>OY751320.1:30153518-30753518 GCA_963564615.1 Rhorus exstirpatorius
AGAGGGAATCTCCCGAGAGAGGGATTGTAAAAACGGCTTTTGTTTCCTATACAGCGTACTGTACTTTCTCCCGGAACATCGTATTTCGGCCTGGTGAAGGAAGTGACGCGGGACTATATATATATATATATTAATGGACCAATGCCAAAGGGGCGTATCAGTTCTGTAAAATGCATAGCTTATACGTCCCTATGGAGTTTAACCATCGATATAACGGCCCGGAATCTTTACTACTAAAAATATCATCCCCCTTAAATTCTCCGCTGACCTCGATTCTCCACATAGAACGAGACAAAAAGGTACGAAAAAAGCGCGAGGTCGAAAGTTTTCGCGAAATTGACTTATCCAATCGGGGAAAGATAAATTAACACGGAAATGTTGATACCAATGAGCGATGATGCACGCAGGCTTAATTAAAAAGAAAAAAAAAAAAAAACGTTGATCCAATTGACTTTAGGATGGGATAATTAAAAAAAATTGAACAAATTTTTATAACGATATTTTTTAAATATTTGTTTTTTTTTTTTTTAAATTACTTTCGATGATGCTCTTTTTTTGAACTCGAGTAAAGCCTAGAGCTGATAAATGTACGAGGGGTGGCCATTTTGATGCACGCAAGCTGAATGGTATATAGAAAATGGCGAATGAACGAGAGAACACGAGTTTACTTTGCGAGAGTGTCGGGTGGAAAATGGTGAAAGGTTGCGGAAAAGAGGTCGTAAGAAATATATATATATATATATATATATCGTGTATATGGGATCTTTCACGCGAAATGAAATTATTTTGGTCTGAAGAAATTTTTGGGAGACGATTGGCGGCTCTGAGAAACAAAATTAGAAAAAAATGACAATCTCTGCGACAGCTCCGGGGGAATCTTTTTCCGGCTGATATCCATTTTTTTTCTCCTCCCAAGTGATTCGCGATACAAATAATTTCGAAAAGTCCATTCGCCAAAAATTGTCACACTCAGCGTCGAATATCTCATATATACGTGCAGGGATGCGAATAAAGGAGGCGAAGGAAGTGAATAAAGGAGGAAGGAGAGGACGTGATCGGGAATCCTGGTGTGTCGTTTCTTATACCGATAGAATCCAATAGAATCCAGATCTATTTTCAGGGTAGTAAGGAATAGCGAATGGGATAGGAAATGGTGAAATATTCACAGGAGAGGCCTATTTTATTTTTCCCGTCGTCGCGCCTTTATATGTGATCTATATAATACTATTTCCGGGGCACAGGAGAAGGCGCGTAGGTCGAATTTTTATTCAAACTTAACTTTGACCCCGTCGCCTTGCCCGAATGCTTTTCCCCTTAGCTTACTCAGAAACGTATTAAGTACCAAAGTTATATCAAATTTAATTTCCAACAAGTTTGTTTGTTATCATTTATACAAAATCAATAACAAACGAAATAATACAATAATTAAATTTCACCCTCACCTCTTTTCGGATGTAAATAAAAAAATATCGATCCTAGAAAAAAAACAATACGAACCAAAGTTGTAGCAAATTTAATTTTCAACAAGTTTGTTTATTATTGTTTATACGTTAAAATCAATAACAAACGAGATAATGCAATAATTAAATTATATAAACCCCCTCTTTCGGGTCTTAATCGAAAAATATCGATCCTAGGGAAAAAATTATGAGGACCAAAATTACAGGAAATTTAATTCTAAAAAACTTTGTTCATTATCATTTTTCGTGTGAAATTGAAAATAAACGAGTTATTCAATAAATAAAAATTCACCCTTAAATTCAAGATGGCGGTTGAAGCTAGCGTGTGGGATTTCCGAAAACCGAAATGCAGACTGCCGGTGACCCCCTCCAACGATTTCCGAAGGAAAATTGCTACTTTCAATTTTTTCCGTGTCAAATCCTAATTCGACTGGGCTATAATCGGAGATTCATTTTTCTTCGTATTTTGCCACGGTTATTGTATAATATATAGAAATAATTGCGGAACAATGTTCATATACTCATTCGGTAAAATAATCATTTCATGCACACGAATTAATTCGATTACAATTAAAAGAAAAAGGTTTGGACTGTAATCGTTTATTGAAACGATTAATTGAAATTTATGTGCAAATAAAATGATTAATAAATCGAAATATATTTTATTTGATTCAAGTAGGAATGTTTGCAATAAAGATGAATCTGTTTTTTTTTCATTCTACGATTTCGTATAAATTCACGTGGAACGAAGTTTGCTGACTCTATACAAACAGCATCCAACTATAACTTGAGCAAATAACGGATCGACTTTGAAACCGGAAATTTATGATCGTTTGAGGCTAGAATAAACGAGAGAGAGCGAGAGAGACCTTAACTTTTATATCCTGGAATCGAGGATAATTCCCCTATTTAGTTTTTCTTATTCTGAGCCATCTTTCGCTTCACTCGCATCTTTTTTTCCTTATTTTCCCTTCATTTTATACCACACCGTACATATATGTATCGATACACATGCCCATACATATGTATCGATAGGGCCCATTCGGCGTTCTTTTGAAACGAGCACGCAGCTCCTTTTGAGAAACAACGAGATCGAGCTCTCTCGCGGAATGACCATTCAGTCTCTATCGTCCTTATCGTTCGACCCTCTCGCGCCTGTCTCATATACTGGCTGGCATCTGCACAACAACTCACGTCGACGGGATAAAATAGCGATGAGGTGGAAAAAGAGAGAAACATGTAAAAGAGAATGAGAGGGTGCCAAGACTGCCCCTCCCCCCACCCCCTCGCGGCTCTATGAAACTGCCTCTGCGTGACTAGGGGTAGTTTCATCCTCCCTCCCTTCTGCGCGTTACTTTACCCTGTCTTTGTATTTATGAGACGCGGCGTTATCTTCACGGTCCGTTATGCGTTTTTTTTCTCTCTGTTCTTTTTCGGGAATGCCATCTTTTATATAGCAACCGATCGTCGTCAGGGGGGCGCCAGTTGGTCTCGCGGGTCTAACTCTCTTTTTTTTTGCCCTTGAACAATAAATACTACTGAACTTATGGCATAAATATATATATATATATATATATATATATGCGGACAACCAGAAAGCAAACAGAAAGACCCAAGTCACGTCATACTCGCGTGTTAAATCATGCTGGTCGTGGTCTTTTGTTTGCCGGTCAAAGTATATAACGTTGATCAATCAACGCGCGAGATCGTCAGATGATCGGGATAGAGTCATTATGAAATACCATAGCAGGAACGAAGATTATATACCGGCAGATATCGGACCCCTCGTGAACAAAAGGGCGTAAGCCATATACGATTTATATTGGATGAAAGTAACGTGGCTTGCGTTCTTTTGACTGTACGCGAGTCTCTTTCTTCGGTCGACGACGGTATTTGATTTATCGTCCTTCCGCCCATATGTTCTGGGAATGAGGATTGAGGATCATTAAAATTCCGAGCTCTCGTCGCTTTTATATGTATGCTCGAGACATGCTTTTCCCGCAATACTCCGAAAAAAAGATCGCGGAGAGACGAGAGTTGCCACAAATTGAACAATATAATATGATTTATGAACGTCAAACGATGTGTTCATTGATCGATAAAATTATATTTATATCAAATTTTTTGATAAATCATGACGAGTCTTGGGATCGAATGTTACTCGATTAATTTCGTATGCTTCGAGGCGAGGGATACGAAATTGTACTCTGGTTGACGTGTGCATTAGTAAAATGCTCTTTAGAATAAAGTTAGGAGAGATTTTTTTGTTTCATCTGTTGTGTCGAAGGCTGTTTATTTATTGTCTGGAAATTTGCACGCAAAATTAGGAATTGAGGGCCCTGAAAATCTCTGATTCAATTTTTCATCGAGATTGCATGACTTTTTGTGCGTTTCGGTCAGCTATAGGGTAGACTTATCAGTTGTGGCCACTGTACCGTTTGTGGCCACTCCGCATTTCCCTCGAATTTCTTAAAGTTTCAAGGCAATGTTCACTTCATCGAGCCTAATATTTCGATATTCAAGATGTTTCCGCACCAATATCGATTGCTTTATTGAATATCTGATAATTTATTTGAATGAAATATGACGAAATGTGTCAACGCTGAGCGGTTCGTGTAGTTTTCTTGTCAGAAGTGTTGAGGGATCCCGAGGTGAGAAGACTACGGTTTCTCATTATCTAAAGTCATTTCGCCCCGTAAAAAATGTATATTTTATCAGTTAAGGTAGTCCTCGTGTTACAATAGTGCGAGAAAGTTTCCTATGTATCACATGATAAAATATACACGGTGCTAGTGGTCATATGCAGCAAACTTTTGATTGAGTCTGTACAGAAATGACTGTTACACATGGAACGGTGCATATTCAGATAAATTCACACCATAGAATATGCAGCTTACGCGGCGACTTTTCATTCATATTGCATTCTTTTTGTGATCGTCGTTCGTAAACAAAACGGTTAATAATTTTGTTTTTTTTTGCCTTACATGTGAATAATAGTCTTCTCCCGTCTACAATTTTTTTTATCAAAATCTGGTTACGCGTTTAGTCGTAATATTTAAAAAACCGTGCTAGTATCAGGGTACAGCCATTCTAGCTACATGCTCTACGCGTAATGGTTGCTAACTTTGACATTGAATATCTCGAGTTGGGAACGGTCAATATGCTTCAAATTTCACGAGAAGTTGGGTACTAGCATATTCTCTTCGTCCACTATAAATTTCAACAAATTCTCATTACAAACGCATTTGCACGAGGACTACATTAAAGCTCATTTTGCGGATTGGAATCACAAAAAACTGACATATAAGCTAAAATATCTGAAAAATACGCGGTGGCCAAAAGTGGTACACTAAAAATGCGATTGTTCCGTTTGTGGCCAGCTTATGGCCAATCCCAATTCAAAGCTCGGTGGCCACAACTGGTACTTCGGATGACCAAAAGTCGTACAATTGTGGCGACAAATGGTGAAAATCACAACAAGAAGATAATTTCCTATTTTCTTATTTATCATGATCAGAAAAGGTTTTTGATGATAAAAATTCGATTCTGTGTTCCCTTTTAGATTACATCGATCATTTTTTCAATTCTGAATTTGCAATAATGTGAGCACTGCTCGAAAATGCTTAAAGTGACCACAACTGGTACAGTCTACCGTATTCACAATTTTGAATTACATTGTCCAATTTAATTGACTCTCATGAGAATCTTTAACTTTTTTTTCCATCAAAGTATAAGCTTACCAAGCTCCATTATAAAATTTCATCAAATGACGAAATGTTGACCTACAAAACAAGACTTTGCACGCATCGTTCACTCGATGAATCATTTTTATGGCATTGCTTCCTCATAGATGAAGCTTTCTTTTCATGTTTTGAAATATTTTGAAATATCTAAAAATCATGTGGACGAAAAAAAGTTGCTTTAATGCGAGTGTTGGCCTTGCAAAATTGAAATCTCTATAACTTGAGAACGTTTTGAACTGCACCGCTGCCTTTTCGTAGACAGCTAAAGCAGTGCAGTCCCTTCTTTTACTGCATTTTTTGGTCAAAATTCCTTAAAAATTACAAATTTTATGCCATTAAAAATAAAGAAAAATGTTCGTGGTCGCTCTAATTTCTGCAAATTTTGAGAATTTTTATTTAATACAAATAGGCTAGGGGACAAGGATGTTTGGTATTGAATTTGTCGAGGATCGCTTTTGAGGCGTTGAAATTTTTGATAAATTTCCGTTAGCGCTATATATTTTGTAAATTTTAAGATATCGAGCCAAAATTTTAAGCGAAAATAGACTTACGGGATGAGGATGTTTGATTTTGAATTTGGCAAGAATCCCTTGAGACGTTCGGATTTCATAAAATTTTGAAATTTTCGCAAAAAAAAAAAAAATATATCTGCGATCGCTCCAACCGTCGCAAATTTGAGATTATCAGTCCAAAAAATTTACGTATTTTCGTACACGCTGGGAGGCAGGATATCAAATTTCGCAAGAACAAATGAAATTTCGCAAGCAAGCTTGCAAATTGGAAACTTGCACATTGCTTCCTCATTATCAAAGCTTTCCCTATATACGAGAACGCAAAAATTTCGCAAGTCATCTCCATATTTACGAAACTACGAAAACTATGTCGTCCTCCATAGAGATATAACTTAGTGATGAGGAAGCAATGTACAATTTTCTAATTTGCATGCTCTTGTTTTCCAAATAAAGTATGAAATATCGCGGATATATCCGCAGTCGAGAGAGCAAAGAAAGATGAATTTTTCGACCCCGATACATCCGTACATCAACACACAGAGGTGAACCGAGACTGGGATAAAAGCTCGGAGGAATCGTAGGGGCGCTGATAGTTTTCAGCTAATTTAGCACCCCGTGGCTAAACACACGAAACCCGGTCGTTCATCACCGTGGTTTTCTCTCTTCTCTCCCTCTCTCTCTCTCTCTCTCTCTCTGTCTCGGGATATATCCTCCGGGTTCAGAGGCAGAAGGCTAGCAGAAGTAGGAGGGAAAAGTAACTCAGCGGGTATATATACGAGAGTAGACACAAGACAAATTGCGTCGGGTCCGAGCCTCGGTGAGACTATATCTTGGCAATTGGCAAACCTTGGGATTACTGGCACGAGCCTTTCTCTCTCTCTCTTGTCGTCCCTTTATCGCGCTGATATGCCTTTGGCGATTACACGCCTTGACTATATCTATAGACATCGTCCGCTCCCAAATAGAAAGCCCTAACTCTGAAGAATTAACACGTAAAGGGTCGTCCTTTTGTTTGATATCGGTCTGTGTATACACACGCAATCTCACTTGATGTATATATATATATATATATATAGAGAGAGAGAGAAAGAGAGAGGCGCGCACTCTTATATCTGGCAAACGTGTGTGATTGCAGGAGGGACTCGTTTTTTCACGTTTGTTTGCAACCCTCGTCGCGAGAAGCTGGAAAAAAAAGCTCTTGTCCCCCATTTTCTTTTCTCTTCACTTCGACCGGAGAGTAGACGTCTTTCTTCGATAGCGTCCAAACATACACACACACACACACACACACACACATATACACGCACTGTGTGTGCGTGGTTTAAACCTTTCTTCGAGAGAATAGAACGCAATTTATTGCGAATGAAGAAAAGCTTCGAGGAGAAAGCACGACGAGGAGACATCAAGCTCACGGTAGTTTCTTCGTGGCTCTCTTCGACCGTGGTATAATAAAGTCGATGCTTCTTTAGTTGCAATACAGAAACAGACACACACACACACACATTTATGTACATTGTACATGGATATGTACAGTTTCCCTGGTTCAAGTACACAGGTAATATTACCTGGAGCAAGGCGCGGAGGGATGGCTGAGCTTTGAGGGTGCAGTTGAAAGGGTTTTGTGAGAATGGGATGGAATAAACGTTGAGCCCTCTTGCGTACAGAGATAAAGAAGCTCGCGCGATATTCGCGAACGCCTCGGATGTATACGTGTATACATCGAGTGCTGAAAGTCAGAAGGGCATGCAACGCGTACGTATAATTCGTTCGACAAGACTTTGTGGAATACGACCTTCTGATTATTAGCGGTAGATATATTTATGTGTAGAGCTTGGTACAAGGTATGAGAGGATACTTTTGGGGATTGGTACTCTGTACATGTACCTGGTTTTGTAAGATCTTGCATCTCTCCGATCTACCGGGTTCGGGAAAACTGAGAAAACGACCCAATTCTCTTCTCTCCTAGGTCTTTGCAAAACAGAGAGAGAGAGAGAGAGAGAGAGAGAGAGAGAGAGAGAGAGAGAGAGAGAGAGAGAAAAAAGTAGAAAGGGAGCTTTGGAGTCGTCGAGCAATTTTATTAGGAGATTCGCGCCCAACGATCTTGTTACAAACGACGAACGGAGGACGCGTCGAGTATTTCTCGTGAGGAGAAATAGCGGGGATTCCCCAGGATCGTTTTCCGGGTCGAATCCATATTCTCCCGCGGGAGGAGCTTTATCGATGGACGATTGTATACCCTTTTGCCGATTCCGATTGTATTATCTTCTCTTTGATCCACTTTCTTACGTGCTTTTTCTTTATTTTTTGTTTTCCACCTGTATAGATGTTTTTCTTTGTGATTTAATGCGAAAAAGAAGCATCCAGGAAACACACGAGAGTTTCTTTTTTTTTCCCATATCCATCATAGCGTCTCGTGCGGGGACGCACGGAAGGCAAAGAAAAAGCTACAAACGAAATATTCGACCAACATATTTTTGGCTTATATGGTCGAGGCTTGCAGAGAATTCTCTCAGCGAGCTTTTTGCAATGAAATATATCAATAATTTGTTTAGAAATTTTAAATTAGCTCATGATTTTTATATTATGATGTGAGATTTTCATCTGAAGTATTGTCAATTCACTATGGACGAATTAAACATTCGAGGTGTACGAAAATAATAATAATAATAATAGTAATAAATTGATACGGTTGCTGTAATCGGCAAAAAAAATTTTCTACCCAACAAATTTCGAAATGATCAAGTAACAATTTACAGTCACTTAACGCAGATTTGAAAAATTGCGAATGTTCGTAATTAGGTCCATGATTATTAATGATGAAGGAAAGATCTGACAACGAATGTTTCGGTCCTGCCCGCCAATTAGTCTCGCGTTTATTCCATGCACGATTCTATGAGAACCACACATGCTGGGATAATTAAAAAAAAAACCGTAAAAACGACTACGGAGACAAATTTTCGTACGGAAAAAAAAAAAAAAAACAAAGCAAAAGTATCCCAAAAAATGTATACAGGCGAGAGGATTTCGTGCTCTCAAGCCATCCATGTGGCATTCCACGACAATAAATTTGTCCAATTTGTTGGGAATTGTTTTCCCGACTTGTTTAAAGTATATCCTATCAAGAATGTTGACGGATTAATTCAGATTTTTTGAATTCATGTTTCACCGATGAACAAAAAAGACGGTGAATTCATTGACACTTTGAACGAATCGTTAAGAAAAAATTTCGAAAAAATTGGCTATCCGAGTTGGCGTGAAATTGCTCGTATGAATATTTCTCGCTGGTCCGAAAATTTCGCGCGGAACTAAAGAGGCACGTACGAGAAAATTGGCAGTAATGAAAAAAAAAAAAAAAAGAATTGTGATTCCTGGTTGAGCACGAGGGGAGAACAGGAAACAATACATGGACGTGAAGAGAGAGAGAGAGAGAGAGAGAGAGAGAAGGAGGGAGGGAGAGAGAGAGAGAGAGAGAGATAAAGACGTTCAAAGAGAATATGGGAAGAAGATGGGAAAAAAGGGAGAAAAAAGTATATTTTTAGGGTGGAAAAAGGGATGAGATGGACGTATGGAACGACAGAGAGCAGAAAGTCTCTCGTCCCATTGAAATCTCTTCGAGGCTTTATCTATCCCAAAGAGCGAACACGGCGTGACCACCATTCGCGATATCGGTCCTCCTCTGTTATATTGGCCACTGGCCGATTTTGTACGACGGAAAATTGCCTCCGCTCACGGTCCATGTGGACCCTCAAGAATAATCTATTCCATTCTTTCTTCTCTCTCTCGCCCCTCTCTCTCTCTTTCTCTCTCTCTCTGTCTCTCTTTCTCCCTTTACCTTTCGTTATTCGTATAGCGAAGTGCAAGTTCGTCTCTTATCGACGCGACAAAATCTTTTTCCTTTTTCTTTTTTCGTGTACATAATATAGAATGATAATCCTCCCCCTCAATGGATGGAAGATGAGCCATCGCGATAGAAAATATTTCAGGATAAAAATAAAGGGCGTTTATGAAACATTTCACCGTTCCACCCTTGAATCTCGAACACTTTACCCTTTTGCTTTATTTTATCAAAAAAAAAAAAAAACTTTCTCAAGGGACTAGAATTTTCGTTCGTATATTCCAGGTCACCCCTGTTTCGTTCCATCCTTTCGGGGCAAAAATGATTTTTGGGACACCGAGAGAAAGCTATAATGGTGAAAAAAAAATGATGGAAATAAATTTGACTTCGGTGACAATTATTTTGACTATGCGAACAATAATTTAGTTGATTGAATGATAAAAAAAAAAAGGTCAACTGAACATTCCGAATAGTCGCAGTGGCTATAAAATATTTCTATTTCCTCATTTCATTATATTGATTGTCGACATTTTCTCCGAGTGTAAAATGAAATATGACTTTTCGATAGGGTAGACGTACCAGTTGTGGCCACTTTAAGGAGGTTCACCAGGTAGAGAAAAATGCACAGAAAAATCTGAATTTTTTTATCAGATATTCACTACTACTGTAGAAATGTGCCGGAATTATTTGGGAATTTTTATCTACATCATTCACATGAAAATTTAATTTCTAACGAGGCTCTTTGAACGCGCGTTCTTATGGCGTAAGCAGAAATTGCGATTTTTACCCCCTTTATAACTCTGGAGAAAATGTAGAGAATTTTTTAAAAAAATATTATTTCAATACAGTATAGGTGAATAAAGCAGCATGACAAAAATCAGATTGATGGTGTACTTAGTTTATGAATACTATTCAATGAATCCGCAGAATTCATAGTTATTCGCAGTAAAGGGATGCAAAGAGGGGACAAGCATGGCAACATCGCTGTATATAGAGCCGGAGCAGTTAGGTGAGGTTGAGCGTGCAATTTTCTTGACAGCTTGACTGTTCTCCGGTGTCTGTGGCTATGAAACTTGACAGTACCAACCGTAAGAAATACGCGCCTTATTGCCGGACTTGTTTGCGAATTATGTACACTTATAGAATCGAATTTCTTTCATTTATATCAATGTAAAATAACTTTTATCGATTCTTAACTTTAAAAAAGAGTTGAGTATTCATTTATCGTTACTTTATTCATCTCAATTCCATGATTTTCCGATTCATGATAAATTATTTTCACAGTTGGCTACAGTTAGGGTTTCCGCTGACCCTCTTCACCTCCCGCAAACCCCAGTGAACCTCCTTAAGCATTTTCGACGATTCATTCACGAACTGCGTTCACATTATTGCAAATTCAGAATTGAAAAAGTGATCGATGTAACCTAAAAGGTACACAGAATCGAATTGTTATCATTTAAAACCTTTTCTGATCATGATAAATAAGAAAATAGGGAATTATCTTGTAGCTGTCTTTTTCACCATTTGTGGCCACAATTGTACGACTTTTGGTCATCCGAAGTACCAGTTGTGGCCACCAAGCTTTGAATTGGGATTAGCCATATAAGCTGGCCACAAATAGAACAATCGCATTTTGAATGTACCACTTTTGGTCACCGCGTATTTTCCAGGTATTTCAGCTGATATGTCAGTTTTTTTGTGACTCCAACCCGCAAAATGAGCTTTAACTGATAAAATATACATTTTTTATGGGGCGGAATTACTTTAGATATGAGTAACCGTAAGTCTTCACAGGGATTCCTTAACACTTCTGACAAGAAAACTACACGAACCGCTCAGCGTTGACACATTTCGTCATATTTCGTTGAAATAAATTATCAGATATTCAATAAAGCAATCGATATTGGTGCGGAAACATCTTGAATATCGAAATATTAGGCTCGATTAAGTGAACATTGCCGTGAAACTTTGAGAAATTCGAGTGAAATGCGGAGTGGCCACAAACGGTACAGTGACCACAACTGGTACCCTTTTCATGCCGAATTGTCATTGTTTCGAATGACGAGAGTTCGATTAAAAGTTAAGATTTTTTCGATAGTAAATTTTTTCAGAAAATGTAATTGACCGTGTTTTTTTTTTAATTTTAACACCGCGTGGAAAATCTGCGATTGCAATTTTTCAAATTTCATTCTCCCGTCAGTGCGGCTAATAACACGTGATTGCTTATACACTGTCCTGACACTGTCAGTGACGTAATGGGGCTTTGGTTAGAGGAAAATGGCTTAGTATATTCAGGGAACATTGGAGAAGGTCGTAGACGAGGTCGATGAGAACGAACATGCTGACGATGAGCCTCCACCAATCTCTTGAGAGAGAAAGAGAGAGAGAGAGAGAGAGAGAGAGAGAGAGAGAGAATGATGGAGGCTTTATACCAAGTTTGCAAACCACATGTGTGACAAACTTTGTGTTTCGCTGGTGCTTGCTGTTTGATAAAGTTTCGCGGCGGAGGTGGATCACCGTTGTCCCGATATATACAGTACCCGGAGTGTGGGTGTTAAGGTTCCCAGTCCCATATACTCGTCATAGCTGTCTCGTCGTTCGTCTCGACAAACTTTGAAATTTATTATTAACCCGAATTGAAACGATCCAGACCTAGCGTCAATTTATTATAAATGATAATGTAGGAAAATTATTACCAAAATGGAAATTAAATTTAAAAAAAATATACAACATGAATCCAACTTTTCGTTTTCAAGTTTTTCAAGTTTTCAAGATTTTTTCACGTCCCCGCGACTCCAGTTCTTCAATTTTACATCGTTTCATGCTGAATCAGCATTGTCGGAAGATTTAATCATCATTACGTCAATAATAATAATGTCAAATTAATTTTTGCCCGAGTACAGAGAGCATGTAGTCCTTTTTTTTTTGCAATCCTCAAGTCCCCAGAGGATGTCAATCTCATTATCGATCTTGTCCAAGTTCGACCGAACTCAAATTTAGATCAATGTGAGTTTTAGATGCCATATTTAATTGAGGAAAACGAAAAAACTGAAAATTGAATAAAAATAAATAAAATTTTCGCAATATACCTGGCTGAAAATTGCCTTTGGCACAGAAATCTCATGTATTTCTACGACAAGTCGGAGGGTCAATACACTCCCCATCGGTCCATTCATATCGAAGGGGTGTATGGATGAGCCAAAAAAAAAAAAAAAAAAATCGTCATTTCGATCGCGAACGTGTGGTGAACCCTGATGCGGTTCACCACACGCGCGACCACACGCCTTTTCACCATCGCGCATACCCATTTATGGTGATCGCTCTCGGCGAGATGCGAACTACCTGAGGGACGACGCGAGGACCTTTTGCATTAACCCAGACCAGAAAGGATATGAAACGAGGGAAGTGCGAGGTTGGACCCGCGACCTCGTGGTAGTTATGTACCGCACTTCACTCTCATCACATATCTCTCTCTCTCTCTCTCTCTATCAGTATTTCTCTCTGCGGGATATGGTCACAGGCTCTTCCAGAGTGACCACCGCGAGTGTCGAGCTCTCTGCTCCCGTAAAATCGTTTCCCCTCGCATTTAGTAGGCGCTAATGCATGCATTCTCGCATCACAAGAATCATATATGCCCAATCTATGCCCCCGTATGCGTTCCTCATCATTTCTCGCGGTTAAAATTTCCCTATAAATCCCGCGCAGCATGATGAACCAAGCACTCAAAAATTTGACCCCGAAAATCCGTTCGATCTCTCAACAGTAATTTGCATAATGCGCATCCAATAATTCATGACTTGAAAAAAACGAATTTTCGATAAATAAATTTCCTTGCTAAATTTATTATTAATTATCTTCGGTTATGAGAAAAATCGGAAATTCGTTATGAAATAAAAATAATTCGATCGAAAATTATTATTACTCAATTCGAAGAAAATTATACCAGCAATATATTTAATGAAAAAAAGCATCTTGTAAAATCTATATTTGAAAAAAAAGTAATTTCGGGGGTAGGCTATTTTGACAAAAAAAAAATTGTTCATAAAAAAACTGCCATAATTTCGTGCACGCAGGAGATATATTAACACGCGCGAACTTCAATTATTCATCGTAACGCGAGGCTCGCACCGCTATAGGTAACTTCATTATGACGTCGCTATATCAGAATTAGTCGGCGAGAAGATAAAAAAAAAAAAGCAAAAATAATCTAGCTCATACGAAAGAAAGAGCGAAAAAACATGGTGGGAGTTTCTCACCTCCCTCTTTTTTTTTTTGTAGCCGCAATTGGCAGAAGGCCGAAAAAGCTCGTGGCGAAAAAATAAAAGCGCGCTTCGTTCAATGCCGAGAATAAAGATACATAGAGATCCAAGCGCGTTCACAGTGTATTCCCGCAGTCATAAATAAATTAACCGGCCCGCGGTGGCTAATTGACAAATCGGTAATCTTGCGGTCCGTTACGTTCGGAATGGTAACTGATGGCGTAATAAAAAAGAGCTGCCGGGATCCGCGAAAGGTGTACGAGAGACGTAAGAGGCACCAAAGCGTAAAATAAAATGATAGAGAGAGAGAGAAAGAGAGAGAGAGAGAGAGAGAGAGAGAGAGAGAGAGAGAGAGGAACCCACGCCATAGGTGGTCGTTTCCGTCGGGAAAATCGAGGGAAAAAGACGCGCGAGATCGAAGGTGGCTTATCGGGCATATATATATATATTTTTTTTTTTCGGTCGGAGGAAAAGGGAGTGCACTGCATCGAAGAGGGCAAGCGGCCAAAACGGTAATGTGCCATTGCTAGAGAGATCTCGTTCGTTTATAGCGTGTGTTGCACAAGCGAGGGCACGTGAAGAGCGTGAAAACGAGAGAGGGAGATGCATGAAGCAGAGTTCGGACGTTCTTATTTCCGGTTTCGTGGTAGAATTCCCGTTGGCTTTTATATGTATCGAATTTTTCATTAAATCGTTCTTCTGAACAGCTCTTTCCGAAATTGCTCTTTCTGTATCAAAAATTCTCTCGTTCCGAGCTATATTCTCATATAACAAAAAAAAGAATCGTACAAAATTGTAAGTATTGAGAAAAATTTGGATCAATAAAAGGGCATGAGCAGTAATCTTTGAAACATAAAAATATTCGTTCTCAAGTTTTTTCCTTCTGATCTCAAAGAAAATGATACATCATCGCTTGATACGATGAATGTAAAAAAAGAACTGCGATTAAAGTAAATTGTACCAGTGACCGCACACGTCCCAGTCGTCGCATGCCACCACAAACAATCACATTTATTAAGCGTTTCATGATCAATATTGAAATTCTAATAATTGCAAGGTAATCGAGGATACTTCACTGACGCATAAGAAAAAAATCGACTAGCGTCTTACGCGGAGTATAAATTATTTTCATTGGTTTATTTCGGCCCGCGTGTCATGGAGGCCGTATCAACCCAGGTAACAATTTAATCTTTTGACATAAATGTGACGTCTATACTGTGATGATCCTAATACGTTCATCTGTGAACGTAATCGTTACGTAATAAAGATGGAACTAACGTCTCTGAAACGTAACCTCCATGTAACGATAACTTGTCACAGCCATGTAAGCTTGTTACGTAAAGTATATGTTATGGTGTCACTGTGATAATGCTGTCCATAGAAATGATGTAAGCGATACGGAACCATTTGTACGTAACGTGTATGGAGCAGTGCAACATATACTTAACGTAATGTGTATGGAGCAGTGTGATATATACTTTACATAATATTTGCGGATTGAAGTGTGACGTGTAACTAACATAACGTATGCATGCTGTAACCGTAATCCATCGTATCCATGTTGCAGCGTAACTATTCTTGAGCCTTCCTCAAAAATATGACAGCACGGAAGCATAATTATCGAAATTATCACTTACAATAAAACTTATGCTTGTCGAGATTTTCGGTTTCTTAAATTTTTCGTTATTTTTATACAAATTCACTCCTTTGACCGAGTCATAATAGTTAAGCTGACGACCCTGGGCTTGAATAAAAAAGATATCAACTTACCTAATATACGTATATAATTTGAAATTGGTATTGAAATCATAAATAAAACACACGACACGTGAGCATAATGCTGTATGCTTCACTTATAGGAACTTGCGGGCAGCAGGATTATGTTCGAGGTTATGTTTACATGCTGTCACTTTTAACCCTCTGTGGTCACATCTCTGTAGAATAACTTATTGGTCACACACGGGTAAAATTTACCCTGCCAAGTTTCAAATGTGAAAATTATCAGTCCGATCGGGATCGAAAAAATGCTAAAAAATGAATAATCTAAAACATGTGCCAAAAGTTGGTATGTCAAAATTCAAATCACAAGGTGTTGAAAAAAAAGTCGTAAATAGATATTTTGATTTAAAAAATCGAATCGTGGAAAAAACAATACTACAGAATTTCACATTTTATTTTGTTTTAACGAAAAAATGATGAATCGTATAAAAAAAAACAATTCTCTTCTATTGATATACTCTCAACACTATTTGATAGCTGTTTAATCAGTATTTCGTATTAATGAGACGATTTTTATTTTTCGACACAAAACGATGAATTGTGAAAAAAAACATAATATTGATTTGACAAATTTTCGTTTTTGATAAAAAAAATGCTATATCGTGGGAAAAAACACAATTCTCTTTCATTCATATACTCTAAACACTATTTAATAGCTGTTCAATCAGTATTTCTTTCGAAATACACTAACATAACCTCTTGATCGGGGAGCGATACGGGGAAAAAAACACAATATTAATTTGACGACTTTTCGTTTTTGATAAAAAAAAATGTTATATCGTGGAAAAAAACACAATTTTCTTTTATTCATACTCTAAACACTATTTAATAGCTGTTTAATCAGTATTTATTTCGAAATACACTAACGTAACCTCTTGATCGGGGAACGATACCACTATGAAGGCGCACATATAAGTATATAATTCTTTTTTTTTCACCATTTCTGCCCCAAAAAGAGAAAACGGAACGAAATTATTCTAATAACACAGGACCATAAAAATATTTATATAAGGATATTAATTTTTTCAAGATACACCGGTATCACCGGTATTCACGTCACTTCAGCCTTTCAGCCTGGTGTCAGAATTTGATGAAACTAACTTCAATGGTAGTCATAGCGCAATGGGTAGCGTCCCGGGTTAGTAAGCAAACATTAGGTAGGAAACTTGTAGGTAGGCGGTTCGAATCCCGGCTCAAGCAGAAATTGTGCAACTGGTAAACATCGAAATATAAGTTTTTTTTTCTTGTTATATTTTTTTTCTCTTTTGACCCTCCATACTCCCAAAATTTGATCAACTCTCGGAGAAAATTGGATGCTTAAAAAAGGTTTTAAGGAGGGCTGAAATTTCGACTCGGGGTACCTGAAACATCCTAGCGACATGGAGGCCATGTAATTCCGATGACGGAGTGATGCATGATTGCTACGTATCCTCAATGTAACATTGTGACTTCACTGTTCTGTAAAATTTATGCATCAGCAACGTAACTGGCATGCAGCCATTCAACGCGATTGTTACGTAACTGTAGCTTCATATGTGGCGGACATTTTAGAGTGTCTGGACTGCCACATTCACGTTACATACGACATACTTGTTACATTTAAGGAACCGAGTGTAACATAATTGAAATGTATTTGTTACGAAACTGTGTTGCCTGGGAACGGATTGCTTGTCGAATATGCCTATAAGGAATAATGAAAGATTTGTAACCCTTATCGTTTGGATTGTTACGTGTACTCGAGATAAATTATATAGCTCATTTTATTCAGGAAAAAGTAGGGTTTTCCATGCAGTTAAACTTCCCGTAAAGCTCAATTGAACCATGCAATATTCGTGCTCTATTATTGGGACAAGTAAATCATAAGCTGTACCCCTGTCAAGACACCGTTTGGGGACTGGTACAGACGCACGTATGGTTTGATAGGCCCAGTAGCCGCACGGTACGACATTCAGCTTTTTCGCGATCGGTATCGTTACTTACATGGCATGCCAAGCAGGTGACAAGGTGTCGAAATTTAGTCCTTGATTTTCCTGACGAAATTGAAATTTTGCATTTTTAATTAATCGGTATCCATTTTATCCGTTATGAATTATTGTGTTTCAAAAGTTTCTATCGTTTCTATCGTGATTTGAGAATCGATGCTCATTAAGGAGGTACGACTAGTATGAAGAATCCAACTGACGGACTTGAATTTTTTATATGTTTTTGCCGAATACTTTATGCGCCTATTGCCAAAATTTGAGCTATATTAACCGTTTAGTTTATTCGTAATAAAATTGCAAAGTCGAGCAGTTTGAGTTACTAAAGCACGTCGTCTTATGGAGACGGTTAACCGGAAGTGCTGTGATCACGGTTTTGCTGCTCGCGTATCCAACTACACCCGTTGAAAAACTGAAACTTGATAGATTAGATATAATAGATATTGTAAAAAATTGAAAAATTACTCTTCACCGTGTAGTTCTGGCACTACATCATAAAAAAGTTTCAATTTCCGGTTGTAAATGGTCAGAACGATCAAATAGCACCCACAGACTTAGCAACGTCGCGAGTAACAGCTGATGGGTTTCGGCGAACATAACCTAGCTTTGTTTTGATATTAGCAACGAAGATAGAGTCATCTTCGTTGGTCACGTATACCAACTTATAGCATCGCCAATGCGACGTTGCCAAGTGTTTACTTCAAATTCCATCATGTTATTTATGGAGTTTTATTATTTATCACGTATCAATTATATGTATAATTATCATTCTACCGATCGTATTAATTCCACTGAGGTAATTCAAGTCTATTTTAATAGGTTTTCGGCTGATTTTAAAAAATGTTTTTTAGTCCGTTTTTGTGGTAGACATGTCATTATTATTATGATGGAGACTACTATCGAGTCGTTGACAATCTAATTTTTCAGTTTTTATTAGTTCATGCGCAATAAATTAATCATTTACCACAAAATTTTTCACATTATAATCGATAATATGAATAATCAACGCAAATAAACATAAATCAGAACAACTGTGGGTAAAATGAATTTAGACTTTTTTTTGACTCCAAAGAACTAGTCGTACCTCCTTAACTCGGGCTTTTAGTGTTCGAATATCGTATTGTGCGGACACTGGTACATTCAAGCTTTCCACCTTTCTCGCGGTATAAGTAATAAATTTTGCAATATTTTAATGAACATTGCATGTGTCTTAGAAACTCGAAATCATAACCTTCAAGGTTTTTGAAGTCATTGATATAACGCATGAGGCTCTACGTCCTAAATTTGTATAGCAATCTGAACGGTCCCTTATGCAGCCACTGGTACATTTATACCTTGCGCTCGAAGCTTTGTGGTAAGGAAATTGACAAGCTGTCAGAAATGAGAAAAAAAATGCCTCAACTGTTTTTTTTTTTTGGGGCTCAGGAAAAATTGACCGAACGGAAGTTTTGTGGGAAAAATATAATTTCCGAATCTTTTCTGCATGGTGTTGCAAAAAATTGGAAAAACCCTACGCAAGCTAGGAAAAACAAAAAGATCGAAACTGTTGATTGCGATTTTTTCGAGATTGATAGTGACAATTTTGGTATTCTATCACTGAGGGAAAAGGTATAAAAGAAAAAATGTCCCAACCAACCGTGAGCGTTTTCATCGATCATCGACAAAAAAAAAAAACGCACTCTTATCGTACAATGAATTTTACAATTAATTGGAAATTTGTAATCCCGATTGACCATCATCGTGTCAGCGATGGGAATTTTCGAGATTCATCTCAGCCTCGTAGCTGCTTGGTAATCTCGCTCTTCGACCAATCTATTCGTCGAGAGTTGGAAGATTTAGATTCTCTCTCTCTCTCTCTCTCTCTCTCTGTTTTGTACACAAGTCGTCACGTACGTAAATGCACGTACGCGAGTTACGGAGGGATGCAGGAGATTCGTGCACACATATATTCATTGCTTATGTAAATTTGTGTATAATACGAGGGAAAAATGAGGCACGAGGAAAAAAAAAGAAAGTTTACTGTAGAAAAAAAAAGAATACAACAATACGTTCGTGTATTCTTTTTTTTTTTTTGAGAAAAAAGTTATAAATTCGAATTCTGGCCTGGATGATATAACAAGGAGAAATTACACGGAAAAAAATGCAAGAAACAAAATAAAAATTGATACACGTTGCACCCTGATTTTTTATAATTTTTTTTACATACTCAAAAACATTGCTCTACGATCATGAGCCTCTTATAATTATAACTTCCTTTCAGAGAAAATTTCATGAGTGTCGAAAAAAAATTGTGTGCAAGTGTTAATTTGCCCTTTAATGTCTCCTTTTTCTTTTTCTACCGCGGCAAAAGCTTTTCTCGAGCATTTGAAAAATTATCAATTTCACAAAATAGGAACTTTTGCTCGTCGATTTTATACGATATGACACAGCTTCATTCGTGAAATGGCAAGCTTGCAAGATCTCAGCTTCGAAATTTCAAGTCTGCCTCGCTGTACCATTTTACCCCTGTATCGGGAGTCTTATTATATACTCGCGCATGGATCGGAAGAGGGGATGATTTTGCGAGGAGTCGCGGAATGAAGGGTGGGATAAAGGAAGAATAAGAAAAAAAAAAAAAAAAAAAAAATAACGAGAAAAAGCAGGGTCGGAGGTGAGCTTGATCGTTGGAGAAGCGAGAGTATTGTGATTCAATCTAGTGCGCGAACTCTCAATTTTTCCTCAATTCTGTTGGGCCCCATATGTGAACAGTAGTGGCGTACAGTCATATACGTAGCTATCATCGGGCATCGTATATGGTATTAGAGACGATGGGGTGCGTGTTATAGCGATCAACACAGAGAGAGAAAGAGAGAGAGAGAGGGAGAGAAGGAAAAAGAGAATAAACTGGCGAAACGACTTCGCTCCGGTCCGAACAGCCTCGAACCGGATGCAAACGGAATAGAAATGTCTATTTACTATGTAAAGTGCCACTCTCGGTTATACGCGAATGCAAGAGAGAAAGAGAGAGAAAAAAAAATGAATGAGAGAAAACTCCTCTCGTATGCCCAATGCGGCAAGTGTGTGCCTTCTTTTTCCAACATTTTCTTTTTTCACGACGAAATTTCCCAAACTTCCCACCCCCCTGTATACACACAGCAGAGAGAAACGAGAGTGACTCTTTTTTTTTCTCCGCCGATACAAAACACACTCGCAGAGAAGGAACGCTTTTTGCAGTCTGAAGACATTTTTTCGTCCTGGCGGGGGAGGGGGGGGGGGAAGGGGGATTTTTTTTTCGCGATAATCGATCACTCGGAATTTCAAGATCTCGTCGTCGTGTCCGTGGTCCATGACTAACGTCGTCACGGGAGACTGGAAAACTCTCTCGCAGCTTTTCCCTCGTCTCGGCTCTCGAGTTTTCTTGAGTTTTCTACCTCGCGATAAGTCCGCATACGAGGATATTTCATTCACGCCTCGGAGAAGCGTATAGGTGTGTTATACGCGCATAATATATATTTTGTGAATATAAGAACGCAGCGCGCTTTAACCCGAGCCACGACGGTATAATATATCGTACCTGATGATATATCAGAGGGTTTATCATGGCTCTTTTGTTGCATCACACAGAGAAACATCAAAGTCCTCTCGTCATTCAATCTTGAGAATTTTTTTTTTTTGCATATTATTAATTTTTCGCGCTTATTTATTTTCTTCCTCAAAAGGGAAAGCTCACTTTTTTCCACCCCTTGACCAAGCTCGGTACAGATCCAATCTTCTCCGAATCATCATTAGGGATCGTAGATCGGATATTCACATTCGGATTGAGGGATTCGAAAGACATTCGATCGATGATTAAAAAAAAAATCGAGTTTAAGATTATTTCATGATTCAAGGGAGGTTTCTACTTTGTTGGGCCAAAAAATGTTCGATTTTTCACCAATTTTTTATGCATAGTAAACATACCAAATATCAACATTCCATACTTAATATTTTTCGCATAAAAAATTGGTGAAAAGTCGAACATTTTTTGGCCTAATAAAGTAGAAACCTCCCTTAAGGATGTATCGGACTTACCTTGCCAACCAAAAGTGACTTTCGTCGACAATGTTGCATACTTTATGATAATATAAAAATCGGAAAAAATTCAACCACAATAAAGACGATAAGAAGATTAATTTTGAATAATAATAATGTCAAAAAGTCATCAATAGATAGTTTAAACAAAACATTGTTTAACAAATTTTTAGGGAAACTTTTTTTTTGACACGTGAAATGAATTCGTTGATTTTTCTGACTACACATGAATTTTTTAAAAATTTTCTTATCATTTTGGAATTTCGGTTTTCGAAAGTTTTTTAATTTTGAAAAATGAAGGAAAAATCGTGAATTTTGGATATGTTTTCGTAAAACTGTTGTGTATTACAATTAAGAAGTTTCCAGGGCATTGAACGAATAGTTTCGTAAATACAGCCTTTACAAATTTCCGAAAACCGAAATTTCAAAATGATAAGAAAATTTAAAAAAAATTCATGTTTAGTCAGAAAAATCAAGGAATTCATTTCACATGACAAAAAAAAACATTCTCTAAAAATTTGTTAAACAACGTTTTGTTTAAAAAATTTATTGATAACTTTTTGGAATTATTATTATCAAAAAGTAATCTTCTAATCATCTTTATTGTGGTTGAATTTTTTCCGTTTTTTATCTTATCATGGAGTATGCAATATTGTCTACGAAAGTCACTTTTGATTGGGAAGGTACGTCCGATACATCCTTAAAGATGTGGCAAACTTGTCCAAGCTTTAATGTGTCCGGTTGAAACTTTGTAAAAAAATATTTTTACCGGAAATAACATTCGTTCAATCCGCTATGACTATTATTGTTCTCGTTCATATCATTATTTTTTATTATATTGACAAAAGATCGCTCTTGTAACGCCTTTTCGGTGTTGCTGAAGATTATCGTTGCTTGTTATCTTTGTGGTAGATCTTCGAGACTATAAGAGCGACAAATGCGCATTCGGGAATGGTGAAGTTGAAGGGGGGGGGGGGGGGGCGGAGGAAGGGATTAAGTCGTTGAAGTATATATATCGGGGGTTTTAAAGGGCGGGTTTTGCTTGCTTACGTAAGAGTCCGCACGTACGTGTCTCCGATGTACATATCGATGGACTAATGCCAAAGGGGCGTATAAGCTAAGCTTATACATTCCCGATACGCCCTTACGAAATTTAACCGTCGATCGATATATATATATTGTATATGTCTGGTCTGCTACGATATCTCCATGCTCTCGATTTGGTTGCATATATATATATATATATATCGAGACGTCCACGAGATCATGAGCGAACGAGGGTGGAAACGAGCGAGACGATAATCCCGCAGGAATCCCTAGAGAAGTCCTCCGAACACGCAGGGAGACATTGCCGAGTGTGTCGTCGTCCCGTGTACACTTTTGCGCCATAGAAAAATGCTAAAATTTTTGTTTTTTTTTCTTCCCCTCTTCATTATTTTAGACTGGCAATCGGCGGATACAAATGATAAACGAATTTCTCGTTATTTCTTAGACTTTTCTTTTCAATTTATCGCTCCTCAACCGGCATCTGTTATACCAATAAGCTATATTTTAATTTTTTATAAAACTTGCAAATTTTCGGAGATATTAAAAACCAAATGAAAGCACCGAGCAAATGAGAAGTTTGGACCATTTATACTATCGTACTTTTCGAGGCGACCTAAAGACTTTAAATAGACTCTCGGACGTGAGAGAAGGTAGCACCAGAATACGATATAGTAGAACGTCAAGTCAAGGATCACAAGAGGTACAAATATGAAAAAGATGGCTCCTATCAGGTTCTGATGAATAGGGCTTGCGGATCAAAAAGCGCTTGTTCAGTATCTTCAAGTTTAACGTAGGGACAAAATTTTGACTCAGGTTGCTTCTTCGTGAGTTTTTCCACTGAAAGAGTTTCCTCTATGATGATGATAATGACGAAATTGAAAAATCAACTTCCTCGTAGAGAGCTGAAATAATGGAATAATGAGGAAGCAACGTTGGAAAATGGAATAATGAGGAAAGAAGTTGCCAATTTCAAATTTTTCTTCTTCTCTTAATTTCCACTGATTTGGAAGACCATAAAAGTTTTAAAAAAAATATCCAGTTGCGACGAAGTAGCTTTTTGGATGACAACGGGTCGATAAATCGAGAGTCTCGATATGTTAGGTTTCGATGCTAGGATTTTCGGTGTCTGTGAGACGCTTCTGAATGAATGATAGGCGTCTGAACAGCTCGATATGCGGTTTTCTAACGTCTCTCTACTCCTTCTTGGCTCTTCTTTTTCGCGAGATCGGTGAGTTGACAAGATGTCAAGAGGGAGAAATAGAAAGATGAAGTCGAGGTGAAAATAAAGAGTCGGGGAGGATGACACGGGGAAAGGACGAAATGTCGCAAAGCCGTGTGGTTGGATCAACCGCGGATAAAAGTCTGACGTGTGCATGTGCGTGTCTCACCAATGTACCGCGGGGTAACGCGGGCGCTTTCCGTCGCGGTAGTGAGCAAATATTGATGTAACGTGTGTGAGATCCGATCTGTGAAATAAATGCCTTGCGAGGGTGTGTGTTAAAGAGTCGCGTGCGTCAAGTTGAAAAATACTTCCTTTAAGATTCATACACAAATACATGAACACGTCTGCATACTTACTATAAAGTCGCTCGCTACTAGGATCCAACTATTAGCAGCTCAAAATCATGAATAGGAAAAAAAAAAAAATTCGAAATTTTGCTACTATAAGGCAAGGTATGTTTTCACTAAAAGGTTTGTAAAAAGAAATAATTGAGAACTAGATCCAGAGGGGATGATCTAGTCTGTAGAGCAAAAAGCTCGTTGAAGAGGAGAATGAAGAAATGGCGTTGACGGCTGACATGAGTGATGAGACTCACGTTTACTTTCTTTTGTATCTCTCTCTCTCTCTCTCTTTCTCTTGATGATTCTTCGATACGACAAGCTCTCTCAATCACTTTTTCTCCCTCTTGTTCAACTTCCCCTCTCGCTCACTTTCTCTATATCGAACCTTTGTACGATTTTGAGGTTCCCTACACGATATCCCGCTGGCTTCTCCGGTTGCCGCGGGGGATATTGGATATCAATAACAAGGAGGAAATGTTACCGCGCGTTGGTGTGAACGTGCATGCACGGGCAGAAGTTTGGCTCGATTGACAACGTCTGCGTTCACGAACGTTCCAACGAATTTTCAGTTAGTACATAAAAAAATTTCGCGGTCGCCTCCAACATATTTTGGTCGTCTGAAGCGAACTATATCGTTGAACAAACTAGCTTTTTGAATTCTATCAATGAAAAATTCATTTGCACGTCCATGAGCGCAGGCCTTGTCAATCCAACTAAATTCTTTTTCCGTGCGCCGTAAGCTCGCAATGTTTCACTCGTATATATCTACAAGTGCGGAGACAGAGAAGTTGCGAAACGATTTTCGGAGCTTTGTGAGTCTTTGCGGAGTATATATGAATAACCTCAGTATCGTCAAGTCGAGAATCAACCGGGACTCGTTGCGTGTCGAGAATGATTGAAAATGTAATTTATAATTAATGGAGAAAAGAGAATCGAAGTTCTTGAAAACATCAACAGGCAGGTTATCAAAATCCGTCGAAAATTTTTTTTTTTTTTTTGGAGAAATTTATCGAAGGGACGATCGAAGAACCAAATCGTAAAGCTTGCTGGCATTGATTTGAAACGTTGGAAAAAAATCGAGACTGACAGCTGTTTATCGCAGACTCGAACTCTCTTGCGACGCTGTGGGTTATTACAATTTTCCAAACTTTATCGGATATATTTGTACGAAAGTTTTTCTCGTTCGATCTGGCTGCTGTATGACATGGCACAGGGAGACCGAGGACACGCGATTTCTCCGCTATTACGACTCAATTCCATTTCCGGGCAAGAAGAAAACGTCACATCGACTCTCCTATTCCCCAGGATAGAGCCTTTATTTACTTTTTTTTTCTCTCTCTCTCTCTCTCGATTCCTCTTTGCACCGTGGCGTTATATCGCATGAATTTGTATCCAGCCGTATATTTTATTTACGCTCTTATCGAGGAAAATTCCCCTGCGCGTGCTCAACACCGTATATATATATATATATCTTTAATGTTTATATGTCCTGAGCAAGCGGGGGAGAGTATGTACACATGGTGCACGATGTACTAAAACGAATTGTGAATTGCAACTGGCCAGAGAGCTCGCATAGAGTAGATCGAGTGGCATTGCATGGTCCCGCAGCTTGACCGGACTTAATTTGGTTACCACGACCCACACGGCGACTTTGATCTCTGCGATTTTGCCAACACTGTTGTCCCATTCCTTCAACTGTCACTCGAAAGAGAGAGAGAGAGAGAGAGAGAGAGAGAGAGAGAGAGAGAGAGAGAGAGAGATATTTTCGGAATATTCTTTGTATTGGAAATGGAGATTGGCAATAATAATCGACTCGACAGTTAACAAAATTATCCATTTCAGGAGTAATTGCAGTAATTTCTAAAAATGTATATAGGGTAGACGCATCAGTTGTGGCCACTTTAGCGATTGTGGCCACTCCGCATTTCCCTCGAATTTCTTAAAGTTTCACGGCTGTGTTCACTTCATCGAGCGTAATATTTCGATATTCGAGATGTTTTTACACGACTATCTATTGCTTTATTGAATATCTGTTAATTTATTTTAACAAAATATGAAGAAATGTGTCAACGTTTAGCGGTTTGTGCATCGTTCTTGTCAGAAGTGTTAGGGGATTCCGAGATAAGAAGACTATATATACGATTTCTCATATCTAAAGTCATTCCGACCCATCAAAAATTTATATTTTATCAGTTAAAGCTCATTTTTCGGTTTCGAATAACGAAAAACTGACATATCAGCTAAAATATCTGAAAAATACACGGTGGCCGAAAGTGGTACATTCAAAATGCGATTGTTGTATTTGTGGCCAGTTTATGGGCACAAAAATAGCACACTTATACCACTTCAGTGATATTTTTATAACGCAAATAAATAACTATTTTTAACTCGAATTTGCCGTCACTGATTGTCCAATACTCGATCCATCACCTTTCGTTTGTAGTGCATCCGTATCCGTATTCAGAGCTTGGTGGCCACAACCTGGTACTTCGGATGACCAAAAGTATAGTACAATTATTGTGGCCACAGATAAAAATGACAGCTACAAGATAATTTCGTATATTCTTATTTATCATGATCAGAAAAGGTTTTAAATGATGACGATTCGATTTAATGTAACTTTCAGGTTATATCGATCACTTTTTTAGTTCTGAACTTGCAATAATGTGAACATTGTTCGTAAATGAATGTTCGAAAATGCTTCAAAGTGGCCACAACTGGTATGTCTACCCTATCTCGTAATGAGACTGTTGGGTGACTTTTCGTGAGAATTTCGAACTTTTCGAAAGAATGCTGATTGACGATGAGCAAGGAATATATATATATATTTATATAAAATAGAAACATTTTAAAATTTTACAAATGCGCGAGATCACGAATGACGTGAGCTAAAATAATTTTCCACATCTCTCTCTTTCTTAAATATATACTGAGTGATAAAACTGCCATAGTTTATAATTCCCATTTCGAAGCTCAGTTCGATTTTGAGATTCCATTACTGGGCATGGCTATACAGCCGTGAGAGAGAGAGAGAGAGAGAGAGAGAGAGAGAGAGAGAGAGAGAGAGAGAGAGAGAGAGAGGCCCCTCATGAAATCAATATTTAAATCTCTAATGGAACTGGATAACTGTGAGGCAATTAAAACTGAAGAGCCACTTCATTGCCGAATTCTCAATTTTCCTCCCTCTCTCTCTCTCTTTGTCTCTCTCTATAGAATCGTTTCTCAGTTTCGTATCTCCCCAATGGCGAGAACTCGCCAATTCTCGTTGCCATTATGATGAGCCCCATATAGTAAATATTATTATTGCCCACGGAGATTGCTCGAATCTCGTGAAAACTTCCCTTGAGAATTCCACCCCAGCTAACTATTCAAACACACATAAATACAGTTAATGCACATTCGTACATATACGAATCCAGAATGATGGAGAATCGACCGAACACAAATATACGACTTTTTGTAATCGTCATTGAAAATAATTTGATATCAAACTCGCATTGAACAAACATCGATCGAATTTCGTACAAAAACGAAACTTTCGTTTTTATTTTTTTTTTAACCAAATTTCACCAGTCTCGAGGTAGTTGATGGGTACAAGAGGATCGAAGAGTATCTATATATAGAGTTAGATCGATAAATCGTATATGCGAGTCCCGGCAGGCGAGCAGAGCCTGGATGTATAGTCGAAGTGTCCAAACGGGGGTGTATTTTCTTTCCCTTTTTTCTCATCCACTCGGAGCAGTCCGTTAATGGAAAGCTGATAATAAAGAGTGAGAATTGAGCTGGATTTCCCACTCCGGTGTTCACTCTCTACTCATTTCTCTCTTTTTTCTCCCTCCCCCTCTCTCTCTCTCTCTCTCTCTTTTTGTTAACGAACATCCCTCTCTCTGTCTTGCACTCTTGTCCATGTAAATTGTCGGACGATATGATTTAACGTCAATTTGAATGGAGAACGTCCATAATGTCGGTTAGCATATATTTGAATAAATTGTAAGTTACGGTTTTATTAAGCCCCCGACGTATTTTTACAAGCTCCACTTTGCTGCTGCCGGCCGGCTCTTCTTCATTTTCTTTGCCGGTCGCTTTTGATACACGTTATACTCTCTTTCCCTCTCTCTCTCCTCTCACAGCAGCCGCAACTTTTATACACCCGCTCATGCTATATTACCCGCTCTGGCTTATAAATAAAGCTCTCATCTTCATCTCTCTCGCACTCTCTTGTTCATCTCACTTTGTGATAAAAGAAAATATACGCTCTCTCGAGGGCACTGCTTTTCCTTGTCCCAGAGAGGCCTCTCTTTCACCCCGTCCTTCCCTTCGCTCCTTCTTCAAAGGTGTTTCCCTTTTTTTTCGTCTTCTTCTTCTTCTTTTTCTTTCTTCGTCCTCTACGCTGCTAATTCTCGAGACTCTTCTCATCCCCTGAATGAGCCACGCAGTCAAGTTCGTCAAGGTGACGCGATTGAAAATTCCAATTACCCTAATGAGAGTACTCGCTCACGAACCAATTCACCCAGCGAGGGGATGAGGGTTGAACGGGCTCGCGAGGGTCTCATTCTCTCTGGCATCGTCTCTCGATGCTAATCGCTGAATTTTCGTCGTATATAGAAACTTCGGCGTCGCTCTCCTTCGAGAATCAACGAATTCACGGTGGATCTTTGTTCGCGTTGGATCACGGGCAAAGGCCCATGGTAGAGTGCTCGAAGATTGAGCAACTTTTTCGAATCTTCAATTACTCGAAGAATTCGTAATTTGAATGCTTCAAAGAAGAAATCATGAAAGATATTATTTTTTTTTTTTGCAAAATGTAAAGAAAATGAGATCCGCGATGATTTGGAACAATTCGCATTAATAACAGGAATAATTAATTTTCTCAATGATTTTTCTTTAAGGACTTTTTTTTACCTGCTCTCATTCGCTGATTTTTTCGAAGAAATCAATTCTAGAGATGAAAAAAAATGATGCTGCAAAAAAAAACAGGTTTTTGACAATGATTTTTCGTGCTGCGATTCTTTTCGAAGTGGGCCGATCGCGATTTTTGAAAAATAATATTGTTTTGCCATGTTTAACGAAATGTTTCGTAATAAACATTAAGAGCTTAGCAGCTCGGCGATTAGCTGTGTTTAACTAAGTATTTTTAAAATGAGCCAGAGATTTGGAATGAAACGATTTTTTTTTCATTCTGAATTGTGCCACTTTATCCTAATTCACCTTAAAAAAAAAAGAAAAAAAAAAAAGAAAAATAGTACCGACATACAAACGGACGAAAAGATTGGTTGTATAGGGGGTAGGCCTATACCAGTTAAAGCCACTGCACCCTTTGTATGGCCACTTCGCATTTATCCCTCGAATTTTTTCAAGTTTCAAGGCTGTGTTCACTTCATCGAGCGTAATATTTTGATGTTCGAGATGTTTCCGTACCACTATCGATTGCTTCATTGAATATCTACGAATTTATTTCAACGAAATATGATGAAGTGTGTCAACGCTTAGAGGCTTGCGTAGTTGTCTTGTCAGAAGTGTTAAGGGATTCCGAGGTGAGAAGACTACGGTTTCTCATGTCTAAAGTCATTCCGCCCCATCAACAATTTATATTTTATAAGTTGAAGCTCATTTTTCGGGTTAGAATCTCAAAAACACTGACATATCAGCTAAAATACCTGAGAAATACGCGGTGACCGAAAGTCATACATTAAATTATAAATTATACATTATTCTATTTGTGGCTAGCTTATGGCCACAAATAGAGCACACTTATACCACTTCGTTATTATGTTTATGAAGCAAATAAATAACTATTTTTAACTCGAATCTGCCGTCACTGATTGTCCGATGCTCCATCTTTCGTTAACGCATCCGTATCCCAATTCAAAGCCTGGTGGCCACAACTGGTACTTTGGATGACCAAAAGTAGTACAATTGTGGCCATAGATGGTGACAATGACAGCTAAAAGATAATTTCATATTTTCTTATTTATCATGATCAGAAAAGGTTTTAAATGATAGCAATTTGATTCTGCGTACCTCTCAGGTTATATCGATTACTTTTTCAGTTCTGAATTTGCAATAATGTGAACAATGTTCGTAAATGATTAAAGTGGCTACAACTACGTCTATACTCTATATCAAGGATATTGGCAAAATGATGATAAAAAAATTGTTGACAAAACAAGAAAGCACACACACACACATTGGTGAAGATACTTAAATGATCTATTATATGAGAGCGAGGGGAGAGAGAAATTGCTGCAAGTGGAGTTGGGACGGCAGAAAGTACAGTTTAGCTCTGGTGTATCGTGTCTCTGGTATGGTGGATTCGTGCGTGGATCAATAAATCGCGCGTAGAGAAATGGTACGGGTAAAGCTTCAACAGTGGAGACGAGACGTCGCGGGTGGAACTGTCTATCCCTTACATGACTGTGTACTGGTGAATATAAGGGGATGAAGCGAGAGAGAGAGAGAGAAAGAGAGAGAGAGAGAGAGTGCTAGGCAGAGAGATTCTCTGCTCTGGAGATACTTCGTCCTCCCCCACATCAGACGAGACGATGGTACATCTCTGACTGTATATATACATAGTCATATACAATGTACATATACGCAGAGATGCTGGTCGCTCGGGCAGATTCAACCGATTCCCCTGATGGCACAGGGCGTCCAGCCCAACCATTCCCAGCGAGCATCCAACTTTTTGTCCTTCGCGAGTTTTTCCAACGCTCATCTCGATGCTCACCCCCCTGATTTCATTTTTTTCCCTCTCTCTCTCTCTCTCGCTATTTTTCCTCCAACGGCACGTATAATTATATCGCATTATGGTCTTGTAATCTCATCTAATCCCAGGGATTTATTCTCAAGCTCTGATCCCCTCAGTGAGGATTTTTTTTTCTTCCTTTTTTCGTTTATCGTCGTCATAAATAGTCGAGCTTGAAGGCAAATTCAATGATTTACGAAACAACTTTTACGACAAATTTATGTTTAAATTTTAATAATTTTTGTCCTTTTCGAAAGGTAACATATTGTGTAATAGCGAATTTTTCAAAACGTATATTCCAAATCATCGATTTGAAAATTCTTTAGTTACGAATTTCCATGAAAACTGGACGACCATTTTGTTGTTTACGTTGGTAATATTGCCTCTAAAGGCTTGTGGAGTCAAAAAATCCAAACGACCCCTCGTCGTTTCGTGCTATAAATTTGATCGAAATTTTAGGCCGTAAGGAGGGTAAAAATTTAGGCTGAAAGTAGGGTGAAAATTTGGGGTACAAGGAAGGTGTAGAATTGATGATATTTAGACGTGGCTATTAACAAACAAAAAAAAGCCAAAAACGTTGTTAAAAGTCTCCGCGCACTCGCGGGAGTCACGGAGTGAGCCTGATAGTATATACTATAGTTATGTATACATATAAATCTCATCCGTCTACTTGCCTTTATCCGGATAAGGATTTACGTAATTGCTCGATCATCCCGGGCATGTTGAGATAGAAAGAGAGATGGAGAGGGGTGAAAGTGATAGAGACGAAAGAGCAAAAGGTATACGGGGTATAGGAGGAAAATGGAATAGCAGACGCTATACGGCGAGGATTATATCTCAGCTATCGTTTTATTTATACGGATTACATTACATCCAACCCGCGATATGAATCCCCTTGACGATTTCTCCTCCATACAACCCTCGCGGGGATATCGAATTTTCTTTTCGTTCTTTTTTTTTTATTCCAACGCTCATCGATTCAATCGACTCATTTCTCAGAGTTATGGAGCGTTGAATCTTTCATGAGATCGAGCGAGAATTTCACGGATTGTGATACGCGTGTGTGTTTGCTCCTTCTGGCCTGACGGGTCGTCGATGAAAAATTCGTGGACGATCGAACCATTGTTGGGCCAGCAAAGAGAAAGAGAGAGAAAGAGAGAGAGAGAGAGAGAGAGAGAGAGAGAGAGAGAGAGAGAGAGAGAGAGAGAGAGAGAGAGAGAGAGAAAAGAGTCCGGCAAATGTTCTCGCCGATTCCCTCGGATTATGGAAAGCACCGTACTTTCATTCCGGCAAAAGCGAACGAAAAAAAAAGAGTAAAAAACAAATTAAAAAAAAAACAAAAAGCACACGCCAGAGTCAGAGCTCTCTCGCCAGTGCCGGAATACTTTATCGCAAGCCTCCCGATATAGTTTTTATCGACGAGAGAAAAAAAAACTTTTCTTTTTTCACTCCATTTGGCCGGAGTCTGTACGATTCTTCTTTGGGGATGTTCGCAAAAGCTCTAAAAGTCAAACTTTTCACTGGGGTGTATAAAATTCGACGAGAAACATTTCTGTACTGACGGCGAGCATATGAAGAAAGAAAAAAAGCACATTGAATTTTCAGGCCTTGAACTGGCCGAAGATTCAGAAAAAGTTCACTCATCTATCGTCTCTCGATTTCGATCTTTCGGAAATAATTGTTTACGTCTACTTAAAAATACATTTGACAAAATAATTGTGAAACGATTGAGAAATGAAATTTATAAATTTTTTCGAATTATTATCATTGATTTTTTTTTTTTTTTCATAATTATACAAAATATGAATCATTATAAATCGTACGATAAATCGAAAAAAAGTTTTAATTAACGCCTCTTTTTTTTGTTGGAATTATTGCTCACAACTTATTTTGTCATGGAATAAGTTTTAATGGCTTTTTTTTTTTCAACGCTTCGAAATGTCCGTTCACGCTCTCGTCATACTTTCCAGTCCGGCGGATCGAATGAATTTTCAACCATATGTATACTCCATTATATTCATCTCGCTTTTGTCTCACTCATTTTCATCCCCCTCGCCTATCTCTTGTTATGGCATTTTCCTTTCACCGTCGTGCGTCCACGAGCGACCTGTATGAAAATCCTGCATGAAAAATCGCTGCCGCGCGGACCTCCGGGAAATGAACTTTCCTTCCTTTTATATCTCTCGTGGCAAGAGCTAATTAAATGCCAAGCTCGCCCCGAGGCGTTTTTGCCTATAATATCCGCGAGAATACCCGACCAACCGTTTCAGTGGCATGTTCTACGAGAGAGAAAGAGAGAGAGAGAGAGAGAGAGAGAGAGAGAGAGAGAGAGAGAGAGAGAGAGAGAGAGAGAGAGAGAGATGCATCAGCGCATTGAATCTGTTATCCCGGTTTTCAGTAGTTGAGTCTCTTAAAATTAGGTCACAAGCGAGAACATTACGAAGTTTAGATGCTAATCTCCCTTAATCCTTCGCTTTCTCGTTCTCCTCATATAGCACAATTTTTCGTCAAATACGATAAACAACGAAGACATAAAACCGCGATGAGCCAAAGATCGAGTAAAGTTGGTTAAAGATAAAAAGACAATCGTATTTATTAATTTATTTAAAGCCAGAATATACGATATTGAATGTGAGAAATATTCGATCATTATATCCTATAGAGGTGATTAAACAATTGTACATAGGTCCAGCGTGGAAAGAAATTTTACAAAAATAGATAGCTGAATAAAAATAAAAAAAGTTATATTATTTCCTCATATCAATAAGCCAATTTCCCAGTTTCTTTTTCATAGTACATTTTTCCTGAAGTTCAATTATATCAGATCATTGCCAAGCTTATTGAAGTAGACCATCGCTGTTATAAAACTGCTTCTGTGATAAATTTCTTTTTTAACATTAGGAAGGGTTAGGCTTTTGTTTCTTGTATTGCTGCTTGATCTATCGTAGTTTGATTTCAATTATTCATAGTAATATAGTAATGATTGTATAATGAAGGAGTTTTCAAAACTCAAAGGTCTTTTCAACTTGGAAATTTTAAGCACTATTCTCAGTAGCCTGTTTTGTAATCTTTGCGGAGGTCCAATGACATTCGTATATGCTTCTTCCCAAGCAACTATTCCATATAAAGCCACGCTATGGAACAAAGCATAGTAGATGATTAAAATAGTTTTTGGGATCTAGTATCTTTACTAGCTTATAAAAAATGAATAGGAGATATCTAGTTTTATTTATAATTGCTTGTACATGACATTCCCATCTCAGATGACAATCTATAACTATTCCTAAATCTTTACAGAATACTGTTCTATTTAGGGATATACTATTTATCTTAATTTCGATATTATCAGGGACACTATCCTTGTATGCAGCAAAAGTCATGAAGACTGTTTTATTAATATTCAATGAGAGTGCATTATTGGCTAACCAAATGGCAACTTCTCCCAAATAAGAGGAAATTTCAATTTTGACTTCTTCCCAAGTGTCTACCAAGCATGTGACAACGGTATCATCTGCATAGGCTTTTATATTAGTGCTCGGTATAATTTGGAGCATATCATTTATGTAAATAATGAACGATAGTGGACCAAGTATTGTTCCTTGAGAAGCACCGCCAGTTGGTATGCTAACATCACTGAGTGCATCATTTACTCTAACGTGAACAAATGTTCACGATTAGTTGGATAACTATGAATAAGTTTTTGAGCAGTTCCTCTAATCCCATACTATTAATTTTTCCAAGTAGCTTTTCATGATTAATGGCATTGGAAATTTTTGCTGAGTCCAAAAACGCAGTGGTTTTGGGTTTGGAAACATTAATGTTCTTATAAACTTTGCCTAATAATTGGATAATTAGTATTGATGCTAATAATAATTGAAATGAATTAAACGAGCATTGAAAATTAATGAATTACGTTCCAATCGAGTCCAAAATGGATCAAAATTTATTTGATCCAAACAAAAAATTATTTGTTTCAAATATTCAAACAATTATTCGAAGAGGATAAATTATGTTTTAGTTAACGATCATTGTGGTATGCGGGAGGTGATTTCGAGGATTCCGAATGGGAAATGAAAATTAAGAAAATGAATAAATAACGAAATTCTGAATCGCATAATGGGAATTTATCATCGACAATGTCATCATGCTTGAGCGAAAGAATATTTTTATTGCATTTATTTTCGAGATTGATGCAAAAGCTTTTTCACATTACGATCATCATATCCTAGATCGTTCAATTTTTTTTTCCACACATTCTACTGTAATAATTCGTATGACAAAAAATCTATGATAAATACAAATTTTCTTTAAATATTTCATATCGATAAATCAATTTTTCGATGCACTCTCAATTGGTAAAAAAAAAAAGACACTTTTAATCGATAAATTTGATGACGTACGACGCGAAAATGATACTCGCCGTGATCGAGGACAATGCTAAAGCAGAGCTTGAATTTTCGACGCACGTCTCATTGTCTTGCGTCAATTTTACGTCAACGTAAAGTTCCATTATAGGCTTGCTCTTGGTCGTTGGATCGATATTATGGATTCTCATCGCGTAGGATTTTGCACCACAGCCAAGATCTTTGGTGACAAATTCCGTTGTAAAATTATACGGTACCATCGATTTCATGCCCTGGCAAAAAGAAAAATCATTTTTTTTTTTTTTTTTCACTGGACATAAAAGTTTTTCGCTGATTACAGCGATGACTCATTGTGTAACTTTTGTAAATGGTAATTTTCGATAGTAACGGCGAGATAACGTCGACTGTATGGCAAGCAAAGAGCACAGTTAGCTCGAAGGTTATGTCAAACGGGAAAATAATAGTTTGGCGGGACAATTATTTTCGAGCTCGATATGAGCACGTTCTGCAAAGGCTTCTTTCAATTACTTTTATCTTTGTAACGTAATTCGACTTTGAATAAATTTACTTAAAAGAAAAACCGATTAAAATAGATTGGATCAAAAGTTTTCATTTTCTTCCAACGCCATGGAAAAAAAAAAGCGATTGATCCGTGATAATAATCGCGATCGAGGGATTTGATTTTTCATTACCTTTTCGATCGGGCATCGTTTGCCCTCGAGCCCCAGAGACGACGCGACACTGTATCGTTTTTCGGAGCTCGCTGGCTCGTCAAATTCTTTGTCAAGAATCTCGCATATGTGGAGCATGGTATTTGCCATATTTTCGAGATTCGGACCATAATCTTCGTCGTCGAAAACGACCTGAACCTTCGCGCGAATTAAAAAATTGAGTGCGGCCGCAAGGGAAGAAAAAAAAACAGAAAAAATAATTATTGAATCATTTACGAACCATCAGATCGGTTTTTAGCTCGATGGTTTGCAAAAATTCGATTCCCATTGGATATTCACCATCGCTGATTATTATTTCCAAGTATGGATTGTCATCCAGTGCTTTTAGCGTAGCGTTATTCTGCTCCGTACTATAATCGAGCTGGAAAAAAAAAAAAAGAAAAAAAAATGACATCGCTGGTACGACAAACATTCGTTGATTGTTTTTTATTCACTTTGAAAAAAGCATCTCTCATATTTTGATTATTTTTCGAATATCGAGAAAAATATATAGAAATTTATATGGAAAACAAATAAAAACGAACCTCTGCATCGTCCGCTAAACAAAGTGCAACGAGTGTCAAGAACACGAGACGAGACATTTTTTGTTTTCACTGCTCGAACAATATGTGCCTGGCCGCTAGCTATACGAGCGATCGAATGAGAAAAAGTGCCCGAAGGCTTTTCGTTGTATAGCGAGAAAAGTAAAATAAGTGCATCTAAATGCCCACTTTACCGGATAAGATTAGACCTCCCCTCTCATCCTCCGACCGAGGCACTTCAGTCGCGGCTACCCTGTCTCAATATTTTACCGCTATCGTACGACTTCCGCAATGATGCAAACATATTGACTCATTGAATTTTTAGTAGCAATTCATTACCAATCAACATGTCTGTCTTTTGACTGGAACGACCGCGCGGAAAAGTCCAAATAATGATTCGATTCCAATCGAATTGTGAACACATCGTTAATATCTCATATTATCAATCGCCCGAGTAACTTCCGGTTCTCCGAAAATCCTCTGCCAAATTCTTCAAGACCGAATCTCGAGTATAATTCGCGAGCTGTATATACATTTACCAATACACACAGCACATATGTACAGTTAGGTATTTGCGAGTATTGGCCAGGACAGATAGTGGAGTCTCGCTGGCTCGGAGTACCGGACCACATCGCGCGTCCACTCAATTTGCATGGGAAATGGCCAAGGATCCGCCGCATCCTCTGACCCAATAATACTCGACTAGCTCGTTGCGTCAGTCCCCACCCCAGTTTTGGGTGTTGTGTGGGCCAACGGCGAGAGTAGACGTATACGGGAGTGCTCTCGCAGCTTGAAACCGGTGGCACACCCCGCAGTTGGAATTCAATTACGCGAATGTAGGGTGTATATAGACGAGTCGGGGGCGATAGAACGAGGGAATATATGCGCGCTTATAACACACAAATACGCACACGCACACACACACGCACACACATACGCACTCGAGGAGGAAAGTGAGAAAGATCGAGCGAATCCGTGATCGCAAGGGAAAGAGAAAAGCGCAGCATCGCGATACATTTGCCCGCGTTCTCGTGGCGGGAAAACCGCAAAACGATAAATCTTTTGAAAACGTATAACTGGCAAACTCATTCTGCGACCTCCGAGCGGTTATATATACTCGATGCACAACCGGGACACTCGTTATACGTTTCGCGAATGTTCGATTCCGACAGTCCGGACATCGATCGATGGATCGTTTGGTTTCTTCGTCTGATGAAAAAAAATACCCTCTTCCTACTCCCCCCCCCCTCCCTCATCGGTCCCCCGCGTGTTTCAACGATTCGTGGCTTCCCTATGTATTTAATTTACCCAAGAATTAACCGGCTATTCGGACATATCCTGACCTGTTTATCCCATTATAGCGATATAGCGGGAAACAAAAATTGATGGTAAAATAATTAGGGCGTGTACCCCCGCAAGACGAAATTTAGTGCCCACGTATAACCTCCGATTCCTACCGTTGTGATTTTATATAGGATTTGAAACGCTCGTTTAGCGCCTCAAGCTCGCGAGGTAAACGTCCCGATAGCCTGACGTGTGCCAGTAGCCGGACACCTCATCATGTTAAGGAGGTACGACTAGTATGAAGAATCCAACTGACGGACTTGAATTTTTTATATGTTTTTGCCGAATACTTTATGCGCCTATTGCCAAAATTTGAGCTATATTGACCGTTTAGTTTATTCGTAATAAAATTGCAAAGTCGAGCAGTTTGAGTTACTAAAACACGTCGTCTTATGGAGACGGTTAACCGGAAGTGCTGTGATCACGGTTTTGCTGCTCACGTATCCAACTACACCCGTTGAAAAACTGAAACTTGATAGATTAGATATAATAGATATTGTAAAAAATTGAAAAATTACTCTTCACCGTGTAGTTCTGGCACTACATCATAAAAAAGTTTCAATTTCCGGTTGTAAATGGTCAGAACGATCAAATAGCACCCACAGACTTAGCAACGTCGCGAGTAACAGCTGATGGGTTTCGGCGAACATAACCTAGCTTTGTTTTGATATTAGCAACGAGGATAGAGTCATCTTCGTTGGTCACGTATACCAACTTATAGCATCGCCAATGCGACGTTGCCAAGTGTTTACTTCAAATTCCATCATGTTATTTATGGAGTTTTGTTATTTATCACGTATCAATTATATGTATAATTATCATTCTGCCGATCGTATTAATTCCACTGAGGTAGTTTAAGTCTATTTTAATAGGTTTTCGGCTGATTTTTAAAAATGTTTTTTAGTCCGTTTTTGTGGTAGACATGTCATTATTATTATGATGGAGACTACTATCGAGTCGTTGACAATCTAATTTTTCAGTTTTTATTAGTTCATGCGCAATAAATTAATCATTTACCACAAAATTTTTCACATTATAATCGATAATATGAATAATCAACGCAAATAAACATAAATCAGAAGAACTGTGGGTAAAATAAATTTAGACTTTTTTTCGACTCCAAAGAACTAGTCGTACCTCCTTAACGAAGTAAAAGAGTGGCTGCTGCAGACAATACGCTGGGGGAGGTTCTCAAAGAATAAAATGGAATATGAAAATTGAAAGTCTTCATTCTCGGGCGGCTTCGGCCTACTTTTTCTTCCCTAGGTGCACTAATTAACTCGGTGTACTAATTTTCCATCGATGTAGTAGTAATTCACTGATGAACAAATTATCTCACTGTATCGATCAGCCACGTTACACGATAATTCGGAATTTTAATTTTTTTCCCATCCTGTCGATATGAGGGCAGTGAAAATGTGACCTTTTTCCAGCTTTTAGTGTTTCATGTTACCCCGGTCTATTCTTCGATGTGCATATATAATTATGCCTTATACACGAGGCACGTATAAACCCTCTCCGTACACATTATCCAATTAAATATTCTCAATTTCGGGTATATTTAGAGATACGTATAGATATATTAAGTCCGAGAGGAAAGGGTGCATCGATTCATTCATCAGAGGCTTCGTGGTGTCGACTATATAAAGGAGGGTTCGCGGAAAATATACATATATTATGTGTGTGTGTGTGTGTGCGTATTATAGGGTATCGGTATACGCTTCTCTTGGGCTCTTGTTCCGCGCATTACGCAAATCGTTCGAGGAGCTCCCCCCCCCGCGTGCTCCATTACCAAAAGCCCCTGGACGAGTATACGAAATTGCTTTGGCCAGCAGGTGAGCGATTATGCCATGGGAAATTGAAACAATGCTCGGGGAAAACGGGTTATATGCCCTCACGCATCTATCCGCTTATCCATTAGCGAGAGAGAAAGACAGAGAGAAGAGAGAGAGTTTTCCGAATAAAGGGGTTGTCCGACGAATGAGAGAGAGAGAGAGAGAGAGAGAGAGAGAGAGAGAGAGACCGAGGGAGCGTTAGGCATACATAGTGAGCGTTTATATTTGACGATCCGGGGAATCCCCGTCGCGAAGCTCCCGTGTATGAATACTGCACGTTGGGGTGGACGAAAAAAATAAAAAATAAAAAATAAAAATACTAAAAGAGGGTTTTTCGAAGCGAGTGAGGATATCGTATGTAAAATATCCAATTATCCTGCTGAAAAATTGAAAATCGAGTGCGGTGGATTGTAACTTGGGCTCGGCGTTGCGATATACATATATGATGGTTGGCAAACATGGTTTTTTTTTTCGAGCTTTCGCTGGCCCTGCCAAGGCACACAGTCCCAATTTTCTCTTTTTCCTTCTCTCTCTCTCTCTCTCTCTTTTCGTTCTCGCCCTATGGGAGGCTATATGTATATATGGGAAAGCGTCTCGTCTATTTTCCGAAAAATCAAAGGGCTTTTGGAGCCCTGCCAACGGGAGAATGAGAAAACCAGTTGCGAGAGCCCGAGACATTGTTCGCGTTGTTTCCACGCTGGAGTTAGCTTGACTCTCTGTTTTTCCTTTCTCTCTCTCTCTCTCTCTCTCTCTCTCTCTCTCTCTCTCTCTGTCTCTCTCTCTCTCCCTCTTTAGTCCAGGAGTATTTTCGTTACGAGTTTTTTCCTCCAAGTCCACCCTCTTGTTCGCTCGTAATTTCCACACGGCCTCGTTGTTGCATTGTTTTTTTTTTTTTTTCATCGTAATTTTTCCACTGTTAAGCATCACGTGCTGAACTTTATTTTTCAAAAAAAAAAAAATATATAGGGCCATCAGGAAAACCGCTCGCACTTGATTCGAGTGCGTTCGTGATAGATCCAAATTTATTGGATCATCGCGGGATTAGTTTTATTTAAAGCCACAATTCGATGACTAGCAAGAAAATAATTTACTCGGGCATAAATTTTGGAAATCACGATAGGTTAATATTGCAACTGCGTGCAACACATGGCCATATTTAACAAACGTTATTGCATTGAAAAAAGCGTTGCATATGAGGCAGTCAAAAGCGTTGCATATGAGGCAGTCAGTCAAAAGTAAAGCAGAACGTTCGTACGTTGGGGAGATTTTTTTTTCGATAAATGGGTTCCTCTTGAGGAATGTATACTGGGGGATGGACAGCAGTCTGCTGATGCTGCAGGCTGCAGCGATCACTAAAGCCGGATGCGTTGAAAATTTCCAAGTCTTCTCTTGACCTTAAGATTCTCGCGGGTATTCTCGTTGTTTCATATAATATCATATTTTCGCGGAAGGCTGCCCATTTTCTTGACCATGGTACTCCGCGCAACGTTTTGTTGCTTGGATTGTCGGCAAGCTTAAGCGGCGTTTACGTGGTTAACATTTTCAACTCAGTGTACCCGTTTGAGGTTCACGAGAGTTCCGAAATGAACATGTATATAGATATAGTATACATACATAAAAGCTGCAGTTTGTGATGTTTCTGCTGGCAACAGCAACAGACCGGCATATCGGGCTCTTCAAGCCTTCGTCTCTTCTCTGCTTCGCGGGGGCATCACCTGCGCGTCTGGTACACACACGGAAACTCTCCGCTGTCTCTTGGAAAGAGCTGCACAGCGCACTCGTTGTTGGTACGTGCACCCGAGGCGATTTATATCTCTGTCTCTCTGTCTCTCTCTCTCTCTCTTTCTCTCTCTCGTGCTTCTCCAGCTTCTCATCCCCTTTGCCCCCCAATGAGCGATGCTTGTGCAACGTAAGCCCGAGACATACCGGATGAGAGATCCGTGGAGTGGCTGCGACGAGAAGTGCACCAGACTATATAGCGAGTATCACGAGCGGCGAGAGAGAGAGAGAGAGAGAGAGAGAGAGAGAGAGAGAGAGAGAGAGAGAGAGAGATCTATATACACACATTTCGAGGGGGTGCCTTAATCTAGTATCGAGAGTCTGCCTCACGTACTCTCTCAAATCGTGTACTCGTCATCACGAACAACAATTTCGCTTCATGTTTGCTTCCTTATATATAGAGGCAGCTTTGTTTATCATGAAAACGAAAATTTCGAGTTTTTGATGCCAAAACGTGTTTAGAATGTGCCGTAACGTCGATAAAAACGTATTTAGAAAAAATGTCTGTATGCGCAGACAAGCCTTCGAAAAATTGAAATTGCAATATCTCTTGAACTGCTTGAGCCATAAGACCACGCTGGAACTTTGCACGCTACTGAAACACGAAACCTCGCTCCTGTTTGCTGAAATCTTTGATAAAATTTATAACGGTTAATTTGATTTTAGATGATTTTGAATTTTTTCAAAAATTTCTGTGATCACTCGTCTAATCTTTTTGAATTTGAGGATATTCGTCTAAAACTTTTTATACAAAATAGGCTCGAGGACAAGAGCATGTTTTGGTATTCAATTTGGCAAGAATCGCGATCGCTCGAACTGTCGAAAATTTGAGGTTATCGACCCGAAAAAATTTCTATAAATATTCTAGGAGACAGGATATTAAATTTTGCAAGAACAACAAGAATTTAGGAAATAAGCGTGCAAATTGGAAGCTTGCACATCGCTTCCTCATTACAAAGCATTTCTCTATATGCGAGGAAGCCAAAATTACGAAAGCCATTTCCATAATAACGAAACTACGAAAAAGCCATCTACTCATATAGTGATAATTGTGTAATGAGGAAGCAATGTGCAAGTTTCTAATTTGCACGCTTTTGTCTTCACCATCCTCGTGATTAAAAGCAAAAATAAGCGCACGAATTGAAGGACACAACTGTCCGAAGAGACGGAAACAATTGTAAACTCTCCGTCATGCTTGGTTAATTTTTTCCAAGTCAGCTCAAAATTTATTTATTCTCATCCGTTCTTTTCTCGTCGGACCGTTAAATTTATATAGACGAAGATGGAAGGCAAAGATAAACTGGAAAAAAATAAATGATAAAACAACGAATAAAATTATCGAATCGACTAAATTGATTAAAAATCAAAGTCTAAGTATACCTATAGACGAGTCAATCGAATGTTCGCAATCTCTTCGCTAATTATCGAGTTCCCATTTCGGATCGTACCGCGAAGTATTGAGGAAGATGAGAAAGGTGTACAGCATGGAGCCGCGTACGGGCATCACGTTGTACACGCAAAAGAGTGAATGAGATTGAACGAATTCTGAGTCATCCCTCGTTGGGCCCCGCCTCGCTCTCTGGCTATTGAAAAGCCAAGACAATGACGCGGGGCTCTGGTTTTAAGTTGTATTAGTAATCAAGGATGAGAGGCGACAAGCATTTCGCAGCGCGCGCGTGCTCGTGAAAGAGAGAGTAAAGGGGATGAGCTGAAAAGCCTATTCGTTTGGTCTCTTCCGTTATTCTCTCCTTTAATTATTGAATGCAAATACGTTCCTCGTTAGCCCCTCGGCTCTCGGTTTTTAAGCGAGCCAGAGCTCGCGACGAGGGAGCAAAGGGGCGCAAAACCCCTTAGCCATGGCGCGCGCGTGCTTCAGGAAGAGCCCTTGAGACACTCCACTTGTGGAAACGCACGCATCTCCAAGAACGTAAACTCCACTCGAATAATAATAATTGTGATCGATATTTGTATACATGCACGACATATATCACATAGACAAGAACGCCGCGAGAGGTCTTTAACTTTGTCGTAAAAAGATCAGAAAATTTGAAAATTTTCTCTCCCAAATATACTTATTATATGTTCCCCTTTGAAGGATTACTTAACGATTTTCATAAAGGTCAAAATTGCGATTATCCTCAGGTGGGGAAAAATGGCGAGTACAGTGTAATTATTCCTTTGCGTCAAAATTAATTTCAATTGCACATAGAAAACGTGCACATAGAAAACATAGGGTGACTGAATCAGTGAATGAACGCATAAGCCTTTTTTCTATTTCGATAAAGCCGTATAATTTAACTTATTACGAATTTGTTTACGAGCTAATTAGATCTTATAGAACAATGTTCACAGAATATAAAAAAAAATATTCGAAGTGCCCTGTTCGCAAGGATTTTGTAAAAAAAAATTATAATGAACGAAATTACCAATTTCCCAGTGAATGAACAAAAATTCCAATGAATGAACTCTTATCTTTCCAGTGAATGAACGTACAATGGAACCAGAGATGCGTACGCATACTCGTGCGTTTTGAGGTTATGAAAAGCCTTTTCAACGCTCGTTCAATCACTGGAAATAGGTTAAAAAGCTGGACCAGTGAATAAACGGCCATATATCGCAAACAATATTGGGTTTTTGACCAAAAATTCATTAATATAATTGAAGCTTAGCAATGTATAACGTTGAAAAAATTATTGCATATCTTTTAAAAAGATTTATCGAGGTGATATGGAATATTCTGGTATTCGATGCACAGTCAGATGGTTATAACAACATGGCTGTCTCTTATGAATATGCGCCCCAAGTACAAAAAAAAATGCATAGCACCGCAAATCGTTCACAGCGTCAAATAATATCACTACTAGATGTTTTCTCAGAATTTTCACTTCATTATGAATACAAAATTCTTCATAATAATAGAATCATATCACTGCCGTTTAATTAAAATACTAAGCCTGTTCATTCACTGGTAGGTGTTCATTCACTGGTTCAGTCACCCTATATAGAGTCGTAATTTTCTGGGAGAGAGGATATTAAGCGTAAATTTATCAGTCGATATAATGACGAATATACAGCAGGCAATTTCCAATGATCGTTAAACATAATTTGAAAATCGTCCGGTGTTTCTAGGAGTTTATATATGTATATATATATATATATGGTATATCAACGGGATTGAAAATGCAAATGAGTTGTTCCGTGTGCTATGCTGATATATATATATATATATATATATATGTTTCGTATAATTTCGATCGTTCTCTCGCGTCACCATCAGTCTTCTCGCTCGTCATCCCGTTGAGTGGACGATCGAGAGTCGAGCGAGAGTGTGGCCGGTCGTGCGCGTCGAGATCGGCGAGGGATGGGCGCGACGAGACTGAAACCGGAAGTGGAAACGCTCACGTTTCATCGGGGATCCGAGATATATAGATCGATTGCTCGGGGACAGAAGGCTGTGTACTCCACAATGCTCAGGGTGTTAATCCGAGCATGTTACGCCCATGTATTTGTTAGCAGCCAAGATACATATCTCGACATAATAATATCTATAGATTTATGTACATAAATACATGAAGGATTCCACGACAGCTGGACATACGTCGCACCCTCGCCCTTAGGAATTTGATTCATCATTTGACCCATTATTATTCCACCTGTAAAAGACATATTCGGTCTCTTCAAGATTTTTTTTTTTCCGCCAACCACTTCACGAATGTCAATTTTTTGATCAATGACCAAAAAGTCTCGTCAGCTCGAAATGATGAAAAAAAAAAATGGATAATTTTTCAAAAAAATTTCCTAACGGAAATAACGAATTTTCGATGACAGTTTACTTCTATTTTTCAAATTTTTTCTTCGACAAGAGCTTCAAAAAATACGGTGAATGTACGAAAAGATTGATTACTATATCAGCAGACATTGGAGATTAACTATTAGTTCATTGCAGTCACCCAGATTGATTTTCATTTCGATTTTTTTTTTTTTCATGAAAAAAATTGCAATAAAACTCGAGATTCAAATTATCATTATGTTTCTCAAAGTATTTTCGATGGATTTGCCAAAGAACAATTGAACAATGTCGATTGTTTAAAAATGAAGTTTACTCAAAGTTAAAAAACAAAATACAAAAAGTGTTCCAACGTACAGAACGAGTTACGTAAATTAAAAAAAAATGTTATGCCACTATTACGAATATTTAACAAAAAAAGAAAAATAAATAGTTATCTTCCGGAAAATTGTAATGAACAAACTTTAAATATGAATTTGGAGTAGAGCCGGGCAAAGTACAAGAAAGTACTTCAAGTAAAAAGTACAAAGTACTGTAAGTACTTGAAGTACTCGTGCATTTTAAGTGCCAAGTGCCGTAAATACTTGAAGTACTTAAAGTACTGAATATTTAAAGTACTTGAAGTATCAAGTACTTGAAGTACGTCAATTATCAAGTATGAAATACTTTTCAAGTTTTCATGTATACACCTCGTAAGTTCTAGTACGTATATTTGATTTCTTGCGTACTCTTTAAACTCATTTGATTTTTATTCGAGTACTTTTTGTATCAAAACATATTTTCACATTGTGCAAATTCATTCAGGTTAGGCAGATTGAAACGGAAATATTTAAACGAAGAATTAGAAATAATTTAAAGAAAATAGCACTGACGATTGTAATTAAGATTTATGTAGCTTCAGAGGTTTGAAAAAGAAAAAAATAAAGAATATAATACACGGGTTGTTAAAAACGGAGCCATGAACATTGACAATGAAACCGTAACTATCAAAAACCGCCAAAAAATGGCGCAGAACTTTCCTCAATTATATATTCAAGGGCGTTATACATGCGACCATTAGCAGGACGTATTCAAAAGTACTTCATACTTGGTACTTGAAAAAGTACTTGAAGTACAGGAAAGTACATGAAATTTTAATTTCGAATACTTTAAGTACGTGAAACGTACTCGAAAATTTAAGTACATTAATACTCGAAGTATAGGTCGAGTACTTGGAAGTTTAAGTACAATACTTGAAATACTTTTGAAGTACTTTTCACTTCGAGCACTGTGCTTCCAGTACATCGCAAGTACCGGGAACTGCCCAGCTCTGATTTAGATTTATTTGATTTTCTCCCCGTTAACTGTGTCACGAGAACAAATATTGTATCTCGTTAAGGAAAAAACTGTCGAGGCGAAAATGCAATACATTTTTTTGTCTTCTTCTCATAATGACCGCATGCACGGTCAGTACATCCTCAACGCGGAATGACCCATGCATGATGTATTCCATCATGTCCGGCGCCGGGACAAAACGGGTGACGAGCGGCAAATAACGAAGGGGGATATCTGTGACACCCTAGCACTTCCTGCTTCTCCGCTCTTCCACACACACACATATATATATATATATATATATGCCCTGTCTATTGCGAATATACTATACAACGTCTATATAACATACACGTCCAAGTTCAAGCTATGCAGACTCGACCATTTGGGATGATAGCAATTTGCACTCGTCTATATCCTCCCTCGCCGAACACTCGAGATGGTATTGTCGGACGTGTATGAAGAAGAAAAGGTGTATATTATATACTTGTGTAATTCACAGCGAGGGAGGATAATATAAATGGGAGAAATGAGAACACGTCGAGATCTTTCTCTCTCTTTCTTTTCTTCTCTCTTCTTTCTCTCTTTCTTTCTCTCTCTGTCTGTTTCTCTATCTCTTTTACCAACTCTATTGAAGAAATGATCTATGTATACTGATGTCTGTGTGCAGTCCTATGGATTGGCGAATTGAATATAGCCCCCCCCCTCCCCCTCTCGAAGAGATAACACATATCACGATCCATGTTGATGGTATTTTCTTGTATCACTTTTTCTCGTTCTCGGCAGTATCTCAAACGCGTGTATCCGTCAGCACGTTTATCGGCAAATGCATTTGATGTATAAACTCCATACATACTAAATATATATATGTAAAATATATATATTCCGTATATATGCATCGGATTGGCAGAAAAGAGAATTCGACAACCCCCTCCCCCACGCGATTCAGGCCAATACGACTATATATCGAACGAAATATAACTTTATGACTTGAAACTTTTCCTATTTTCCGCGAAAAAAAAAAAAAAAAAACAATTTGTACGCATATTCGAAAATTTCAAAAATATTAACGGTTGGATTTTTTTTTTTCATCGAGACGTCGATCAGTCGAAAAAAAATATATAAAAAAAAGTATTACAAAGAAAAATATTTGAAAAAATGTCTATATTTTGTGTACACAATTTTTTTTTTTTTCCGACGAGGTATCTCAGCAGTTTTGGGATTACCCAAGCGTTTAATAAGAGGAAGAAGCAATTTAGAGAGGTTAGAATTTCGGATGCACACAGAAATGCATAATGTTAACTTTTGAGTCACATCGAAAGAAAAAAAAAATTACAGAAAGTGTTTCAACGTACCGAACGAGTTACGTAAATTAAAAAAAAAAATTTTATGCCACTATTACAAATTTTTAACAAAAAAAAAAAAAAAAAAATGAATAAGTTACCTTCCGGACAATTTTAATGAACAAACTTTAAACAGCTGGAAAAAGTATACCAGAAAGTATTTCAAGTTCAAAGTACAAAGTACTGCAAGTACTTGAAGTATTCGCGTATTTCAAGTACTGAGTACTTCGAGTACAGAGTACAAAGTACTCGTGTATTTCAAGTACCGAGTACTCCGAGTACAAAGCACTCGTGTAATTTCAAGTACCAAGTACTTCAAGCACAGGGTACTCGTGCATTTTAAGTACCAAGTACTCCAGGTAAAAAGTACAAAGTACTGTAAGTACTTAAAGTACTCGTGTATTTCAAGTACCAAGTCTCGTGTCTCACTTTTCATTCGTTCATATAAAAAATTAAGAAAAAAATATGAGACATAAGTGGCAATAACAATGAACTAATAATAGCGAAATTACTCACAGATGCATGGGAATAGCTGGTATTTATTTTTAACTCAAGTCCAGTTTTGACATGTTAAACGTACATCTCGACGTAATTATATTTTATAAAAAAGTAACCTATGGCATTTATAACTGCAAAATGTTCATACCTTACTACTTTACATGAGCAGTACGGTGTACATACCGAACATATGCATTTGGAAATGCTGCAAGACACTTTTATAAAATAATCAATGATAAAAAAATATCGTCGAAAATATAAACAAACGATGCTTCTTTCTGAGTAACGAGAGTCCATCTCTCATCAACACGATTCAACGCATAACAGCGATGTTGCTTACGCCTGCTTGTTCACCAGCATATGGTTGATATGGTATACATGCAATGAAGAGTCACGTATGTAGTGCGCGGTGTGACATCGCGGACATGTTCACTTGGAAACGGATGAGGGGTGGATGGTCACGTGAAACGTCCAGGTCGAGACAGTTCATCCCTCCTCTGCACGTTCGGAGAAACGTGTTGCGTTTGCGTATAGACAATATTGTCGTGTTCTCGGTCCCTCAAAGCTTGTAACATACAGTCTATATATATATATATATATATATATATATATATATATATATATATATATAGACTGTATGTTATGTATGTTTATATATATATATATATATATATATATATATATAAACACGTATGGCTTACGTCAGAAAGACGATACAGCTGCGAGAGTTCCGGAGCAACAGTAGCGTCTGCCACGTAGTTACGAAGTCATGGTCTCTCTGTACATGGGATGTTCCACATAAAGTGTAACGAGAATAGAACAATAAAAAAAAAAAAATACGTAAAAATTCAATGAAAAATGCAGCTTTGAGGGAAGGCCCAGCGAAATATCCAAGTATTGATAACAACGTTATCAAAGAATTGTGTATTTCGGTTTGGACATCAAATTCACATCCTATAGAATAACTGGACAAAGAAAAATATTACAAGGATCTCGAATCTTTGTTACTTACCGAAATCCAAAAATCTAGCACGATGGATTTTTCAGAATAGTTTACTCATTCAAATTTCCGCATAGATCGTTGAATTATTCATTGGATACGAGGATGCTTTTTTTTTTTTTCGAAAACTTTAGTCAAATTTACGTGAAACAGCTTGATGAATTATCGAGGTATAGTGCTTCCCCCTTAACTTTATGCGCCCGGGGCTCGAGCGCAATGTTAAGGTGGTGTTCCCACTCTCGCTTAGGAGGCTGAGAGTAAAGATACTTCTCTCTTTCTCGTTCTCGATCCACAGGAGTGAGGGACACGCGGAGTTTGTGACAGGTTTAATGTAACCTCCCAAAATATTTTTGCAGACAAAAGTTTTTTTATTGGTATTTATTGCGAAAGAAAAAATGAACTAGAATTATGTAATACATTTTGGTAAGAAAATGATTTTTCACGTATCTAATCATCTTATCTTGTAATATATCTCTTCTTTTTTTACAGTCTTTTTTATGCTTATCACTGTGTTGTTATTATTATTATTATTATTATTATTATTATTATTATTATTATTATTATTATTATTAACACATGACATTGCTGCGAAAATATTTCGATACAAACATACGAAAGCTACAGACGAATATCTAAACATATTTAAACATAATGTCATGATTCTAGACGAATCTTTGATGTCTTCCCGACGTCTAAATATAGGTTTGGTCTAAATATAATTTTATACTTACATAGTGAAAATTAGTCGACTTTTTTTTTCTGACGTACTCTTCCCATTTCGCTAACGAGACGTCCGAAAAAGCAGACGAAGCGAGCATGGCGTACTCGGCACTTTTGGCGGATATTTTTCTCGATGAAAAAATGCGTTTATACTTCTAGTGTTGGTTTACAAATTGGGATAAAGGACTAAACTTTCTTCGATTGTAATTTTTTTTAGTGTCAGGACAAAATATTACAGAATTACAGTCGAAAATGAGCTAAGGGGTCAGAAACTGGGCCTGCGCGTTCATCTTTGCCGGCTGGCAAGCATCGGGGGAAGCTATTCCCCTCGAAATCATGCGAATAGAAAAGTTAAAGAGGGCAAACTTAACGGAGAAGCACTGTATTGCCTAGAACAAAAACTATAAGAACCAATTTTTTAGCCTTGCCAACTATCTTCTCGACGGGAGCAACCTTTACATTTACAACCACCCCTTCTTATTCCCACATAAATGACACGAATATAATGCAGCATATGATTAAATCATATTGTTTGTTTGTATGTCGTATTTTCATCGAATCAAAGTCGCAGAAGTGAGAATTATACATTTCGTAAATAAATAGTAAATGCATCCTGTGCATCCTACATAATTTATGCGCATATACCGTAACACACTCTGCTGTTCGGGGGGTGAACGGATGTTGCGAGAACGTACGTGTAACGCAGCAAAGACAGCTTACCGTCCTCTTAACTCAATCCTAATACGGGGTGTTCTCTATGTACATTCGTGGATGATGGTACGACAGTGTAGAGCGCAGGGGTGGACGCGCGGATGGTTATGCGTATATAGTCTATAACATCCCGCATAGTCGTTCTTGAGCCTGGCCAATCCTCGGAGCCTCTCAGCCTCGTCGCATTGTCAAACGCATTGCATGTGCGAGAGGGTGCACGAAATCTGAATCGAGCGAAGGAACTCTGTGTGCTGTATACTCTTCTGTCTCACTCGCTCTCAATGTACAACTATACATTTAACCATTCTCGTTCTACTCGATTCTCCCCCTCGAACTACATCCCTTGTGAATCTCCCTCGCCCGCATAGCTTTGTCTAACTTTCACAACGGGATATATTATATACTTGAACCTCTCCGTGGCGTTTCTACAACTTCGCGAATGACGGTATTCCGGTCGTCACTCTCTCGTCATAATCGCATTGTTAGACGCCGGCGCAGGGGAAGAGTGCTGGATGATAGAAGCGCCACCGAATATGCATATATCTGCTGATATCGCAATGAGCTCTCTCCGCGAAAGTTCGTTGGAATGAAAACAATCCAGATGCGCGGGAGAATATTGTGGAGAATCGACATGGCTATTATCTTGTTATTAATTATGTGCAGCGGGGGTCGCTTCGACACTGATAGTGGAAAGATATTTTTGTTAATTATACATGGGAAATTGATGAAAAATTATTTAAAGCGATTGGTAATTCGTTTGAAATATGTTGATGGTATTAATGTTACACGAGTCCTTCGATCTTTGGCTTTCGCGTACACTCTGTAGGGATAATTCTCGACTTGATGCTCCAACACATGTATATAGTGTGTGTGTGTGTGTGTGTGTGTGTGTGTATGTACATCCGGAACAAGATGCCTTGTTCTGGTGGTGAATCTACGGGGTTGCCTGAATAGAACATCGTTATCTAATAGACCCGGAGAATTAGATCCAATTTGCGTTTGGTTTCACTCCGCGTCTCTCGCCTCTCTCTCTCTCTCTCTCGCCTCTCTCTCTCTCTCTCTCTCTCTCTCTTGGTCTCTGCCATGTATACCATATACAATGCAACGCCATGAGAATGGAGAACTATATACATGGTGGTTCGCAAACAAAACATTTGTTCATGCAATGGGCTGTGCCACCGCAACGAGGACACCAGAATGTACAATGTCGTCTTATAGAGACGCGGAGTAACTATGCAGATTCTGGCCCTACGGGTTCGGACCGTGTGCTGCACTTGATGTCTGACTCTAAACGGTACTTACTACTGTGAGACTATAATTACACTTGGGGGAATATCTTTCCGCATTTTCCCATCAACGACAGCCATATCATCTCAGAATTATGCATTCATGATTCACGCTTTCATTCATTAAGCTAAATTCATTGAGCGAAATGAAGAGAAATTTAGAAATTTTAATTGGAATGATGATAAATAACACTAATTCCTTATTAAATTTTAAGCCGCAATTTTGATGTTCGTTAAATGATGATTAATGGAAGCAATTGAAATTTCTGAGGCTACAAACAGCTTTTTTTTTTCAATCAGTAGGGTTGAACAAAATGACTTGCTCCTTTTGGGAAACATTGAATTGAAGAAAAATAATAATCAACTGATCTCAAGTTAAAAAAAAAAAGTGATACATTTCTTTTATTTTTTTTATTGATGCATAAAAGTGAATATGAAGAAGCTATCGCTATCAATTATAACAGGGAAATTAGTGAAATGTATAGTTTGGTGATGTTGTCATGCTCTGCGCTCGTCGTTTGTCGGAGAAAGGTCAGCGGGTCTTTGGATCCGCTGCACGAGAAACCGAGAACGCTGCGGATATTCTCTTCGTCGCCTTGAGGTTTAATCGCTCGGTGAAACTTTGCCATACCTGCTAATCGTAACTTGTCCTTACCTCGCCTCGGAAACTTCGAGATGCCCGAAGTTGATGGTTGTAACTTGATGAAGCTTGGGAAACCTCGTCAGGGCAAGACACCGCGCGGGTGTCTCTTTATCGCCAACACGGCTAACCCGAACTTCTTAATTATCCAATCAATTCGTCACCGTTAATCCCTCCTCAAGTCTCAAGTATATATATCCATAAAAGTTCGTAGAGATATGGTCCAGTTCATTGCACAGAGTCACCCGGTACATCGTATAACAACGAGATTGTACGCAGAAACGCGAGACGTGGATTTAGGTGCATGTCTTTTGTCACTTGTCAATGGAAATTTTATAGGGCTTATCGGAGTTTTGTCACAAAGCGTGCATACGGTCTTCCACATGAATTAGGACGATCATTTTGGCATATTTTTTATATTGCTCAGGTATATTTGATTGAAATATGATCAACTCACAAATTATTTCTATTGGACATCATTGGAATATAAATAATATATTTAAAAAAAAAAAACAATTTCAATCGCGTATTTGCAAAATATTATCGATTAATCCCTGACGGCATATTCAATAAGTTTTATTTGAGTAAAGAAAAAAAATGTTGCCTCAAACTTTTTACGATAATTGAGTAAATATTTTTGCCCAGTTTTTTTTTCCTCGTATCCCTGGAGTATAATAATGAACGCTCCGAGGGTAATATAATGTACCTGCCCATTGACATCGCTCTATAATAATGGCGGTGGTTGGGAAAATTGATGAGGGCATATATTGTATATAAAACGATGCGCGCAAGAGAAGCCGGCTGAACATCGAGAGCCTCTGTGATTATTCACTCGTAAAAATTACGCGAATGAACGACAGGCCACCGGGGTATAGGGGGACAAGAAAAAAGTGTATTTTTGTTCAACTTCCGGGTTGAAATATTCGAGCTAAAAAGAAAAACGACCGCGCATTTTATTTTATTATAATTTTTTTTTTTACATTCTCCGTGCGACCGCGTGCGGTAAAACGAGGTCGGGAGTCGAGGGCAAATTTTCCGGGGAGAAAAGCCTCGGGGCCTCGGGTGGTGTGGAGCATCAGGGAGAGATCGCGAGTATAAAAGCCAGGCGCACCTGTTGGCCGTGTAATTTTGCGCTTCTAATTTTTCCGTCCTTCACGCGTCACTCCATATGCCGGACTTTTTTTCCCCCCTTAAGAGCGAAAATTAAATCGGTCAGGGTGTGTGCGTGTGTGTGTGTGAGAGAGAGAGAGAGAGAGAGAGAGAGCTCTTTACGACGACCAACGCATATATGTATATGTATATATACATTCAAGCTAAGATGCGAGAGATGGATGAAATTACTGTTGCTCGCTGTGAATTTTCATCCCTTCTCCGATATTATAAGAGTCTTTTTTTTTCAAATCCAAACTAATAGGGTAGACGTGTACCAGTTGTGGCCTCTTTAATCATTTACGAACATTGTCCACATTATTGCAAATTCAGAACTGAAAAAGTAATCGATATAGCCTAAATGGTACACAGAAACGAATTGTTATCATTTAGAACCTTTTATGATCGTGATAAATAAGAAAATAGGAAATTATTTTGTAGCTGTCATTTTCACCATTTGTGGCCACAATTGTACTACTTTTGGTCATCCGAAGTACCAGTTGTGGCCACCGAGCTTTGAATTGGGACACGGATGCGCTACAAACGTGAAAAGTGAAGTATTAGACAATCAATGATAGCATATTCGAGTTAAAAATAGTTATTTATTTGCGTGATAAACATATTACAGAAGTGGTATGTGCTCTATTTGCAGTGGAGTGTGCTCTATTTGTGGCCAAAGCTGGCCACAAATAAAGCAATTGCATTTTGAATGTACCACTCTTGGTCACCGCGTATTTTTCAGGTATTTTAGCTGAAATGTCAGTTTTTTGTGATTCTACACTAACCGCTCAGCGTGACACATTTCGTAATATTTCGTTGAAATAAATTAGCAGATATTCAATAAAGCAATCGACAGTGGTGCGGAAACATCTCGAATATCAAAATATTCCTCTCGATGAAGTGAGCACAGTCTTGAAACTTTAAAAAATCCGAGGTAAATGCGGAGTAGCCACAAATGGCACAGTGGCCACAACTGGTATACGTCTACCCTATGAAAAAAATGTTCGCTGCATCAACAAAAATGTAGTTTTAATTGATTCGAATACTCGTTTCGTTAAAATAGAAATTTATTCGAATCAGAGAAAATTAATTGCAAGTTTGAGATAAATTTTAAGCTCATATGACACTTTGGCCAAATAAATTATGTTGAGTTTAAAATAAACGATGCTTAAACAAAATCCCTGATTCAAGCTAGTCAAATCAATTTTTACTCGTCAAAATTTTGACAATAGATGAATAAGCGAGTGGTATAAGAGGGGAGAATGACGGAAAAAGGATCCTCTCGAGAGGATAAAAGAAGACGTGCTGGGAAATGGTATAGCCTGACAGCGGGATAAAAAGAAAGTAGAGGAAAACGAGAGAAGAGACTTTATAACTGATGCAAAACAGAGCAAAAGCACCCTTTTTTTGGTGTCCTCTCACCCCCGTTCACGTACACGACGAGGCCTTTGATACAACGTGTATAGCGAAGGGTCGCGAGAGAGCGAATCGCTTGGAACCCTTCACACAATTATTATACGCACGCATAGACTCGCATATCTATACATATGATTCTTTTGCATTAAGCAGGCATCGCTGGTACAGTCAGGTCAATAGAGAGGAGTGTGATTAAAATTTTTACTTTGTTTTTTTTTTTCAATAAAAAACAATTTAGCAATACAAAAAAATGATAAGAATTTCATGATAGACTGAATTACAGTATCAATACTTTTACTGTGGAATTGCGTGATTTGCTCATGAAAAAACAATCACGTGGCTTCCATTATTCAGTAAGTAAGTAAAAGACTCACTCAAATTTATCGGGAGTTTCGAATTTTAGGTATTTTCTTCAAACTTCTGCCAAATTTTTGTTTGTCAAGATTTTGAAAAAAAATTACACACGATAGTGAAGTTATACGAGACGCAGCTTTAAGATTTTAAAGATTAATCGGGGTTAAGAACTCTCATAGTCGTAGTAACGATACATTTTTGGTTAAGTCAATGTTAGAAAAAATGGTATCTATAAAATTGAGTTCTTAGTTGGAATGACTATGCAATTTTGGTCCCCTTAACGATATTACATCGTATTACTTGACGTTGCTTTATGTCCTAATGGCGTCAAAAGATATAACCATATACATAGTTAAAATGGTCAAAATGACAACTGAGACCTAGTTTGCGTGGAGTCTTTCATATTGTATATATATATATATATATTCATTTTTCTGCGGGGAGAATTTTCGTTACATGAATTTTTCCCCCTTAAAAGCGAGCATTCTGTTCCCAAAATCGGATAAGCAGAGCTGCCGCCTCGTAGAGGACCAGGAGTTATGGAAAATAGTCCTCAAAGTTTCCGGATCATTTCATGATTATGTAAAATTGTAATTTTTGACCAAAGCCAAAGTAATGCAATCTGCGTTCGCTCGTTCAATTATATACTACCGCGGGCCCGGACTTCGCTATCGAGAACGATCTCGAGCGGATGCGCAACATAGCGGCCACTTCCGCAACTAACTCAATCCAGAATCCATACATAGTTCTGGTAACGATGAAGCGTTTAATATTTTCTTATGGCTGCAATTGCCAAAGACAATAATTCTACATCAAAAAGCTCACCGCAACCAATTTACTTGGTTCCGGTAACAATAAAATTATTGACATTACTAAATAAATATTTACCTTTCATAGTTGTAGTGGTCTTTTAGTTTCGATAACTACTCAAATTTATGTTAGTGCGCGATCATGCCCCAGTATCTTCGTCATTTTCCAATATTTTTGCAGCAAAAAAATTAGCCTAGGCTCTCCAAATTGTTTATAACATATTTGTGTCATTAAAAAAAAATCCATTGACTCGTAAAAACAAAAAAAAAAAATGAGACTGTGTCTATTTTTGGACATTTAAATATACGCAACCCCTCTCTTTCAGTCTTACTCTCATTTATTGTTAATTTTGTATTATAAATATGAAAAAATAATCAACAGGACCTTCAATTGATCCGACTGTACCACCAAAGCTCCGTACTATATAGCTATACATGAATACCTAAATTTTTCAATGGCAAGAGGGGTCGCTTGAAACGCGCGTGCGTCCGATGATAATTCCGACCGCGACGTTTTTTTCCCCATAAGCCCCCCTCGCGCTCGTCGTCGTCGTCGTCGTCGTCGTCGTCGTCGTCGTCGTTGTCTTCCGCGGTGGTTTCGGCGCTGAGCCGCGTCGACGACTTCACGTCGGCGTCGGCGCGCGGTTGTTCCGAGCCGCGAGAGCGCGGGTGGCGGGCTTATACGGCTCGGCGAAACGTCGGGCTCAGTACGTCCTGCGCCGCCGTAAGTCGCGCCCACGCAATCGGGACAACCCCGTAGCTTAGTCCGCGCGGTTCAGCATCGCCGAACATTTAACATTTTTTTTTTTTTTTTCCACTATTCGTGTGATCGTGCACGCGAGCAGTGTGCCGCGGTTGCGTTCGATATCGTCGAAAAAAAAAAAAAAACGAGACGAAATTCGCAAAAAAAGAAAAGAGAAGAAAAAAAAAAAGGAATGTTCGAAAAAAAAAAAAAAAGCATTTTCTCAAGCCTGAGGTGAAATTTGTTAATTTCTGTTTGTTTGCTGTTATTCATTGATAATATGCGGGTGAAAAATGATTGCGAAAAATATTCTCGGCTCTGATGATGAGATTTGAGGAGCCAGCTGATCGTGACGTAACGACGGCGGATGAAATTTCGACACGAGACAGACACCGAAACAGGTGCTCGATTGCATTTTCACTATTATCGTCTCTGTTCGTTTGATTTATTTCTCGTATATAGTGACGTGAGTCCCGCTCTCTCTGTGTGTGTGTTTTTTTTTTTCATCGAAGGAGATGAGGTTTATAAATGGTAAGAGGTAGCGGAAAAAGCGTAATAGAAAAATTCATGGAGATATATGAATTTTGTTTCAAATCGTTTCGATATTTCATGCCTTATAAATTTACCAATTATTTCACATCATTAGGGAAGATTTTTTGGGGTGAGAAGACTTTACAGAGTCGCTTAAATCCCGAAGGGTGGCTTGAGAGAGAGAGAGAAATTAGAAAAGAACGGCACCCTTAAAAACGAGACTCGTGAGAAGTAATTTTTCTTTATTTCCCTTCTTTTTTTTTAGTGCCCTTTACTGAAAAAGTGGCTGCTGAGCTTTTTAGTTCGTCGTGAAGTTATCGCTTGACTGTTTTTTTTTTTTTTTTAAATAAAGAATTGAAATTTTTACTTTTCGAAGTCAACTTTACGTGAAATAACCCATATAAGGAACAACAATAAAAAAGGACTCTCGCGCGGTATTTTCTGTATATATAGCGACTATCCTATCAGCAGAAAGTTTGTTGTGAACTTTTTTTTTTTATTCCGGATGTTGCACACCGGCAGCACAGAACCCGATAACGAGATTCTCCTCCGGGCTGCGACCGAACGAAGAAGGATTATATTTCCGTCCTCTCACTCTTTCTCTATTTATCTCTCTCTCTCTCTCTCTCTCTCTTTTGTCGGTGCTCAGTTTTCGTTTTTGTTACGTTTTTCACCTCCTTGACGTTGCGTGTGTTTCGAGCTTCCGACCTCATACATCAATGTGTCGCCGAGAGAAAGCAAATAGCACGAGATCCATGGCTCTTAAGCGTCAGGTGCATATGATCGTCGAGGATTCGAGGCGCGAGAGAGCATTTTTACGGTTTTTTTTTTTTCCTTTTTTTTTCATCAATCAAAGCTCGTTCTTGTTTGAAAAAAAGTCAAGCTAAAAATCAGGCAAACGAAAGGCAGTTTATTCCGCAAAATATATTTGAATTAAATGAATTGAATTCGGGTCGTAAAAGAATTATTATTATCGTTAAGAACGAATTAATTAATTTGTATCAGCGAACAAGCATAATGAATTTGACCCATAAATATTGATCGACTCACGAAAAAAGGAAGAAAAAAAAATCTGTACTTCGATTCGAGTTAAAATTTATTTTGTTAAATTGAAAATTGCTCAATCGACGGAAAAATAATTATTCGAATCAAGGAAAGATTGTTTTGAATTTAAAAATTCAATTGGGTAATAGAAAAAAAAAGTATTTTAATCGAAGATTCAAGTTACACAATGTCGAATGAACTTTGGAATTATTAAAAGCAAATTTTCATCGATTTTAATGAATTTTTATTGACCCGAATTATAATTAATTTCATTTAAATATTCGTTGAACAATACTGGAACAAAAAGTATTTTAATCGAAGATTCAAGTTACACAATGTCGAATGAACTTTGGAATTATTAAAAGCAAATTTTCATCGATTTTAATGAATTTTTATTGACCCGAATTATAATTAATTTCATTTAAATATTCGTTGAACAATACTGGAACAAAAGTTCGATTTAATAAGAAGAAAAAATTGTGTCCAAATTGTGTTTTTTAATGAAATAAATTTTTTTTTCACATTGTCTGCCCATGGCGTACCTTTTCTACTAGCAGTGCGTTTCAATGCTATGGCGCAGACGAGTCGTCGATCGAGACTCGCAGTAGTAACGGCGGCCTCTCACGCCAGTAGTAGTAGTAGTAGTAGTACGAGAGACGGCCAAAAGTGGAGCACTGCGGGGGCACGTTTTACGAAGTAGTAATCTCCCCCGTTTCCGGCAGACGATCTCCGTCACCTTTCTCCCCTCATAGTATCACCCTTTTTTTTTCTCTCCCTCGCTCTTCTCAAGCCCTTTTCCCCTCTTACATGGCACACGTTTTCGTGCTACTTCGACGCTCGTACGTCGTTTAACTTTAAACCGTCAAGAAACCGCCAAACTAGTTTTCTTGTTTTTGTAGATATTGCACTCGTTGCACCGTGTTAACGGGACACTTTTTTCAACCCTGCAGTTTCGATCCTCATTTCGTTTTGATTCCACACAGAGGAAGCTTTGTTTTCGTGACAAAAAGTGTTTTTTTTTTCTTCGTGATGTTAATGCCAGAGTGCTTTTACAAAAAATTTCTGGACTTTTGTGCGTGTGTATGTGTGTTGGGCTTGAAAAATTTAATTCTCTATAATTCTAGAACGGTTTGAGCTGCACAAGTGTCGCTCTAACTTCCGTAAATTTTGAGACATCGGGTTAAATTTATTTTATGCAAATAGATTGGGGGACAAGAATGTTTGTCATTGAATTTGGTGACAATCGCTTTTGAGTGGTTCAAATTGTAAAAATTTGGAAATTTTCGAAAAATTTCTGTCAACCCTTTAGCTTTCGTAAATTTAATAATCGCTTGAGGCAAAAATTCGTATATAAATATACCATGGGACGAGGATGTTTTATTTTGAATTTGGCAAAATTCGCTCGAGGGATTCAAATTTTAAAAATAAATTTCCAGTTATCGTTTTGAAACTTTGCTCACAAGCAGGCGAAGAGACAGAGATTTTTGGCATTGAATTTGTCGAGAATTCGTTGAGGGGTTATCCTTGAGGGATCGTGAGATAGACTGATTAGATTTTACAAAAAAAAAAAAACGTGCAAATTATAAACTTGCACATTGCTTCCTCGTTTATCGCCTTTGTTTATTTTTTAATCAAGCCAACTTCAGATCATAAATGTTAAAAAGTGTGAAGAAAGAAAAGCATGTAGACCATGTTGCTTATTTGTTATTATTTTTTCTTACGAACTTGCAAAGCTTCCTCCATGAGAAAGCCAAAATTAGGAAAGTCAGCTTTCTCATACAGGGAGAGCTTTATTGTAGGTCCACAAAAAAAAAAAAACAAATAAGCAACGTGCTTTGCTCCCTTTCCTTTTTCACTCTTATTTACATCAATTAATCTGAAGTTGGCTTGATTGAGAAAAAAAAAACATCCCGGATGAATGATGGAGCAATGTGCAAGTTTATAATTTTCATGTGTTTTTAAAAACTTTATACGAATTCATGTGTGGACGTTAAAAAAAATTTAAGCCAGAAGAGTGTAGAAAAAATTGAAGCAAGGGAACGGATGAGAGGATAAAAAATTAATTTATTTCATTAACATAATGTTTAAATTTTTTACCAAGCTGCAAATCGTACGAATTATAATTCAATGAATTTTCATTTCGTTTTATACAAAAAATGATACATTTCTCAAATGACTTTTTCAAACTTTTGTCGTTTATATATTTTTCGACCCATATTTTTTATCATTTTCAAAAAATCTGTAAAATTTATGTGATCAAAATATATTCCAACGGTATATCAATGACATGAAGTGTTACGCATAAACTTTTTTTTTTTTAATTCAATACTCAATTGAAGCTAAATTTATTAAAATCAAATTATTTTTGTTTAAACAACGCGAAATGTGTGTGTGTGTGTTTTTTTTCTTTTTCTCCTTGGCACGAAAGTATGAGATTTCGCGTATATGCTCTGTACGTCCGTATCGTTTATTTTCCTATATAAATTCAGCGGAGCATTGCCGACTGATGCAGTTGCCGTATAGAACGAGCAGGAGTTTTCGGGGCGAGCCACGGAGCGTGAAGCTTAATTGAGAGCCTGCTCCTCTATATCCTATATCGTTCTGTGCGGTTGTGTGCCGGAGAGCGCGATCGAAAGTTTATGCTCACGTTTCTGCCAGGTTTGTGCATTACGAGCTGTCGAGTAAAACAAAGTTTCTCGATTGTCATGTGTTTTGGGTGTACGCGTGTGTGTCGAGCGTCACATACCGAGTTTCGCGAGACCCTCCGAGTATTTATGTACCAACGAGAGATGGCCCAAAATATCATTAAAATGTGTCCATTCCATAACTACCAGGGGCTTTATTTTTACGTCCGTATGATTATTATTGTTATAATTATAGGGGAAAATAAGGCAATGTATAGTATACTTTCTGGTATAATTATTCGGTTAATTAATAGTTGGGCAAACAACCGAACTCATTTTTGTTTGCGAACGTATACCGGTTATGTCCGATAATAAATATAGTTTCGGCATGCCTTCGCTATTTTCCTTCGACAAATAGGAGGCTGAAAAATTCGGTAGTTAAATATTAACGTTGATGTTACACTTTTTATTTTCCGTGAATGAAACAAATACCGAAATAACGAGGAAAGTTAATAAATAATTAGAAACAAAAAAGAAGAGTAAAACTTTTGAAATTTCGTACATTATTTTTGTCCGAGATTTTTTATTTTGGTTATTTTACAATTTAACTCCGTAGCGTCTCGATTAAACATGAAAGTATCAAACTCGTTTGACTATAACAATCAAACTATAGCTTGTCGACAATACAAAAGCCTCTCGTATACGCTGGCTAAGCACAAGAGCAGCTTCTCTCTCTCTCTCTCTCTCTCTCTCTCTCCCTCTCTTCTATACAACCGATTGAACGTCAATCTTGGCATCGCACACGGGCTTTCCGTGTTCAGAGCTCAATGCGTGTTCGCAACGACAAGGGTACAAACCGACATTTGCGTACACATGACATGGTGGATCTGACACGAGAGAGAGAGAGAGAGAGAGAGAGAGAGAACGTCAATATTCCCTAACGAGAAAGAGAGCGATCGAAAGCCCGCGAGGATCGTGCTTATATGAAAGAGTTGGCGAAAAAAAAGCACACAAAAAATTTGTAACGATGAAAAACAACGAGGAATCATCTGATTGCAATTTGTTTGTTTGTTTTTTTTTTTTTAATGACCTTATCCGTAATGTAAGGTAAAACAGGCGATGATTCCCAGCTAAAGAAAAATGAGATCGATAATTTTAGAAATGTGCAAATGATGATGTGATTTTGCGATACATTTCTTTATTTATTTATTTAAAGCCAGAATATGCAATGTTGAATATGAGAAATATTCGATCATTATATCCTAAAGAGGTGATTAAACAACCTGTACATAGGTCCGGAGTGGAAAGAACTTTTACAAAAATAGATAACTAAATAAAAATAAAAAAAGTCATATTATTTCCTCCTATCGATAAGCCAATTTCCCAGTTTCTTTTTTTATAGTATTTTTCCTGAAGTTCAATGATTCCAGATCATTGTCAAGCTTATTGAATTAGACCATCGCTGTTAATAAAACTACTTTTGTGATAAATTTCGTTTTTAACATTCGGGAAGGATTAGGCTTTTGTTTCTTGTATTGCTGCTTGCGCCATCGTAGTTTGATTTCAATTTTTCATGGTAATATAGTAATGATTGTATAACAAAAGAGTTTTCAAAACTCAAAGGTCTGTTCAACTTGGAATTTTTAAGCATTATTCTCAGTAGCCTATTTTGTAATCTTTGCAGAGGTCCAATGACATTTGTATATGCTCCTTCCCAGGCAACTATCCTATATCAAGCCACACTATGGAACAAAGCATAATAGATGGTTAACATAGTTTTTGGATCTAGTAGCTTTAGTAGCTTATAAAAAATGAATAGGAGATATCTAGTTTTATTTATAATTGCTTGTACATGACATTCCCATCTCAGATGGCAATCTATAATTATTCCTAAATATTAACAGGATACTGTTCTATTTAGAGCTTTATTATTTATCTTAATTTCGATATTATTAGGGACACTGTCCTTATATGCACCAAAAGTCATGAAGTCTGTTTTATTAATATTCAATGAGAGTGCATTATTGGCTAACCAAATTGCAACTTCTCCCAAATAACAGGAAATCTCAATTTTGACTTTTTCCCAAGTGTCTCCCGAGCATGTGACAACGGTATCATCTGCATAGGCTATTGTATTAGTGCTCGGTATAATTTGGGCCTTATCATTTATGTATGAACCAAGTATTGATCCTTGAGGAACACCAGAAGTTGGTATGCTAACATCACTGAGTGCATCATTTACTCCAACGATTTGTTCAAGATTAATTGGATAACTATGAATAAGTTTTTGAGCTGTTCCTCTAATCCCAAATAATTCTATTTTCCAAGCAGCTTTTCATGATTATAATAGTATCGAAAGCTTTTGCTTAATCCAAAAACGCAGCAATTGTGGGTTTGGAATCATTAATGCTCTTATAAATTTTGTCTAATAGTCGGGCTGTTGCATCATTAGTTCCAATGTTTTTTTCTGAAGCCAAATTGACTCGCGGGCAAGATGTTACATTGATTTAAGAAGTTTAATAGTCTAGTATGTATAATTTTTTCAAACACTTTTGCCAAGTTGGATGTGCGAGGGATATTAGCCTATGATTTATCGTTTCATGAGGAGAAGCAGCTTTAAATATTGGAATAATGATGGTTTTTTTAAATGCATCAGACCATTTTGATTGCGAGATGCAACCGTTGAATATATTCTCAAGAGGCAACTTTAACATTTATATTGTCTACATTTTATGATTTATTCTCCATATCTAACTAGATATCACATTTTGTATTTCATTGCTAGAAGTAGGTTGAATAAATATGGATTTTGGATTTCAACTCGGCTGCTTATAGGACTTTGACGGTTTCTTTATTTTTCCAACCAAAACATTGCCAATATTAGTGAATTATTTATTGAGGCAGTTTGCTATTTCTTTTCCTTCAAAAATACTTTTATTATCTTAAATCAGGTAATCTTATATATATATATATATATATATCTATGGATATAAAATAGGGATAAAAGCTCGTGAAAGTGTCGCGGGAGTTCGCATTGTTAACGCGTCACCGGAGTTTCCATTTATATACGCTCTCGCTCGCCCGAGCCTTCTGTTTTTTTATTCCACCTACTGCATAGCTGGCTTTTCTCTGTGCGCGGGAAAACGCACGATGCGAGACAACATTTTGCACATCGTGCGAGCTTTTTCCCTGTGAAAAAGCTTTGGTGAACGTGCTTTTTTGCTTCATGTTTTTTTTTTTCACTCTGCTTCATCTCGTTGCGCTATGCAGCCTCTCTCTCTCTCTCATCCTTTAACTGAAAACTTTAGAGCCCTGGTAGCACCAAATCGTTTATTTAGACGATGGAATTTATTTCAGCGAAGTACAGAGGAAACACATACACGCACACATACATATTCGCCGCGTGTAAAGTTTTTCAAGTCCGAACAAAACGTGTGTTGACAAATATTTTCGTGAGTGCGGTAAAAAACAAAATATAATTATATAATATAATTATACAATATGAGCATGAATGATGAGAAATGATAAATGATTAGATGAACATGGGAATGGGTGGGGACTTAAAAATTTACATTATAAATATTGAAATTTGAATTTGCGGTATTCGATCGGAGTTTTAATTAAATTCTTAAAAATTCCTAAAAGATTGAAAATGAAAAATGACGTTTCAATATTAAATTGAAAATAAAGAATTAATTGGAAATAAAGAATGGATTGTCCATTGACAATGCATGATTTACGATAATAGATAAGGAAAATTAATTTTTTTCCTTTTCTGACTTCATAAAAATCTTATTTTTATGATTCATGGTGTCAAGTATGAGAAACGAAATATTTGATACTGAGGATATTTGATCGCTTTTGTGTTCAATGAAGATTGAAAATTTTCTTTTTTGGGTTTTCAATTTTCATCCGAACGTGATGTATCGAGAGGTGTTCGATTATGTATTATGTATATCCATTCATACATAATATAATATAGATATAACTATAAAATTGAGACCAATATAACGGATGCAAGTGCACCGAGGTTATTTGTTGTCGGGCAAGTTATAGGGAGAGAGTCTCGGAAAAGACCGTTACGCGGTGTTACGCCTCGGTGTATACAACGCTGCTGTTGCTGCTTATAGTCGTACACGCTTTTACGAGCGATAAAAAATCGACCTGATACTCTGCACCGCGGGTCAGATGTCGTCTGAACTCTTCAGCATCGTATACACGTATTTTCCAAGCAATACCGATTTTTCTCGCCTCAAACTTCCCACACACACACACACACACACACACACACACACACCCTACCGTATACAACCCGTCCGGTAGTCGACTTAAGCCCACAAGTATTAAATTTCCGTCAAATCCGTCATTGGAAAAACAACTCAGCGGAGGAAGCGAGAGGAAAAAAAAATCTCTCGATAATCCCCGTGCAAGAGGATTTATTGAATTTATTTCCTGTAACGGGCTCTTGTCGAAAGTTTTTCAAGCTTTTAGAGCGTGCGTCTATAGATATGGAATTGCGGTATTCGAACCAAGAGAGAGAGAGAGAGAGAGAGAGAGAGAGAGAGAGAGCAGAGAGACATTGAAATTGATTGCATGGGAAAGTAATTGTGAATAATTATCACGATGGAGGAAAAATTGTTGCTTCCTTTTCGCATATTGAAAAGAGTCATGTCTCCTGAAAATCATGAAAATAAAGCTCTGATGCAGTTGTACATTTTTAATTTTAGAGGAGGAGTGAATTTTGTGAATGTACTCCCCCCCCCCCCTCTTTTCGCTTCCTCGAGAACTTGAGAAATGAGCGAGAAGCATCGACGTTGAGTTTCTTGGCGAGTTCGCGTGTTGTTGAAAGTCAAGAAAGTTCTCCTTACCGAGGGATAACATAGCGCTAAAGGAGATTATTAATAACGCGAGACTCTTCGCAACGTGCATGAGTAGATCTCGAGACGTGAAAGTATACGCGAAAGCTCTTTTCCCCGCGTTCGCATCGCTTTCGAAATTCATGGTGTTACTTCGCAAATAATTTGTGTATTTAATGATTCTGGCAGAGTTACGAAGACACGAAGAAAATTAGGGAGAGAGAGAGAGAGAGAGAGAGAGAGAGAGAGAGAGAAAATTATTCATCCTATATGTTAATTTTACGAGAACAGGTAAAATTGTGCGATTTTTGCATATTCATGGTGTAATTTTTTTAAGGATGTATCGGACGTACTTTTCCAATCAAAAGTGACTTTCGTCGACAATTTTGCATACTTCATGATAAGATAAAAATCGGAAACAATTCAACCACAATAAAGACGATAAGAAGATTACTTTTTAATAATAATAATGCCCAAAAGTTATCAATAAATTGTGTAAACAAAACATTGCTTGACAAATTTTTAGGGAATGTTTTTTTTGTCATGTGAAACGATTTCGTTGATTTTTATGACTACACATGAAATTTTTTTAAATTTTCTTATCATTTTCAAATTTCGGTTTTCGGGAATTTGTATAGGTTTTGTATTTACGAAACTATTCGTTCAATGCCCTGGAAACTTTTTAATTGTAATATACAACGGTTTTACGAAAACATATCCAAAATTCACGATTTATTCCTTCATTTTTCAAAATTAAAAAATTTTCGAAAACCGAAATTTCAAAATGATAAGAAAATTTTTAAAAAATTCATGTGTAGTCACAAAAATCAACGAATTCATTTCACGTGTCAAAAAAAAACTTTCCCTAAAAATTTGTTAAGCAATGTTTTGCTTAAACAATTTATTGATAACTTTTTGGCATTATTATTATTAAAAATTAATCTTCTTATCGTCTTTATTGTGGTTGAATTTTTTCCGATTTTTATCTTATCATAAAGTATGCAATATTGTCGACGAAAGTCACTTATGGTTGGGAAGGTACGTCCGATACATCCTTAAATCTCAAACGATAAAAATTGACGATAAGAAATTGCAAAAATAACATAAAATAAACAAGATGAAATGTTCAATTTACGGCAAAAGATTGATTGATACTTTAATAATTAGCCTTCTCGGCTATCTTTTTACCGTTTTTTAAATTTATATTTATATTCTGTTTCATTCCTTCCTTTCCCTAGTCCTAATACAATAAAATTAAAATAAACTTAAAATTAAAATTACATTTTTCTATTCTGTTGTCCTTTTATACCTATTCCTGTTATACCTATCTAGAGAGAGAGAGAGAGAGAGAGAGATAAATATAGCAAGATTGAGAAAAAAATTGACTTGCCTCTCGGATGTTTTTTTTCTGTACCAGAAATTATTTAAATTTGTGGAACGCATTTTTTATTATCATCAATTTTTTCCATAAGAGATCCAACATTGGCCGAGTTTCATTGGCCAATGAAAGTCATGTTAGGATCGTTACGAAAATAATAATGATAAAAAATAAAAACAAATATCCTCCCATGTACCGTGGATTATATATCCAGCTTTTTACGTCCCTGCCTACATGTTCGCCTCGACAAGAGAGCAAAGGAGGCGAATGAGAAAAAAAGTGGAGCATCATAAAAGTTCGTATATGCAACTGGCGACCGAAGAACTAAAAAAAAAAAAAAAAACGAAGCTAGTCGCGAGGGAATTGCATAGAACCGTACAATTCAACTATTCCTCTCTCTCTCTCTCTCTCTCTCTCTCTCTCTCTCTCTCTCTCTCTCTCTCTCTTTCTCTTCCTCTCTCTCTCTGGGTTTCCTGCCATTTTATTTGTACACGCGCGTCGTATAATTTTTTTTTTTCTTCCCTCATCGACTGTACACATACTTTGTCAGGTTATTCAAGCTTCCCGATTTACATATACCGCATCCATTCTCTTGCATAACAATTTTAGTTGACGAGATTATATATGTATACATATATACAGCGAACCAATAATGTCGTCTCGTTTTCGATAATAAAGCAAGGAAAAATAAATCAGGAAACATTTTCATGAATTACGAAAACCCGGGGGGGGAGTCACCGGAAAATAATGCGTGGAGTAGAACGAGCCCGCGAACTTCCATACGCTCGTTCGCGCTGCTCATATGAATTGCAGATTTTTTTTCGAGAGAAATCAAACTTTTGCGTGCGGGAACGAGAACTTGAGAGGGTGTATTTTAGCCCGAGGAGTCTCGGATTTCAGACGCGAAATTATTCAATTCGCCTGTGTGTTTTGCTAGAAATGAATGTTTCTCGAATTTATGTGTATATATATGTACCGGAGAACACGGGAAAGTCAATTTTATTCGCATAAATTTAAATTCAACGTCAACATTCGTTTCTTCCGGAATGAAATCCGTTCGATCGAATTGCAAATTGAGTCTTTATATATAAGTCTATTTATTTTTATTGGAAATAAATTCTGCGTGACTCGATAAAAATTTGTTTAATTCAAAAATAGTTTTGTATTTTAAAAAAGAAAAATCTGCGAATGCAAATTGCCACATTGTGAGTGTACTGCATTTTTCTTATCGTTACAAATTTTGTGTGTCACTCAAAGTAATTAATCGAAAAAACACGTTCTCGGATTTGAGTGAATTGTGTCTTGGTTGAAATTCGTTTAAATCGAATAAAAATTATTCTCTCTGGGTTAGGAAAACGCGCGTGTATGTGCGATTGGAATGTCGTTACGGAAGGGAAGATATCGAATTGGTTCACGTTTGGATTAACCCCTTTTCTTCTTGCCTCATATATATACATCGCGATCGCACAGTTCTTTTCCAATTGTCCAGGCTCAACGAGGGATGTACAAGTTTAATTGAGTTTCTCTTTGGATTTAATTAATTCGACGTACATAGCCCGGAGAGAGAGAGAGAGAGAGAGAGAGAGAGAGAGAGAGAGAGAGAGAGAGGAAGGATGATAGGGTACGTTTGCGTTGTCCCCATCGATCTTGCGTTTGCCCCGGAAGTTGGAGTATGAACGAACGACAGAGAAAGAGAGAGAGAGAGAGAGAGAGAGAGAGAGAGAGAGAGAGAGAGAGAGAGAGAGAGAGAGAGAGAGAGAGAGAGAGAGAGAGAGAGAGATGTACTCATCCTCCTTTTCTCAATTCCCTACTGGCATTGTTACAGAATCTCACGACTGCCCTTCTTTCGTCTTATCACCGAATGAAACCCTTTCCCTCAAACTTCAGAAAGTCGTTTGCGAAGAGCTTTTCTCGAAGAATTGCTCAAGGGAAAAATAAGAATCCGATCTATCCCATTCCAGATAATTTCATTCGATTGGGAAAATTTTGCTATTGCCATATATATCTCAGTTTGATTTTGACATCGTTGTTTATCGCTGTCGGAACAAAAGCACATTTTCTAGAGATTTATTCAACTGAACTTTGGGGATTTCAATGGTATTGCGATTACTGTTCAGCTGAAAAAAAAAAATACATCAATACTGGAGTCTTAAGCGAAGGAAAAAAAGAAAATTAAAATTATTCGTTAGCAAGAATTAAAAGGGCTCACTAAACGGACTGGAATTTTATTTTTCGATAGACTCGCAGATCCACTCACTGTCCCGCATACTCCTGTTAATTGTTCAAGCTTCAAAATGACGATTTATTCGATGACAATTTTTTAAAATAATTTTTTTTTAATTGCATTCAAAGCAGGATCATCGATTTTTTCACATTTTTGCACACATTCTTGTCCATGAATTTTTTTTCCAGCAATTGTCAAAGTGCTCTTTTTTTTCCACGTAAAAACCTGAAAAAGCCAAAAATATTTCGCTATTTTGTTTCTTATTTTATCGTTAAATAGAGCAGTCGAAACGATTTTTTTCACTCTTGCTGACAATCGTAATTGGTAAATGTTCCAGATTGCTGGGGAATCGAGTACGGTAATTTAATAAAGAAAAAAAAAAGTAATAAAAAAATCATGTAACGAAGATAAAGAAAATCATAACGAACGATAAGGAAAATTCTGTCAAAGACCTTTACCTTAACGATAAAAGAAAAAGGGAGGAAGAAAGAATAAGAGAGAGAGAGAGAGAGAGCCCGCATCAAAGAAGCTCACGACTTTCACGAACAAAAGGAAAATATATCAAAGATCAGCCAAGAAAGTGACGCGATCGTGATGAACAAAAAGGACAATTGAAACAAGCCAAAGTGGATATCGAGTTCTCTCTCGCGGTTCATCGAAGCCCTTTTGCCCTTTTGCAAGGGCAAAAAGCGAAGGAGACCGCGATGAAGGTACCCGGAGCGTATAAGTGACTCGTCTTCGTAGCGAGAAGCCGAGCCGGAAAGAGTCCAGCGGAAGTTCAGCCGAACGGTAGGAAAAGGGAAGAAAAAAGGCATTTAAAAAAAGGGAGAAAATAAGAGAAGAGAAAGCAAAAAAAAAGGGGGAAAAAAAACGAGAAAATAGCGAGTGTGGCGGGGTCAGCGGCGGCCTGGGGGCCGGAAGTGTTGCTTCGTTCACTCGGGCAAAAGGGCCCGTGTGATGGTCTCGGGGTGGTGCCCGTGCGTGCCTCTCGGGCGCCGGGAATCCCCGCGCCCGTCGCATCCCAACAATCATACAGGCTACAGCAATTCAACGGTTTATCATCACGGTGGCCCTTACACCGTTAGCGCCGCCACCGAACACGCGGAAATGGTTCAGATGTTCTACTACGAGAATCGCGGCAAGTGCTGCAAAAAGTTGCTTCGCTACAACGGATATCCGAACAAAGTGAGTTTTACTTTTTATTCCTTCGCGCATACAAATGTAACATCGTTTTATATATTAGGTATCTCAAGGATCATGGTTGCCCTTAAGGGAGTTCATCTGATGATCGAATTAACAAACAGATATTGATTAAAAAATTCGAGTACACTTATGAGTATCTAAAAAAGTCACCTGTTCAAATTTAAAACATTCCGGATTTCTTGTTTGTGCGCAATTAACAAATAAAATTTTTCTTAATTAACATGGTCTCTTATGGATTGTCGTGTTTTTTTCCATTTATAAACCTGAAATTTCCAACCATTGACAAATAGTTTCGAATGAAACTTTTATAATGGATACAAAAAGATGTGAAGAACGTTTGGATAGCTTTCTTAAATCTATAGGATTCTTGTGAACTTTAGAATTAATTAGTTTGTCTCGAAAAATACTGATTTTTTGGAGGTTAGCCTCTATATTACATGCTAAACTTATTAAACGGACTACGCTAGTCGTAACAATTTTTCTTTTGACTAACTCGGTACCAGATGAACTTCCTTAAATGAATCGGCAATTGACTCTTCGTTTAAGGCTCAATTATCCATTCAATAAACAAAATGCGGACCAACGAATTTCGATACAGGATTCTTTGCTGTATAATGCGTATTGAACGAAAAAAAAAAATCACAATAATTGCTCGATAATGTTTATAAAAATCGGAAATAATGTCGATCGAAGTTGATGAATAAAGTGATCAACTTTGTTGGACCATATCTCCGGTCGATATAAATATTTTCGAGCAGATTTTTTTTTTTTTACTTAATTAAACCATGAAGAATTGTGGATGGATGTTTAAAATAATTTGCATTGCTCGCATCATGTAACTGATGGCTGAATTTATTTTTTGAAGTCAAAATAGTTTGTCAAAATAGTCTGGGTCATGCGATCGAATATTTTAGCAATGAATAGCATTTTAGAATTCGAATATTTTAGCAAATTGTTGGAGAATACTAAAAATCGGCTCGGCGCGGTTCCGCTCGGAGCGGCATAGTTGGCTCAGACCTTAACTCTGTGAATATATTCTTGGATAGTTTATCTATCGATTCAGGCAAAACAAAAAACGAATTTTTGGACCTTCTAAAAGCAGAATCCTCCCTCAATTCGAAATTTCTTTGCCAAACCGTGACCCTGGCTTTTTTTTCTCTAATCTATCGAAAGCTCATAATTTCGTGAACTAAATTGATCGTCAAGGATGTATGTTAGGATTAAGGATTATGAGGCAAGCTCTGCGCAGGAGAACTGCGACATAAATGCTATCTTTTCATAACGCGAAGTTTAACTCACAATATTTTGGAAAGTACCTACGTGTGGGCACTTGACAATATTTTTTTTTCTTTCACACTTGACAATATTTTTTTTTCTTTCACACGTGTCTTGAAATACTATACAGGGTTACGTTGGAACATTTTTGTAACTCAAAAAGTAGTCAGGAAGTACTTTGATTTTTTAAATTCTATATACCGTCCTTTCTAGCATCTAAAATTTTCAATTAGAAAAGTAGTAATCGATTTAGCTAACATACGTCCTTGAATGAATGACTTTGCCAGTATTTGGGGTAAGTTCATTTTTTATAATTGAGCTCGCGATTAGCCGATACATTCTTGACATCCTAAAACGGGGATTTTGAAATTGAAATTTTTTTTCCAAAAAAAGTCAGCGCAACGCGATCTGAAACTTCGAGATCTTGGAAAAAAGTATTTCGGGACTAAAATATCATCGATTGGCAACATTTTCCAGTGCCAAAAACTGCACGGACTATCAGAAAGTTCATGTTTTATGGATTTTACTGCAACATACATGGAATAAAAAAATTTTTTTTTATGCATTATTCGTAAACCATGACGTTGCCAGAAACAAACATTGCAAAAAAATTCCATACTCGAGTTTTCATTCCGATATCCTCGTAAATTTTTGACGTTTCGTCGGATAAATTTTATCGATGGTTTTTCCATTCGCCGCCCATTGCTCTCCTTCGTATCTGGCGAGCCATATGCAATATCCATTCGCGGCCTCTCGCGAAACTATTTTTCCTCTCTCGTGCTCGTCGCTGATTCTCGTTTTCGTATAATATCGGTGGGGGAAGAGCAAAAAAGAAAGTTGGATAACGAACAGAAGAAGAAACGAAAATCGAATAGAAACAAAAGAGAGCAGGGTAAGGGAGAATAAGTCGGAGAGTAATGCGACCGAGGGAGCAGAATGGGACTGAAAAATAAACAAGAATGCTGACTTGGTGATTGGCCCCGAGATCTCCTTGGCATCCTTACGAAATTTTTTTTGTCCTCCAGCGCGAAGTATAGAACTCGCGCGCGCGCGCCAAGCATTTCGCGAAAAGTCGCCGTGAGATAGAATCCACGAGACGACTGAGAATATCGACGACGTCCCGGATAGTCCGTTCCCCCCTGCCCCAACTTTTTTTTTTTTTCTTCCTGTTATTACCTTCGAGCCAATAACTCGGCAAATTTCATGCGAAATTGGATGCAATGGTGGATGGAAAGTTGGAAGGAGCTTCGGATGCCTAGGGCTCGATATATTATATATGATATATCCGCAGCATCTTTCGATCCATCATTTATATCCAAGATGATATATTCGATGATGACTCGAGGAGCTTCGAGGCATATTTTTTTTTTTTTTCAATGCTTCAAATATAGCCGACAATTTTAAAATCCGATTTATCTCCTTTGACATTATGAAAATGAAATCCCAGACGATCTATTTGAAAGGACGATTAATTTTTCGATACGTATTTTTAGTTCGCGAGATTTTTAGAGAAATATCGTATTCACTTGACATTTTGGGAAATTGGAATTCGGTAAAACATCGACCAATGATGATTAAAGATCTTTGAGTCTCCTTTAAGAGGCTGATCGGAGTTTGCATGATATTTCTCATGTGTAGATATATAATTGAATCGCCGGTACAACGTGGTAGGGTCCGGAGATGCGGAATGATATTTTTCGAATAGCCTTTCTCTCTCTCGTTCTCTCTTTTCGTTTTTCTTGGCGAGACGTAAGACGCAAAAACACCGACGAAAATTCAAATGAGTGCATTTAATGAGGAGAAAAGGACACAGAGGAAGAGTGTGTGTGAGAGAGAGAGAGAGAGAGAGAGAGAGAAAGCGAAAGGACCTTTGATGTGAGAAAGGTAATAGATGTGCTCCCTCCCTTCGTCTACGAAACGAGAGGACTCGCGTATATTTAAAATAGCCTGAGAGCAGGGTGAAAGCGGATAGCAGAGCGTTGAATCCCATCGGGAAAACCTTCTCGCGAAAACTTCGCAGACGAGTTTTCATGACGAATAAAAATTAAGTCTCTCGCGATATATTTTCATTTCCTTCCTCCTCGGACGAAAGACGAGAGGGATAGCGCCATAGCTTGGGCTTTCGATTCTCCGAGTAGCCGAATTATCGCAAAAAACGTAGGAAAGGAAAAAGTATCGCTCGAGATACTTTTTTCCTCTTCCGTTTGCAACGGGCCCATACACTTCCGGCAGAAGTTACGAGCAAAACCGCGGCACCATATACCGGTATAAGTAATTGTTCATCGTGATTGCGAAGTTGCAAAAAAAAACAAAAATTTCAATCAGTAGCGAAAGATGAAAAAAGATAAATTTAATTTAATGAAAAAAATGGCGTCGAAGCGCGCAGAAAGATCGCGATCGTAATAGCGATCTTTCGCTAGCTCTTCCGGAGCTATAGCCAAAAGAGCTAAAAAGCTCTTTCGGAGCTTTTTAGCGCCGAGAGAGTTACCAGATGAACACGCCTGGTGAAAAAGAAAAAAAGAAAAAAGAAAGAAAGAGACAAAAAGACATCGGATAAAAAGATGCTTCCTACATTTGCTCTCGCCAAATATTTCTTTCATTTGAATAATTCAAGCTTTTTCACGGACTTTTTCCTTTCCTCGTTTATTTTCTCTCTCTCTCTCTCTTTTTTCTCGCACTTATCGCTACGCTCTCTCGCATAGCTCTGGCCATATAAGCCGGCAACGGGGCACTAATTTCGCACGGTAGGACGCTAAAGCCCCAGCGTCGAGAGTCGAGAATCGCGTCAGAGAGTTAACGAGATGTCGCGGGGATGCGCATCCTCCTCGTACACATATAGTACATATATATACATACCTGTGGATACACCAACTTCCTGTTTAACGACTGTACGCTTTGCTCAGAGTTTCGGGCCAGCCCAATGGCAGACAGCCAGACAATATATTTTTTGTTTATTACTAAATTTTCAATCGTACACGGCGTCTTTCGCCTTTCACGTTAGCCCCGATCCCCTTAAAATCCCCTCGCTCTCTGTTGTCCATTTTTGTCTCTTGAGACCCCTCCAGAGTATTGTCCGCAGCCACTCTTTTCCGACGCACTATATTGTGGATCGCATTTCCATACGAGGGCACAAGGAAACTGTGAAAAACCTGACCGATACAGTCTCAGCTATCATTTGACTGAGAGTTTCAGTTGTATCAGCATCGCTAAGCACACAGCTATAAGCGTTCATCGATCCCAGTAATGGCTGTGACTGATAATGCTTAAGATCGTCGTATAGACGCGCATCGACATCCAAAGATCTATTTTATTCGAATGTGAATGAGGCAGAATTATTTTTCCATATTCCCATATCATTGTTATATATCGACTCGAATCTGCGCTTACATTTTACCGATTGACTGACATGAGTTTTCATCATCGCCCAACTGCTAATGAATACCTCGCTCGAAGTATTCAATCCCGAAAACTCCGAGGTTCCAAAACAAGAATGAAAATTTTATCCGCCATAGCTTTATAATCCCCTGATTTGGTTCTCGACGACGCAGAAGATGCGATATATGCGTATGCAGATTTTGACTGTGCTATAGCAAACGGAAGAACGCAAACCACAAGATTTAACGCGCAAAGGGATGTGGATTGCGTCACTTTGTTAGCGAGAGGCAATCGATGTGTACGCTGTTTGATTTTTGGCCCTCTGGTGGTAGCGTCCTGTAGCAAAATATTCAGGATGCAACGAGAATATTGTAACTATATTCTTGCGCCGTGTGGCAATTTCGAGGGAAGGGTAGTAAAACCCTTATCGCTCTATCCTCTATCCTCCAGCAATGCCAAGAACTCTCGTCGTTGTCGTCGTCGTCGTCGTCGTTGTTGGAGAGAATAACCAGAGGGGGGCCTTGTTGGAACTCTCCGGGAATATGAGTAAGGAAACTTTAGTTCGAGAGTTGCCGGTTGAGGGACTGAGAGATTTTGCAATAAGAGAGACGGAGAGTTGAGAGTGTGGCATCTCTAGCCGCGGGGGAATAAATCGATTCGAGATATCTGAATAGCCATTATGTGCTTGGCAGAGTTCTCTCTCTCTCTCTCTCTCTCTCTCTCTCTCTCTCTCTCTCTCTCTCTCTCTCTCTCTCTCTCTCTCTCTCTCTCTCTCTCTTTCTTTAAGAGACACACTAACTCCCTCGTCTTCAGGATTGACGGCGTTGCAAAGAGGCATCACTTCCGGTGTACCCGAGCAACGCAGCGAGCCACGTGAGTGTTCCGGGAAATCGAAGAGTGTATAAGAAGGAATAGGGAAGAAGGTAAAAACCCATCGTCCTCTATCTCTCTCTCTCTCTCTCCGCTCTCACTCTTTGATATCGCAGTTCACTTGGAAACTGGGCTAATGCTTTTCCCGCCAAAGAGAGTTAGGTTAGAAAGTGCAAGAAGGTGAAATACGAGAGTTCCAGAGTCCTCTCATATCGGATCGGGCTTTTGCCTGATGGCGTTTTTTTTCCCTTCTTCTTCTTCTCATCGGCCTTTCAATAAGGGTTATTATTCACTAAGATCATTTATTACCCCGTAATATATCCCTCCTCCAAGTTGACACTCCCTCCCTCTCACTCTTTCTCAATCCCCAGGGATTTTTACCTGACGGTGCGGTTGAAGCTCCGATGAAAATTCGCCCGGAAGCTCTTTTCCTCCTCGTGAATCGAGACACGGGCTCACCTCGTTCGTTAGAATATACGTCCGGGACCGTGAGAGGAGAGAGAGAGAGAGAGGGTAGACTTTTATCCATACGGCTATATATATATATATATGCTTCGATGTATGTGTATAGTGTATACATCCGGAGGTGAAACCGGAGGTGTTCCGTGTGGCGGCACAAGCTCGACCGAGGATTTTTACGAGGACGATAAGTCGCCATACGGCAGCCTCTTTTCCGCTGGAATATCCAGTTCCGGGGAGCTTACTCGTAAAACTAAGATTACGCGGTAGGCACTACTATACGACGAGAGTAAACGCCTGCTAGGGCTACGATATATATATATATATATATATATGTATATATTATCCCTTCGAGTTCTCAAAAATATAAATCGCATTTTCGCTCTGCGGCATTTCTTTGAGGAGATATATCGGCGATGCGATCAGCTCGATCGAGTAATAAAATTTGAAGAAATTCTTTCGCCAAATTTACGAAACGCTTAGCATTTGTCAACGACGATGGAACAAGATTAAAGTATTCTTTAAGCGCTTGCCTCAACTCAATAAAAAATGAGTGCATAGCAGAGCTGGGCAACGTAACAGAAAGTACTTCAAGTACAAAGTACAAAGTACTGCAAGATTTGAAGTGCTCGTGTGTTTCAAGCATCAAGTACCGTAAACATCAAAGCATGAAGTACTTGAACTACTATACGCATTTGAAGTACTTGAGGTACCAAGTACTTTGAAGTACGCTAAGTATCAAGTACTTGAAGTACGTTAAGTATCAAGTGCTTGAAGTACATTAAGTATCAGGTCCTTGAAGTACGTTAAGTATCAAGTACTTGAAGTACGTGAAGTGCTAAATACTTGAAGCACTTGAGGTATCAAGTACTTGAAATATGTCAAGTATCAACTATCAAATACTTTTCAAGTTTTCATTGTGCAAATTCCCTCAGGCTAGGAGGATTGGAACGGAAATATTTTAACGAAGAATTAGAAATAATTTTAAAAAAAATAGCATTGACGATTGCAATTAAGATTTATTTAGCTACAGGTTTGAAAAATAAAAAAATCAAGAATATGATACACGGGTTATTAAGAACGGAGCCATGCATTGACAATGACACCGTAACCACCGTAGCTTGAGCCTTTGAACGGTCATTCCCTGCAAAATTAACTAAAAGATGACGCAGAACGTTTCTCAATTATATATATATATCGAGGGCTTAGGACCAAAAGGGCGTAACCCACTGTTTTCCGACTTTTCATTACCTTACTGCCATAAGGGCGTATCCCCAACTTTAACACGGAAGTTCCATGAGAACAAAATTATTCAGCCTACAGCCAGAAGGGCGTAAGCCCACTACAATACTGCCAGAAAGGCGTAACCCGCAGAGAAAAAAAAAAAGTGGCTTACGCCCGTCTGGCAGATCATTGATCATTTTTTTCCGGATTTAAATCACCTGATTACAGCCAGACGGGCGTAACCCTCTTTTTTTTATTTTTCGTGGCTTACGCCTTTTTGGCTGATAACCGGTCAGATTTTTTCGAATTTCGATCGTCTATTTACTGCCAGAAGGGCGTACCCAAAAAAAAATTGAAAACGCGATGCGTGTAAAATGCTGGCCAGTTTTCCATCTTTCTGGCCAGTTGATGGCCAGTAAACTGTCGAGTTCCAGACTAGGTGTGTAACGCAAATCTGTTCAGTGCCAGTCTTGGCAGACTGACGAGTTGCTGGTCAGAAAAACTCGGCAGTTGCTGGTCAGGAAACTATTTGCTATTTGCTAATATTTTTTAATGCGAAATATAAACAAAAACGAAATATATCATTTGCAAAATGGTTGCATGCGCATATTTAGTCGTTGTCGCATAATAGTCGAAATTTTCAAATTTTTCAAAATTAAAAATTTTTTTTTTATTTCAAATTTTTCAAATTTTTCAATATTTTCAAATTTTTCAAAATTTTCAAAATTTTCAAATATTTAAATTTTCCAAAATTTTCAAAATTTTCAAAAATTTTCAAATCTATTCAACATTTTCAAAATTTTACACACACACACGTCACACACACACACACACATCACGTTTTCAATTTTTTTGGGGTAACGCCCTTCTGGCAGTAAGTAGACGATCGAAATTCGGAAAAAACTGACCAGTTATCCGCCAGAAAGGCGTAAGCTACGAAAAATAAAAAAAGAGGGTTACGCCCGTCTGGCTGTAATCAGGCGATTTAAATCGGGAAAAAAATGATGAATGATCTGCCAGACGGGCGTAAGCCACTTTTTTTTATTTTTCGTGGCTCACGCCTTTCTGGCAGTATTGTAGTGTGGGCTTACGCCCTTCTGGCTGTAGGCTGATTAATTTTGCTCTTATGGAACTTCCGTGTTAAAGTTGGGGATACGCCCTTATGGCAGTATAGTCCGTTTTTTGTGGGTTACGCCTTTCTGGTCCTAAGTCCTCGATATATATATATATATATATATATATATATATATATATATATATATATATTCAAAGGCGTTATACATGCAACCATTAGTAAGATGTATTCAAAAGTACTTCATACTTGGTACTTGAAAGTACAGGAAAGTACTAGAAAAATTAAGTATAATACTTGAAATGCGTTTGAAGTACTTTGTACTTCAAGTACTTTTCTTCCAGTACATTGCAAATACCGAGTACTCGAAGTACTGTCCAGCTCTGGTGTATAGCAATTGATAGACGAGCCGGTAATATCGGCTAGACTGATTCGAAAGGATCCAGACGTGATATACAACTATCGGATCTTGTTCGAGCATCACAAAAATATGAATAATTGGATTTCATTCCGATTTCATAAATTCTCCGAAGCAGTTTCAAGTTTTACGCTGTTTTTCACGCAAGAAATCCTACTCGTTCTCCAGTAATTTTTTTTCTGTACTTCGCGTATAGTCTCGATAAGAAGTTCTGTAGCGAGAAGCAGCGTTTGTTGCGTTTTCAGCGCAGTTAACTCAAGCCCTTGCGCAAAAGTCGATACATTGATGAATTTCGTTTCTACGTGCAAAGAAAAAAAATACCAATTGGATCTTCATTTGTTTACCCAACCCATTAAAATTACTCCAAGTAAATACATTTTGTTTTTTACTTCGAACGACGTTCGTCTCTGGCTGGAGTTAGTTTGGAAAAAAAAAAACAAAAAACGCGATGTTGGTGACTCGTACTCGAAAAATCGTGAGGATAAAAATAGAAATGTAATAGTGCCATCGGGACTAATTTCGAAATCTCGTTCTACTTAGTCACCGATCCAAAACTAAACTTGCGAGCGTGAAAGATCGTTTTTGCTACGATGAGGAGCAGGAGGAGGAGGAACGGTATTCCCGTAAACTGAATTCATTTACCGCAGAGTGCGCGCGAGAGCAATCTCGTTGTCTCGTTGGCCCTCTCGTGTGACATTTAACTCCAGAAAAGTGCCCTGAAAGTATATAACAGAGGGGAAGGGGGAGGGAATGGACCGTGTGATCGTGGCAAAGATCTATTTTTAAACGATTTCTATCTTTGCGTCGAGTCGCTCTCTTTATAATGGTTCTGTGACGCAGACGTACAAAAGCGCGTTTGCAACTATCGCGTTAAGCTCCGCGATTCGTCTGTCCACGACGACGACGACGACGACGACGACGACGACGACGACAACGACAACGACGACACGAGGAACATGTGCTATCATTAAATATACGTACGGACTTGGCGTGGGGAGAATAAAGCGTATTATTTATAGAGCGTTCATGCAAAAGCGTTTTTATCAAAGGACACCGACAGTCAGCTAATGTTTTATAGCGAAAAAAAAGCGATTGAGAACAAACATCAACACCCACGGGAAAAATTTACGCGCGAATTCACATACAAAAATATTCAAGTTATTCCTACAGGATTTTTTATACGTTATTGATATTATTATTGGATTTAATATAAATAAGTTTAATAGATTTTTAGGGAGTATATATTTGAAAAAAAAAATTAATTTTTCTATGTAAATTTTTCATGTGGGAGGTTGTTTTTCTTAATTTAAATTCACTTTTTTTTCGTGATTCCGTGGAGAATTTTCCGATGTTTCTCACGTTAAAAAATTCCTGGCACGTTTGAACGCCTCGTCACTCGTAAAAAATATCCTGAAATTTAAGATACAAAAAATGATGAAATTTACTAACCCTGGGTAATAAAGTTGAAATTAATATATAAAAACTTGAAATTTTTTATGTAACTCTCAGAATTAAAAAAAAAGTACTGAATTTTCAATAACTATCACTCTATATTAATATTTTTGTATTAAATTTGCAAGACGATCTTGAAAATTCAAAACAAATTGTGAGTTTTTTGAGTTTTAAGTTTTAATTTCATTACCGTAATTTAAAATTACATTTTCAATTATCTTAAAATTCAAATAAAAATGTACTAAATTTCAAAGCCGTTTGAAAATTCCAATTATAATGTACCAAAAGTAGCAAACAAGTTTGAAAATTCAACAGACCAGTTACAGTATTCAAATACACAGTAAAAAATATCAATAAATTTAGTATAGAAATGCATATATGAAATTTACAAAGTGAGCATATGGAATTGAAATTGATTTACTTTCCATTGGAAAATTAATAATTTTGCCTTGAATCCAATGTATGTATACAGAAATTAAATTTTGTAATTTCTTCCAAAACTGACATGGTTATATTAAATAAAGGGTGAAAGATGGGATCACCACCATCCCTTGAGTAGCTCCCAACATACAACTGATCAAGTGTTCTCTGGCGTGTCAAATTCATGATATGAATTACGTAAGTTCATAAGCAGTTGATAGCGTAGTGGGTAGCGTATTAGGAAGATAAGTAGGATAGGTAAGTAGGTCGCAGGTTTTCGAGTCCCCGTCGAGGAGAATAAAATCCTATTGAGTAATCCGTGCCATTTTGCAAGAGATATATATTTAATATAATAGCGTATATTAATTTTCACATTGAAAATTTCATATGTGAAATTTAATGTATTTTTTGAATATTAAATTTAATAATGGTTTTGAATTTTCAAAACTACCTATATTAATATTCAATCATTTAAATCGTTGAATTTTAATATACAAACAGTATATGTTAATTATTTCACACACTTTCCAATTAAATTTCAAACAGAAATTTTTAACAGTGTGTGAAATTCACACCCATTATTATGGGTGTGAATTTTTAAAACTACGTATATATTAATATTCGATCATTTAATTCGTTGTAAATTTTATAGTTTTCCGATCCAATGATGATCACAAAACTTGACCAGAGTCAAGTCGACATTTAAAATAATGATTTTTTTAGAAATTTCTGGGCTTTATAATTACGCCACGTCATTGAAAATGCTCAATTATTTGTGCATCTTATTATTAAAAGATTCACGAGAATTCATTTGTTCCATTATTAAATCATATACGGTCTCTGTCGTCCATGACTCCGGCGTACCGGGGCAGTACGCCGGATATAGTAAATTATAGTAAATATAGTATATAGTAAATTTGATAATGATTTTGAATTTTCAAAACTACGTACATTAATATTCAATCATTTAAATCATTGAATTTTAATGTACAAAAAGTATATGTTAATTGCTTCATACGCTTTCCTATTAAATTTCAAACAGAAATTTTTAAATCGGGTTAATAAATGCAGTTGGGGCGCACGGGCGAATGAGGCAAAAAGTGTCAATAAAAAATAAAACGCATGTGTTACAATAGCGGATGAGCTTCGTGAGAAACGACATCGGGCCAGTTTCCACCGGTGTCTCGTACGTTTTCGGTCTCGGTCGGCTGAATTGTAACTGTATATAGCTACTGAGCGAGATAATACCGTGACAGAAAGAGGAGAAAAGATCTCTGACCCTAGAAAAAGCGCTATAGCATAGCGGATTCATGGTCTTAGTAGTCGTATAGTCGCGTATTCCCGATTGTTCGAGGGGGAGAAGAAGGAAGAAAAAAAGAAAAGAGAATAAAAGTCTCAGCTTTGGATGCTGGGAGTCGGAGGAACCAAAAAAAAAGAAAAAAGCTGGTAGGGGTGTCCTCACGTCGAGACACAGTCGATCTTCCAAGCCCCCGTGGTGGTTCGACTCCTTTTTACTTTATTTCTTTTTCTTATTCTTTCTTTTTGATCGCATGAGCCCACATGAAAGTCGAGAGTTTCCTACACTCTCTCTCTCTCTCTCTCTCTCTCTCTCTCTCTGCCTCTCTGCCTAGACCGAGAAAGATTTAGAACCTCTTTCATGAACCTTATCTGGACTGTCACTTGAAACCCATTGTCCTGCCGATACTGTTATACGTGTGGCAGACGATATGAACACTCTCCACGTACTCTTAATTAAATCTTCGATCATCCATTCGCTATATAGGCCGCTTTATCCTCTTGATTCAATAATTTTGTTCCTCCACAGTGATAGACACGTACAACGATTCGAGTATAAAATAATTAATAGGAATCATTTTTAATTAAGTCATTTTTTTGTTGCAAAGATACGAAAATTTTTTCAGTAATTGTGATAATTAAAAGAAAATTTATAATTTTCTTATCTTCCACAAAAGGGAGCCTTCGTTTCCGTGATTTTTTTTTTTTTTCTTTTGTGTTTAAGTTTTCAATGTTAAATTATTCAAAGTATTCCGAAAAGTCGAAATTAATGCCTGATATCTCAAAATGTTCAATTCGCACCATTTCCATTATCAAGACCTGAAAATATTCAATTTAAAAAAAAAATTCCATTCAAAATTATGCGTTAAAGATATTTTTAAATTTCCTCATCCCTGACTCCTCTCTCATGGTACGGTAAATATTCCTCAAAGTTGGATCGAATCAATTTTTCAATGAAACCATAACGAGAGACTCCCCTCGCGAGCTCGCTTTAATTATTCCGTCATATACGAAGTACAACGTCACTCTCAACCCTCCCCCGCGTGATTAATTACTCGTACAGCTGACCGAACTTAACGTTCAAGGGACACACGTCGTGTTTCGCTTCGAGCAAACCCAAACCTCATTTGACAAAATCTATGCACTCTCTGTTCTTATCCTGAGCTCGGTGACCTCTCGGTCATCGTGCAAAATCCTTTGTGATTCGTCAATTACCTGCTCAACGCGGCCTTTTATACGTGTAGCTTTATATCGTGAATACAAAACTTGCCTCCTGTGTGTCTAAAATATTACCCACCGTATACAATGCGAGCGAAGAGATATGATTAATCGGCCTGTCTTTTTCTCCCTTATGTGCATGATCAATGCGAATCGGGAATATAATACCTTACGTATATAATATGCGGGGGTTGAAGGTTGGAGGAGGAGGATTTTGGCGTTGAACGCGGTCGTTCCGGGGTTTTACGTCCACTTTCGAGCCCATCCGGTCTCCACCTCGGCGTTATTAACGATCGGCACGGTTTGCGGGACACTTGTACTTCACCGCGCAATGTCTCCGTTTTGCCCTCTCTCGCGCTCTTATGGCTTGTCATAAAATTCTTTTTTCTTTCTTCGTTTTTGTATATCGGAAAAAAGCTTGCTCGTATACATAATTTGCCACGATCCGAGATCGTTGTTGTTTTCGTGTGGAATGAATAAAATTATTCCAGGATTCATCTGGATATCCAGAGGTCGTAAAAAATCAACTATCAAAAAAGATAAAGAAACTATCGAGAGGACACGATCTCGAAATTTTTGAGAAATTAATTATCAATTATCATAATTTTATAATGAACCATATTTGTTGTAATTGATTATTGATAGTTCTTTCAAATGCGAGTACGCTGCACCGATCCATTCTTGTTTTTCAGAAAATTCTTTACCTCCCCCCCCCCCCCCTCCGCCCCTCCATCTCCCACCCGCTAAGATGTTCGTTCCTCTCGTAGTTTTATTTCCTCAAGTATCAGTAGAGTAATCGAAAAATTTCCCTCGACTCGCAGGCATCTAATCGATTTTTCTTCAACCCCTTTTATCGCAAACCGAGAGTTTTCCTATTTTCTTTTTATCGCTCTTTCGGAATACGAGCTCAGACAAGAAAAGCATCGGCGAGGAGGAGGAGAAGAAGGAGGAGGAGGAGAAAAGGAGGACAGGGAAGTTGGTCCGTTGGGTTATCAGTGGTCGTATATAACCGGGATCTTCTTTCCCCGATTTCGAATCTCTTTTTCTTCGCTCGCTCTATGGGTCTTTCTTTCTTTTGCCACACACGCGCGACCATTCGCTTTCTCTTTCCAAGCGCTTTTCGCACCGCGTCTCTGCCTTCTTTCTCTCATCCCTATCACTCGCAATTTCGGAACTTTTCGCTTTTGGCGCTCTCGATAAAGTTTACGGAATTCTTTCCTGGCCCGCCCGCGATGCTGCGGGGATCAGCCGCCGCGCCGGTAATCTTACCGTTATAGTTTTGAATTTTCGAACTAACTTTTTGATCATTTCAAATTTTACGCCTTTTTGCTTTCTTATCGCGCGAGTATAAAAGTCAAGGCGATGAGGGAGCGACGATGGGCGCAAGAAAGATATACCGCACAGTTTGCGTGATTCTTGCGGCACGAGGGGGCGCTGCAAGGGCTTTCGATGAAAGCAACATTCGTGAAATCTCCTGGGAGAATCTCTCTCTCTCTCTCTCTCTTTCTCTCTCGTTGTTTTTTTTTCTTTAATAATTCAAATCTTATTATGGACTCCGGGCATTCTCTTGGATCCCCGAGGACTTATTTTTCTTCGTAACATTTTCGCACTAGCCCCGCGTTTGCCTCGTTCGCCTCTCTCGTGTATGTTCTCTTTTTTGTTTATCTCTTCTCAACGAAAATTTCCCAACAACGCACCTCATTTCCGTTCACGTTGAATATATTAAATTTCTGCACCTTTTTTTTTCCCTTACATCGATTTATTCGGTGAAAATGAGAGGCTTTTTTTTTTATCATGGCACGTTAAATATTTATCAAGTCAATTCGAATAGAAAAGCATTCAGCATTGTTCGATGTATTCGTGAATATAAATTGAAAAAAAAAATTAGTACAAATTATCTTTTTGTATTAAAAAATGATATACAAATTATTTATATTTTCATAATGAATATTACTATATTTTAAATAATAATTAATCATAAGCTTTCTGTTGAAAAATTATTTTGAATGAATTCCCATTCGTAATGATCGTCGACTTGATTAATACGTTACGAGGTCGTTTCGTAAGTAGGTCAAACGTTGAAATAAACAGGCCAATATTTTCACGATATGTTGCCTTTTAGTCTCGATTGTAGGAAAGATATTCTCACGCGTCTATAGTCGCTTTTTCTCCGGGACAAATATTACGTGCCGTAAAAGCTTGCCAGCGCGTTTGTTCTCTGCTCGCGGTTTGTTTCATTTTGTTTTCCCTTTTTTGCCATTCTCTTCTCTCCGCGCGCGGATTTTTTTTCCCCCATGATACGAGTGCTCGGTCGAGAAACGAAACCCGGAAATTTCGCGAAAGTAATTAGTTTTTAACAAGCATTGGTATATACGTATCGCGCAGGGGGTGGAATCTCTCATTACCGTTACCGATGTTTCTCTCTCTCTCTCTCTCTCTCTCTCTCTCTCTCTCTCTCTCTCTCTCTCTTTTAACTCTCCTCGCTCTTCAATCCGTCCCTACTTCGCGTCTTTTTCACTCCTCAACTTCCGGAAGTTACGTGCCCAAACTTTCTTCAACCCGTATTCCTTGCACCAGCACGCTATCGGTTTCTAAACACTTCCCCCTCCCCCCTAATTCTCGTTCCGTTTCTCACCCCTCATCCATCTTCGACCCCTCCAGCTTATCCTCCGGGGTCTATCAATATTTTCAAGAACGTTCCAATTGACCCTGGTATAGCTTTGCAAGGATTTCTTCAACGAAGATACCTCAAAGAAGGTCACGCAAACTCGAAAAAGTCGAAAATAAGGCAGTGCGTTTGCCGACGGTTTTTTTTTTTTGGAAGAGTGCTTGGGCGATTGAGAAAAATGAGGAATAACGAGCGGGGGGTACACGACGAGAAAAATTAACGGCAATAGTATAAAAACAATAACAAAAATAAAATGGCGAGGCTGGAGTAGGGAGTGAACAAATATAAGGGTAGGAACTTGCAGGGGTTGCAGGCAAGAGATATATATAGTGCGAGAGAGAGAGAGAGAGATAGAGAGAGCGTGGGAGAGGGAGAAGGAATAGGGATGGATAGCTTTACCGAACGGAACTTGCGAGCCGAGGGAACGAGCGAAGAAAGAAAAGCATAGAATCCGGACCTCCGTGGGGATGTGTGTAGGGTGGAGAAAGAAAAGAGGGTTGATTTCATAGGCTAGCGAGAGAGAACTGCTGTTCCTGGCGTTGGAAGCTTGCTACCAGGGTGCGCTTTCATTCTCTCTCTCTCTCTCTCCCTCTCTTTCTCTCTTTCTCACTATTTCTCTCTGTTCCGTTGGATCGCCATGGCAACCAACCCTCCGGTCGACGAGGCGCCGCTCTTCATCCCCCTTCACCCGCTCGTACCACTCCATACCGAGCATCGGGAGCTTTGCTTTCCGATGATAGTAATAATGTATCCCCAGCCACGTTGATGTAGGTCGCAGGATCGTGGTGCTCACTGCCTCTCTCGTTTGCTAGCACTGATCGTATATATATATATATATATATATATATATATATATGTATATAATACGAGATGGAGCTGATGCAGCCGAAGCTCTGTGGCCGGGATCGTTCGGTACATAGCTCTCTCTCTCTCCTGTCAGTTTTCCTGGACTGACTACCTCGTCTCTCTGATTTTTCTGTCCCTTTTTTTTCCCCCTACTCTCGTCTGACTCGACGCGTGAGCCTTGACATATCTCTCGTCTATATAATACATAAATTTTATAAAAGCGTGTACGATATTGAGGTATGCGGCGCGAGTGCGGCAGTGTTCGAGCCTGAAATCTTGAAATTCTTTCATCTCGCACTCGGTATACAATTTGACTGTGGTACAAGAGACAGATGTCCGCAAATAAGTCTTTACTGATAATGAAATCATTGATAATTAATCATTATTCCCCTCAATATATGCTATTCAAATGCCCAAAACTTCTCTTTGATGCGGACAAACTTTAGTTCAGTTGAATTGATTTTTATTTGATACAAACAAACTTCATTCCAATCGGATTAATTAATTTCTCTTAGGGGGTTTTTTTTTCTGCCTCTCGGTTCGCCATTTCGTTGCGAGGATCGCGCCACGATTTTTAATTACGTAGCAGCCTTTAGTTTTCTCGTTTTCCGTTGAAAGCTAGCTTTATTTTTCGTTTCTCCCCCCCCCCCCCCCCCCCCCCCCACCCCCCTCCGTCCCTGTCCCTTCATCATCCTTTTTTATTTTTATTCTACCGTTGAAAGAGAACAAACCTCTTTATTCTCTCTGTACTACGACGCGAGTCAAAGGTTTCGTGGGTTGTGATTTTTATAGTGGCACAGAGCATTGAATTTCTAGAGTAGGACTTTATACACGGTGAAATGTGTATTAGGGTTGGTTTTCGTGAGCTGGTATAAAGAGAGAGAGAGAGAGAGAGAGAAAGAGAGAGAGAGAGAGAGAGAGAGATGAAATTGGGCGATAGCCTTCCTGATATGTGGTGGACGCTCACGAGCAACTGGCATTTGTCGACGATCCAACGCCTTCATCCCTTTAACCGAAACAAGGAAGAGAAATAAAGAGCTGAGAAAGAGAGAGAGAGAGAGAGAGAGAGAGAGAGAGAGAAAGGGGGAAAAGCAACGAGAACTTCGGTTTCAAAGGATGACCTCGCGGCTTTTCGCCGTCCAACGGTATGGACTTTTACCGTATAGAGCTTCGAGCAAAAGCTACGAGAAAAGGACTATACGTATACCCGACAAAAAAAAAAGAGCAAAATGAGAGAGGAGCAAGAAAAAAAAGTAGAAAGAACGATTCGTCTCTTTCTCTCGAGGAAACGTCGCGGTCTTGGCGAAGAAAAAACAAAAAAAAAAAACAAAAAAACTGACAGCAGAGCGACACGCCATCTTTCTTCCGAAAATGTTGCCGATGCTTTTACTTTTGCCTCGACAGTATATACAGCGTTCATTTCTCTCGACCCAAAAAATTCCCAAAAAAACAAAAAAAAAAGAAGTTGCAATTTCAACTTTTTTGTACACACACAGGAAATATCAGCGCACGAATTTTTATTTTAAGGTAGTTCGGTCGAATTGAGGTTCACGTTTAACACCCTGTTTTTTTTCATTTAATCAAAAGAGGTGACCTTGCTCTACATGTCTGCAAAATTTCAAATTAATTTACCGTGTAGTTTTTGCGTAATTAATAAATAAGTTAACATTGCTCTTATAGGGCATATAAGGCTCAGATGGCACGCCAACTATCGAAATTTCAGGTACACGAAAAATTAATCGTTCAAGGGCAAAAAAAAAATATATCACAATAATGGTTGATATCTATAAGAGATATTTACCAAAGATTTAAGTCGATTTACCGTACGGTTTTTTTTTATTTCAATAATTAATGCGAGTCCGCGGTCTCTGTCCTTGTCATACACCGGATCTGCTCGCTAGCAGAAGACTAGGGGAAAAAAACATGTGAAAACCGAAGCTAATCCGCGTCTCACTTCAGATTCGATGAACGCCAGCAAAAGTGGTTCCGAACAACTGTCACATTTGAGTTGTTCGGCAAGATATACAATGTCAACTAGACGAGTTCCGAGTTCATTGCATACTGGCGTTGATTCAACTGTACTTGCCTCGAGACGAGCCTTTTTTCCCCCCTGTTCTTCATTATACTGTTTTAAAGCATACAACAAAACTCGCGAATGCAATCCAGTAACTTTATGCGTAAGGTTAGATTAGCTCGCTCCCTAACGTAGAGAATGAGTCAAGTTGAGTCTGTCATTATTCCGGGTATTAATTATTATTAACTTATTATTTACACCCTAAAAGAAGCTTTTAATATTTTTTTATGCAACAATTCAATTTATCATAGCTTTCATATGGTTAAATTGTACGTAAATAAATCTGAATTACGGATGAAATTTGACTTCGGCCAAACTCGACCGAACTACCTTTTAAGCTCTCGATTCAATTTCCAACCGAGCATATAACAGGCTGATTCCCAGTGATAGCTTATACTCGGGGCTTTTTAGCGATGGACGAGGTTCCGTCAAAAAAAAAAAAAATGAAAATAAGGGTTGAATTATGAAAAAGGTGTTTTCGGTGAAGGGATGAAACGAAAAGATAGACTGCGGTGGGTGTTTGTCGATGCCGCGAGAGTGGGTGTCGGCATTTTCCATCGCCGCCACTTGTTTCTAACGACCCTCTTTTGTTTAAAGCTCTCTCGCCGCACTCGACAGAAAACTACCCTCCATCCCTACGACGCGCACCCCATCGACGTTGGAATAACGGCTTAGCACAGAGCTTGCTCGGGCCATATACAGCGACGCGACGGCGCGTCATATATCCTCGTATATGTATACAATAGCCGCAAGATTTTCCACCCCTGAACCTCCTCGGCGACGACGTCGTCGCTTGTCCCGTCGCGTCGACACTTTTTCATCCTCACCTCATATCCTTCCCCCGATCCCCATTCTCTTCTCTGCAATTTTCCTTTATAGATATATATTTTTTTTTTATTCTCTCAGAACCACACGGATATACGGCTATCGTTTCATCCTCTCGACTAGGCCAGTTTAGCCTTCCCATGGTAAAAAAAAAAAAAACTATTCGTGCCTATGCTTGGCGGATTTTTCGTATATTCAATAGCAGAAATAAAATTTTTCGTTACATTATTTAACGCAGGTACACGAAAACGAGCTAATTTTAATTATCGCGTTTCGAATTTTCATCGTATGCAGTTTCAGCTGAAATTTACGATTTAATAAACTTAACATTTTCGATCAAGGAGGACACTCCGATTTTCGAATTTGAAAATTTTCATTTTTACGCAAAGAAAATTTGTATGCTGTGCATATCGATTTTCATGATTCATTAGAGGCTCTTCGTTAAATAAAATTGAATATATATATCTGATAAGCAAAAATTGATCACACCGAATGAAATTTGTCTCGATTCGAGGCTGATATGCGAGGAGAATTTGTGATTGACGAGTGAGAAACAAGATCGCACGATGAGGGATGAGGGAGCCAACAAAATGGGAGTGAAACGTGAGAGATGACGAGGAATAGGTGGAGAGGTGAAAAAGTGGATTGGGGAGGAGAAATGTCGCGCACGCTTGGCGCTTAATTGCTGAACGCCGAGAGAGACGAGAACACACAGGCACAAAGTGTGATTTCTCGTGGCTCTTGTGCTCCCGGCGTAAAACGAGAGTTAATAACCGTCATTCGTGTTACGTATGTCGGGGATGCTTTTCCCACTTTTCTCCCTCATTCGGTGAAAATCGGTCCTCTCGATAAAACTTGCGATCTTCGCAAAATTTTTACTTCCACTCCTGTTATCATTCTCTCTCTCTCTTTCTCTCTCTCTCTCTCTCTCTCTCTCTCTCTCTCTCTCTCTCTCTCTCTCTCTCTCTCTCTCTGTCCCTGTCCCTCGTCAAGTGAGGGAAAATGAAAAATTAAGGTATATAGTACTGCAGGTACGCCGGAGTCATGGAAGGTATAGAGATCGTGTATGATTTACTAATGGATCAAATGAACTCTCTTGAATGTTGTAATAATAAGATGCACAAATGATTGAGCATTTTTAATGACGTGGCGTAATTATAATGCCCGAAATTTTCTGAAAAAATTATTATTTTTAATGTCGACTTGACTCTGGTCAAGTTTTGTGATTATATCATTGGATCGAAAAACTACACTGTTAAAAATTTCTGTCTGTTTAACAGGAAAGTGTGTGAAGCAATTAACATATAATTTTTGTATATTAAAATTTAACGAATTAAATGATTGAACATTAAAATACGCAGTTATAAAAATTCAAAACTATTATTAAATTTCACACACTGTTAAAATCTTATGTTTGAAATTTAATAAAAAAAGTGTCCGAAGCAATTAACGTATAATTTTTTTAATATTAAAATTCAAAAATTTAAATAATTGAATATTAATATACGTTGTTTTGAAAATTCAAAATCATTATCAAATTTCATATTCAAAAAATACATTAAATTTCACATATAAAATTTTTTATTTGAAAATTAATATACGCTATTATATTAAATATATCTTTTGCAAAATCGTTCCATCCGCACATTTTGTCGTTGTTATAGATCAAAGAAGGGTTACACTGGGGGAAAAAAAAAAATCCTGTACGGATTACTCGATAGGATTTTATTCTCCTCGACGGGGACTCGAAAACCTGCGACCTACTTACCTATCCTACTTATCTTCCTAACACACGCTACCCACTACGCTATCAATTGCTTATGAGCTTACGTAATTCATATCATGTATTTGACACGCCAGAGAACACTTGATCAGTTGTATGTTGGGAGCTACTCAAGGGATCGTGGTGATCCCGTCTTTCACCCTTTATGTAGTATAACCATGTTGGTATTGAAAGAAATTACAAAATTTAATTTCCATATACATTTATTGGATTCAAGGTGAAATTATTAATTTTCCAATGGAATGTATACTAATTTCAATTCCATATTATACTCACTTTGTACATTTCATATGCATTTCTATACTAAATTTATTGATATTTTTTACTGTCTATTTGAATATTGAAACCGATCTGTTGAATTTTCAAACTTGTTTGCAACTTGGTACATTATAATTGGAATTTACAAACGGGTTTGAAATTCAGTACATTTTTATTTGATTTTTAAGATAATTGCAAAATTTCAAATCAAAATGTTTTAAATTTCGTAACACATTCTTGCAAACTTTATACATCGTGCTGTAATTTTAAATTACGGTAATGAAATTTCAAATACAGTCACTTATAACTCAAAGAACTCACAATTTGTTTTGAATTTTCATGATAGTCTCACAAATGTAATACAAAAATATTAATATAGAGTGATACTTACTGAAAATTCAGTGCTTTTTTTTTTATTCCGAGAGCTACAGATAAAATTTCAAGTTTTTATATATTAATTTCAATTTCTTACCAGGGTTTGTCAATTTCATCATTTTTTGTATCTCAAATTTCAGGTTCTTTTTTACACTGTGGAATTTTCAAACGGGTTCGAATTTTCAAGATATTCTTACAAATTTAATACGAAAACATTGATACAGAGTGATAGTTATTGGGAATTACTTATAGTTATAATTGATAGTTATTGGAAATTACGATGTGAAAGCTGAATATGGATAGCACAAGGATCAATTCGTTATTTGCAAGCGCGAAAGCAGTTTCCCTTTCCGATTTTTATTACAAGGTTCCATCCACACATCTCACAGTGAGGATTCATTTGATGCGCTCCAATTGGAAGATTCTAAAGAAATATGCAATAAGATTTCTCAAAGAATAGTTATTCATTCACAATTAATCAATTTTATTTAAAATTATTGACTTTTATAATCAGCAATAATTTTTCAAACAAATTTTAATAATTATAATAATTAACAATGTATATAAGTATATGCTAAAATGCGCTATTGACAAACTTATGCGCCATCTTCCTAGCGTGAAATTTGTATTTGGTTCGGTTCAGTATCGTCTTCGTTAACGCGATATTACTTCCTCAAATGGCCGGTGACTCCACTTATTTTTCTAACAGGTAAGATCCCTAATATCTGGAGTACGTATGATGCTTTTTCTTTTTTCTCTGACTCTGATCCAAGTGTACTGATTATTGACCCAAATACGTGATTAGATGCTCCTATCAGAAGTGCCCATGTAGACCCACGTATCAATGTCGATTTTCAGCGTTCAATTTCTCTTTGTAACAATCGGGAACCAAGCTTAAGATTTTTCCAACACGAGCTTCGATCTATAAAAAATTGAAGCATCGCACTTTGAAACGCTTTCACGGCCAGGACAACTTTATTCAGAGAAATCCGAAAATTTGTAATTGCATCTTTCCGCAGAATCGTCGTAAATTCTTTTTCATCAAATTCCTCATCCTCCGCGCCTAACGTCAGTGGCACACACATCAGCTCCATCTTTTCTTCTCGCCGCGGGTTCCCCATATAACCTCTAGCACGTGCCTTATTATATCTCCCATTGAGAAAATATATCAGAGCTTTTCCCTTCATGGCCTGCCGAGGGTTTTATTGTTCATATAACTTTTTTTTTATTATTGTTTTACGACATCTCATTGCACACATCTCGGTCGTCATCTCTCGCTATATTGTCCATAAAAAAAAAAAAACGAAAGAATAATATGAAATTTCAACGATGCAGGGACACACTTTGTGTCCCACAGCTCGTTGAGTTGGCCTAATTTGCCGGATGTAAATGAATTCTTCCGGTTGGGACGAGGGGTCATCTTTCCGCCGGCATATTTATTATATACATAATATATCGGCTGCTGACAGACAAAAAGATCCAATCCACTTTACTTTGCCCGAAAAATCATTCGTCTCCGCGTCCTTTTGCTTGTCAACACTTTGTACGTGCGTGTCTTGCTTCCGTTTATATACGTATATATATACAATATAAGCCCTTGGTAATCTCCCTTCGGCGTGTGAACGGATACAGCGGAAGCGTGGAAAACGAGAGGTTGAGTCAGATAAAGCTCCCGGAATGAGGGACTTTGCTGTTAGGAAGATGGAGAAAGATTGAGAGGCGGAAGGATGAGAGAAGCGGAGAAAGATTCGCTGGATTTTAGCCTGGGGCTCGAGTGGAAAATGCGAAAGCGTCGGGGAAGTGAGAAGCGCGGTGCAAGGGAACGAGGCAGCAGGGTTGTTGAGGGTATAAAGCGCGCGCGAGGCAAAAGGATTGATTGAAATCAATGCCGAGAAGCCGGGATGCTCGAAGGTCGTGATTGGTAAAGCGCGGCAGCCCCGCATCCTCGGATAACGGGGAAAATGAGAGAAAGCCACGATAAATACAAATATATATATATATATATATATATATATATTTGTATGTATGTGTATATATATATAAATGTGTGTATGTAGGGGGGGGGGGGGGGGGGGGGAACACGTGTCAGAATAAGAGAGAGAGAGAGAGCAAAAAGTGGAAAAAGTTTGTTCGACCTTTCGCTCGGTATACCGAAAATGGCCGAATCTCCTGAGATTTTGAATCACGGACTCTGTTTTGCCTTCGATGAGGTCGTGTACTTTTCTTCTCGATAAATCGCTCCGAGAGTTTTCACCGGCTTTATTAAAATTGACAGCGGTTCGTGAAGCGCGTTTATACCCTCGGACTTTGATTCGAATTCATTTACTTTCATGTATTCAACCTTCTTTTTCATGTATCAATTATAAATGTGATCTATAATTATGGAAGGCTCTCTGGATGGTAAAAGAAAAGAAGCAAACCCCTAGACGAGCGTGCAAATTACCGAGTTCTTCGTTAAAAAAACAGTTCCAATCAAAGTGGAACGTCCCTCGTGTATAGTTATTGATGGAGGATATGATTGGTAATCAGAGTGGGCATCGAATTTGTGGTTTTTCGAAGAATTTTCATAGTCACTTTTCGATCTTTGATGGTTGGGCCAGGAGCGAGGGAGAAAGAGAGTAGAGCAGTGGGTTAGTCGAGCTCTGTGGTAGTAACTTCCGGTAAGCCACAGTTTGTCCCAGTAGGCAGAGAGAGAGAGAGAGAGAGAGAGTGCATATAGGAGTAGACCCAGAGGCTGCAGCGGTATAGCATGCCGGAAAGAGGATGAGAGAGGCCCACAGGGTTAGATTTATTGCCACCCTGCTTGGGCTATTTAGAGCAGAAAAAAAAAAAAAAAAAACTACAGCGAGTAATGAAAAATAGAGAATCGCGAGAGTCTTCGACGTCGATGGTAGTTGCGCATGCAAGAAAAGGAGAGGGAGATAAAGTTTTATCGGCAGATTACGAAGAATCGATCTATATCAATCGACGTCCCGGGGGTTTTGTGTTTTCTATCGCCGCTCCATATCCTGCACGAGAGGATTAGCCTGCCAAGTTAATTTTATCATTTTGCAAGAGGGATTTTTGGTGCTCTCCATTGATCTCGTATAATGTATATAAAACGTCGTGAGGTCGAGAGGAGATTGTACAGGCGATTGCATTTCCGTACACGCGAGCGTCCGATTATCCGTGAAAGGATAATCCCCCTGGCACGCAGCTAATCAAAGTTTCTCGACTTAGGACAGGTGTAAAGTGTAGCTGACCTAGAATTATATCACGTACCCTCCTTTTTTTCTCTTTATATATAATTATATTAGGTATGAATGTTTCATTCGGGACATGTATACATATTACATATATACATCTATACTTGTATCTCTATGGGGTTTAACTCGCACCGAAGGAGCAGAAATGGAACACGATTTCTAGGATTTCCAGGATTTGTAATCCTAACCAAGACTGAGAGAGGGTTTAATCTCTCAGGTCGTACATTTATATCCCTCGGTAGCTATAATTGGCTCCTTTTCAACGAAGCGAATACGAAATCGTCTTCGCTAGCTCCCCACTCTCTTCCTTCTCTCTCTCTCTCTCGCTCTCTCTCTCTTTCTCTCTCCCTCGTTATTCATCGTTATTCCCAAGACATTAATCCAATACAGAGCACGAGAAGTACCATCGAGAGTGAGAATGAGAGAACGAGGAAAAGAGCTCGGTAAAGGCCGTCAATATAATACTTCTAATTGAGGCATGCGAATTTTATACATGACAGCTCATCTGCTCGAAGGATCTCTATACTCCAGTGAAAATAAAGGGGACAAAAATGTGAACTGAAGTGCGTTCGATGAAGAGTCGAGTGATTTTTTTTTTTTATATTTCTTCCTATCGAGTAAATCGAGCGAATAAATGTTTCATTGAATAAATTAGCGAATTAGTGAATTGAATTAATTTTTCTTAGCGTGCGACGGTGATGGCTTGTTTGTTGCTGATTTCCGGTTCCCGTGAGCCAGAGTGATAAAGTTAACGAGCATCTGCCGTGGACGAATCGGGTGGGCTTATTGGAGACGATTAGGTAGCAAATCGCACGAAAACCGATAGATCCCTGCGCTAAATTAGTAATGTAACCCCAATACGAGATACGGATCATGCTGATCCATATACGAGCAGAGCGTTAACAATCCATAGCTGACTTATCGACGTGTGCCCAGAAGCAGCAGCTGCTTCGGGAATATCACAGGGTAGACGAGACTGCATATTAGCAGCGCAGCGAGCTCACGATTGACTTTTAACGAACAAAAGGGCGTGATCTGGATGATTCAATAGTCGAATCGATGCGATTTGCGCCCTTATGTTTGTCAGCAGTCGATATATAATGTATTGCGTATAGATAGACGCTTTACAGAGAGACCGCGTTTCAGCTGGAGAACATTGTTGAAATGCGCTAACGATACACGGCTCAAACGTTCCGCCCATGTTACTAATTGCGATTCACAAGATATCCTCCGTCTGAGCGTCACGTTCTCACGACGAGAAACGCGACGGATTACGAGCTCATCGAGGCACCCTTCCATGTTTCTCATCCCTTTTCTCTCTCTCTCTTTCTCTCTCTTGCCGGGCTGGGGGTTTTATAGCTTGATTAGTCCGAGCTACGTTTCTCCAAGCGCTATACGGATCAAAGCCAGACTATTGTCAATCTTGTTCCATACAAAATAATTATAGGGAAGTCTTTAAATACTTGATAGCACAATCGATTATGAAAAAAAAGGCATTTCAACGAAAAACTATAAAGATGTGCACTTATCTTACACGAGATAGTTGACGAGATACGAAAAATCAGTACTCGCGAAAAATAAATTGGAAAAAAATGTTATAATTTTGATTTTTCGATCTGACGCTGTCACAAGCTTGGGGGTATTTGATTCGAAACGAACAATAAGAATGAGATTTCACATTTCAATGATGCAATTACTCAAGGAACAAATTTTGTTTTAAATTGGGACCAATGAAAATCAATTGGATAGAATTCAACGAATTTTTTTTTTTGCAAAAGTGAGTAATTCCGTTTGTTCTCGATGCCACATTTACATTCAATTTTAAAAATTCTTCATTACCAATAAAAACAAAAAAATTTTTTTGAATGAAATCCATTTGGATTCCATTGAATTCGAATTAAGGATGTATCGGACGTACCTTCTCAACCAAAAGTGACTTTCGTCGACAATATTGCATATTCATGATAAGATAAAAATCGGAAAAAATTCAACCACAATAAAGACGACTAGAAGATTACTTTTTAATAATAATAATGCCCCAAAGTTGTCAATAAATTTTTTAAACAAAACATTGTTTAACAAATTTTTAGGGAATGTTTTGTTTTGTCATGTGAAATGAACTCGTTGACTTTTCTGACTACACATGAATTTTTTTTAAAACTTTCTTACAATTTCGAAATTTCGGTTTTCGGAAATTTGTAAAGGTTGTATTTACGAAACTATTAGTTCAATGCCCTGGAAACTTCTTAATTGTAATATACAACGTTTTTACAAAAACGTACAAACTATCAACGTTAAAAAACGTTTACAAACTATCCAAAATTCACGATTTTTTCTTCATTTTTCGAAATTAAAAAATTTTCGAAAACCGAAATTTCAAAATGATAAGAAAATTTTTAAAAAATTCATATGTAGTCAGAAAAATGAACGAGTTCATTTCACGTATAAAAAAAAAACTTTCCCTAAAAATTTGTTAAACAATGTTTTGTTTAAACAAATTTATCGATAACTCTTTGGCATTATTATTATTCAAAATTAATCTTCTTATCGTCTTTATTGTGATTAAATTTTTTCCGATTTTTGTCTTGTCATAAAGTATGCAATATTGTCGACAATAAATGTAAAGTGTACAATATTGTCGACGAAAGTCACTTTTGGTTGGGAAGGTACGTCCGATGCATCCTTAATAAATATTCTCGATGTGATTTAGATAAGCGAAAAAATGAAATATGAAATGTAAATGAAATTTAGCAATTTTCATTTTATAAATATAAACATATAATGCATGTATGCAGTTTGCATCAAAAGCTTCCACGACCCCCGATGAGGAAATATCGCGAGAGAGAGAGAGAGAGAGAGAGAGAGAGCCAAGGCGCCGGTGGCTTCTATATATTCACGACCCAGAAACCACAACCGGGCGTCGGCTATTCCCCCGTGAGCATCCTCGCCCTTTCTCTCTCCCGCTGACTTTGGTCTGTCTCGGTTTACCGTAACGCGAATCACGGTAAGTGCGATATTGAATGACGCGAGAAGCCGCGAACGCGTTTACTCATACGACGCCGTGAAGCTCTTAACCATCAGCTCACAGCCCCGCGAGGCTATAGCGCGGCACCATGCATCCCCTATTAGTATAATACAATACACCACCGAGCGACTACGAGAGCGCGCATATCCGATTCAGGGTTTTATCACCGAACGTTGCGCGATAATGACAGTGGTCCTTTCTCTTTTCACAATTGCGCTTGCACGAAATTTCGCTCGACAGAGACAAAAATGTATATACGCGAATGTATTTGAGACAAAAAAATGGTTTAAATTCGATTTTCAGTGATTATCTTCAACTGTTAGTAAAAAAAGAAAATTAATGATTAGTCACAATAATGATGTCAATATCAAAAGTTAATATAATATCCATCAAAGTTGCCGAGATTATTTGAAATTTCGATGAAATTATATTTCCCAAAGTTTCGATCCTCAACGGGGGAAAAAAACGAAATGTGATTCGACATTGACGTGAAGTTTTGTCGCTTTGAAATATCTTTATAGAGACTAAGCCGCACGTCAGAGAGTGCAGAATTTATTAATGATCTGCGAAAATTTTCATCATGATTTAGACAAGGCAAACGGCCCAGTTTCTGACCCCTATGCTCGTTTTCCACTGTATTTCTGTAATATCTTGTCCTGCCAAAAAAAAAAAAAAAAAAAAAAATTACAATCGAAGAAAGTTTAGTCCTTTATCCCACTTTGTAAGCCAACACTCGAAACATAAGCGCATTTTTTCATCGAGAAAAATATCCGTCAAAAGTGCCGAGTACGCCGTGCCTCGCTTCGTCTGCTTTTTCGGACGTGTCGTTAGCGAAATGGGAAAAGTATACGTCAGAAACAAAAGTCGACTAATTTTCACTATTTAAGTATAAAATACGACTAAACCTATATTATTTAGACGTCGTTAAGACATCGAAGATTCGTCTAGAATCATGACATTATGTTTAAATAATTCGTCAAGGTAAAAATTAGAGAGGGTCAAATACTGGGTCTCTTTTTATAGCGTTGTTCCAGTTTGTGACACTTGATTCGCGAGTCGTATAACCTCAATTGCAAAGATGTATATATTTCGCTAAAACAGAGACTTTGGATTTGTTTGAAAAAAATATTCGTTCAGCTTGTTAAATGAACAAATTATTTTATGCGGGAGCTCGAGAAAATCGAAAATTCGGTACGATGAGACCTCATTACAGGAGGCTCTTGCTGCAGTCACAAATGTAATGCTTGTCGCAACCACAGCGAAGAGATTTGCTATCCCCAAAACAACATTATTATGCAAGAAAAGAGCAATTGGAAAAAATTTTTACTTACCGTGCGCGTTGGAAGAAGACGGTGTCGAAACCCAATAGCACATTATCGAAGTGTTGAAAACAAAGTCGATTTTTTTTTATATATTTTATTTTTGATTAAATTTTATTTTTATTTTGATTTGATATTTAACAGTAATAAACATGATAATTACTTCCAGTAAGCCGTTATTGCACAATTATTTGAATTGATAATCCATCCCAAAACATCGAACCTCCCGAGCAGAAATTTAATCAGGGAGAAATCCGGCCCTGATCAGGTTGCCACAATACCAAATCCGGCCCGGATCAGGCTAAATAACTCCAGCCCCGATCAGGGGTGTAACGCATTGGTAAATCCGGCCCTGATCAGGCGCCTCGTTCGGCCCTGATAAAACGCCTTATCTGGACCTGATAAAGCCCGAGTAGAAATTTCGTCCGGCTATAGATATAATTATTTTTAAATTAGCAATTAGGAATGATCGATGAATGAATTTGAAGCTGTTACATTCCATTATTTTTGAAAACCCTGTAAATTAAAAAAAAAAAAAAAGTCATTGACCGGGATTTGATCCCACTACCCTCCAATCGACGAATTCAGCACTTTCGATTCTTAAATAATCATTTAAAAAAAAAATTAAAAATTTGGAGATTATTTTTTTTACGAGTGTTTCCGGCTTCATAGTCCGGACGTTTTTCCGTCGAAATTAATTTCGAGCCTACCTAAGATTTTACCTGAGACCTACCTAACGACCTACCTAACGACTGACACGTTACCACTACGCTATTAGTTCCTTATTATTTTCTTGTATTTAAATGACATTAGTATATGAGTTCTGATGAAAAGTCGCTGTCTCAACGGGCTGGATAGAACAACGTGACTGCGTAAACACAATAATACACAGTAATTTTTGACATAAATAAGGCACTACGGATCAGGCATGCCTTATCGACACGTGATCAGGCCCTTATCTGACACAAATAAGGCACGCCAGATCAGGCACGCCTTCTTAATACCTGATCAGGTTCATATTTGACATAAATAAGGCACGCCGGATCAGACACACCTTATTCATACCTGCTCAGGCCCTTATCTGACACAAATAAGGCACGCCAGATCAGGCGTGTCTTCTTAATACCTGATCAGGTCCATATTTGACATAAATAAAGCACGCCTGATCAGGCACGCCTTATTCATACCTGCTCAGGCCCTTATCTGACACAAATTAGGCACGCCGGACCAGGCACGCCTTATTGGTACCTAATCAGGCCCTTATCTGGCATTAATAAGGCACGCCGGATCAGGCACCCCTTATTGATACCTGATCAGGCCCTTATCTGGCATTAATAAGGCACGCCGGATCAGGCACCCCTTATTGATACCTGATCAGGCCCTGATGAATCATCAGGCAGCCTGAATGAATTTCTGCTCGGGCTGTAGCAAACCTGAGGGTCAGATACTAGGGCAGCAATTAGGTCAGAAACTAGAGAATTTACCAGGCTCTGATAAAAGATGATTATTAAATTATTTATTGAGTTATAGACTAAAAGCACGATCGTTCCATGCCTAAGAAGTAACAATTTATTCAATGAAACCCATCATTGCCGATTGTACATGTTATTTTCTTTGATATAGAAGAAAATAACCTTAGCTGGAATCCTTATAATGTCAGAAACTGGGCTGTTTACCTTATAACTTAGAGGCAAAATACTTTCTTTTTTTTCGTAAACGACACAATGTGATATCAGTGTCCGTCATTTATCGCAACTTTTTCATAATTTGTTTGCATGGACGATCGCAACGCTCGTATATTCTACGAAATAAAATCGATAAAAAAAAAAGAAACAAAAAAATAAAAACCAATCTCGTGTTTTACGTTCCGGGATTCCAAATGAGACTGTTATAGAAACGAGAGTGGATGACAGAGAGCGGGCCGATCGAGCGAGGAAGAAAGATAGAAGGATCGCGAGAGGGGATTATCAGATTAAACGGGTAGGCATCGTTCGAGGGGTTGCAATGGCCTGACAGCGGGGATGAGATAGGTTGGGGGTATAGAAAACAGATGAAATGCCAGAGGCTGGCCAATTCGGTGGAGAACAGCTCGGTGTGGTGTTCCAAGCATGAGTAGAAACGACGCTGCGCGCGGCTGTATCATTCACTCTCGATTCTCTCTCTCTCTCTCTCTCTCTTTCTCTCTCTCTCTCTCTCTCTCTCCCTATCTCTATCTCTGTCTCTCTTTTTCCTCTGGCTATCTTCGTATAGACCGAAACTTGCTCAATACAGCAAGCTCTGAAATGCCGGTGAATCCACGCTTCAGAGAACACCCCCCGCGTTCGAGCAATGCTCTCGCTCAACTAGAGGATAGAATAGAGAATGAGAGCTTCACGCGACAGGCAAACCCAATCGAATTTACATTCGCCTCTGTGTGTATCTAGTTTGGTACACACAAGCTTTTCAGGAGACACAAGAGAGAGAGAGAGAGAAAGAGAGAGAGAGAGAGAGAGAGAGAGAGAAATGGGATGAGCTGCTTGATCAGAAACCTACAGCACGAATGAAGTGGACTGTGCATAGTTTAAATATCTATTACTATCAGTCAAAGTGACAAATTCCACACCATTTAACATGTAAATCAATCTGAAATACGTTCCTTTGACTTTCAGTAGAAAATATGGAATAAACCTTCCCTGACAAAGGCATCGACTTCGATATACTTCTCTAACTAAAAAAAATTTAACACAAAAGGGCAAAGTCCAACGAGCCGAGTTCGAAGCAGAATCAAAGTCATTTTGGTAGATATTTTATAGCTGAAAGAGATAGAAAAATTATCGACGGATGCATTCCGTTGATTCATCGAATGGAAGTTCTAGTTGTAATTGGACAAAGCTCTCGTATGGATAAAAAAAATTGAGAGGGTATCGATCCTACAAGTACCAGTCCTACAAGTGACCAGTTCTACAAGTTCGTTCCTACAAGGAGCGATCCTACAAGTTCGTTTCTCGAGATTAGTTTGAAAAGGTCCGATCCTACAAGTGGCGATCCTACAAGTTCGTTCCTACAAGGAGCGATCCTACAAGTTCGTTTCTCGAGATTAGTTTGAAAAGGTCCGATCCTACAAGTGGCGATCCTACAAGTTCGATCCTACAAGGAGCGATCCTACAAGTGCGTTCCTCGAGATTCGTATGACAAGGTCCGATCCTACAAGTAGCGGTCCTACAAGTTCGATCCTACAAGTGGCGATCCTACAAGTTAATTTCTAGAGATTCGTTCGAGAAGGTTCGTTCCTACAAGTTCGATCCTACAAGGAGCGATCCTACAAGTTCGTTCCTCGAGATTCACATGACAAGGTCCGATCCTACAAGTAGCGGTCCTACAAGTTCGATCCTACAAGTGGCGATCCTACAAGGAGCGGTCCTACAAGTTCGATCCTACAAGTAGCGGCTCTACAAGTTCTTTTTATTTGCTCAAAACGAATGTGGCAGACTGAAAATATGAAAATTGATGATTTTCGCTTGAAATTTTCATATTTTCAGTACGACGTCATGACGTCGGATTCGTTTTCAGCGACCCCGAAAACCCCCGAGTAACAAATTTCAAGCGAAAATCATGAATTTTCATATTTTCAGTCTGCCATATTCGTTTTGAGCAAATCAAAAGAACTTGTAGAACCGCTACTTGTAGAATCGAACTTGTAGGACCGCTACTTGTAGGATCGGTCCTCCCCCGAACTTGTAGGACCGCTACTTGTAGGATCGGACCTTGTCATACGAATCTCGAGGAACGCACTTGTAGGATCGCTCCTTGTAGGATCGAACTTGTAGGATCGCCACTTGTAGGATCGGACCTTTTCAAACTAATCTCGAGAAACGAACTTGTAGGATCGCTCCTTGTAGGAACGAACTTGTAGGATCGCCACTTGTAGGATCGGACCTTTTCAAACTAATCTCGAGAAACGAACTTGTAGGATCGCTCCTTGTAGGAACGAACTTGTAGGATCGCCACTTGTAGGATCGGACCTTTTCAAACTAATCTCGAGAAACGAACTTGTAGGATCGCTCCTTGTAGGAACGAACTTGTAGAACTGGTCACTTGTAGGACTGGTACTTGTAGGATCGGTCCTCCCCCAAAAAATTGAGGGATCAAAAATTAATCGATTAAACGAACTTACTTGTGAGTGAAGTTCGATCGTAATTGTATGAAGCGCCTCTTCCGAAGATATAGACAGAGTGTAGTACCACCACCGTTCCACGCCCAGTGATGCCACAAGTTTAAACAGCCTTTGGATTGCGTTTGTGAGGAAAAAAATAAAACCATTTTCCACAAATACTTTTTTCCCAATACATTATATTTCATATTTTATTTATTCTCAAACAATTAAGCAAGATCCGGGGTCGCTTGCCCTCTTGTGCTCGCGCAAATCGAACAATAATTTCAGCGAACATAGCATTTTTTCATTGCATAACAAAATAGGACAAAAGCTATTACTCCGAAAAGTATTGCGATGTGAGTTAAAATTTTATCATCCACTCTTCGACAAGTTTCTGCGTGACTGAACAATTCTTCGTAACCTGGGAGAGATATTATACTTGAGGCGAGTGAAACAAGCCCAGCCAGCGAGCTATTCAACGGTACATTGGAACTTTTTTTTAAATCCTTGTATATTCGAAATATATAAAGTACGTTTGCATCGGAACCGAACCGGTTATCGAGCTCCGGTAGGATCAAAGTCACATCTTCCGGTAATACTTGTTTCGCAGTGTCGTTTGGATTTTCCTTCCAGCCGATGATTTGGAAAAGAAATTAAAATATCTCATGCATTTTATAATTTCATAATTCTCGTGCGATAAATTGAGTTTAAAAAATGAAAACTTTTACAATTTCTGCTCAACTCGCTTGACGAACAAATGTGTGATGGTTATACCTTGCTGTTGATGGTTATGGAGAGAGCGCAGGGCTCATCTACGTTGAATCCCGTGTCTTTTTTCAAATTTCCATTCTTACAGAGAACTCTATAGTCTTTCGGGTCGATGAGTTTTTCATTCATATAATCTGAGTACAAAAAAAAAAGTAAATAGGATAAATTAAAATCTTTTTAGGGATCTCAGAAACAAAGTTTTTGGCTGGTAACGTCCAAAATAATATCGGCAGGTCTGTGATAATTACGATTTTTCAATTTAAAAATAGCGAACCAGAATGTGTCAAAATAATTACATTGCATAAAAATTAAGGATATGTATATCGGACGTGCCTTCCCAACCAAAAGTGACTTTCGTCGACAATATTGCGTACTTCATGATAAGATAAAAATCGGAAAAAATTTAACCACAATAAAGACGATAAGAAGATTACTTTTTAATAATAATAATGCCCAAAAGTTATCGATAAATTGTTTAAACGAAACATTGTTTAACAAATTTTTAGGGAATGTTTTTTTTTTGTCATGTGTAATGAATTCGTTGATTTTTCTGACTACACGTGAATTTTTTTTTAAATTTTCATATCATTTTGAAATTTCGGTTTTGCGGAAATTTTTAAAGGTTGTATTTACGAAACTATTCGTTCAATGCCCTGGAAACTTCTTAATTTTAATATACAACGTTTTTACGAAAAAAATCTCCAAAATTCACGATTTTTCCTTCATTTTTCAAAATTAAAATTTTTTTCGAAAACCGAAATTTCAAAATGATAAGAAAAAAAAAATTAACGTGTAGTCAGAAAAATCAACGAATTCATTGCACGTGTCAAAAAAAAACTCTCCCTAAAAATTTTTTGAACAATGTTTTGTTTAAACAATTTATTGATAACTTTTTGGCATTATTATTATAAAAAATTAATCTTCTTATCGTCTTTATTGCGGTTGAATTGTTTCCGATCTTCATCTTATCATAAAGTATGCAATATCGTCGACGAAAGTCACTTTTGATTGAAAAGGTACGTCCGATACATCCTTAAAGTTCCGGCACAATAATAAGTATTACAAAATTTCAAGTTTCCCAAATCTCAATCCCGTATTATATTTTTTAAATGAATAATTGCCGATCCGGCATATGACCGTCATGAAATATTATTATTTTGCCCGACAGCTAAAAAAGTTTGATGACCATTTTAAGCGTGTGCTCGCTGTATAATGTAAGATTTACGTAGTTTTAATTACCAAAAAGATAGTCCGTTTTGACGATCGCAACATCGCCGGTGCCGTTCTTGACGCACTCCAATGCTTCCCTGTCGCTGTAGTAATAATTATCAAGATTAGCGGAGCATGCTGCATTCGAACCAGACTGCGGAGGACACGACGAGCAAAGAATTTTCATGACTTTGCGGCTCGGTATCACGCTGGAATTATCGGAATCTCGGATACCCGGAGTACAAGCACCGGAAAAGAATTTCGCGACGATTGGCGAATAATCGCACGAGTCGGTGGCGTTCTCGCGAATAACAGCGATCACTTGATTGCGTCGACCTATCCGGGTTATCTCGTACGTCGTCGCCCGATGATTGAGTTCCCTATTAAAAGAAGAATCATCTTCTTTTTATTCCAACTCACGAAAAGTTCATTTCCCTTTTCCTCCTGAATTGAAAAAAAAAAAAAAAAAAAAAAACTTATATTTACTATATACTCACTGTTGATCTATGGGATCGTGGTTGGAATCGATCTTAGTTATATCGGCTTTGCTGTCAGCGATATTTTTGAAACATTCGAGGGTCGAATTGGCCATGAGGCATTCGATATGGGGCACGGCATCGAGGCTGATAATAGCTCCTTTGGCGATCCATTCGCACTCGTCGGTCTCTTTCTTGCTCGGGGTACACCAACGAATCATTTTTCCGCATGGATTATTCCTTGACAAATTGACTTCTCTAACTTCCGGCAGATATTTCTTGAGAGTCAACGGATTCGGGAGACGGATCGGTCTCGTCTCATTCGTGAATATGAACATAAACTCCAGTATTAACAATTCCAAGCCCTGCTCAGCTCCGGTCATGTTGGTAAGCCAAATTTGTAATTCTTCCGAAATTTCGTCCGCTTTTTGCCTAAATTTAAACGAAAAATTTGCATCATCATACAAGCTATTTGTGAAACTAACGAGAGTACATTGTTGGATCCCATAGTATGTCATCTGAATAAAAAAAATCAAATAAAGAACGTTATCAATGGGGTTGTAACATAAATACAAAATAATTTTTTTTTTTATTACACGAAATCATTCTTTGAAACCTATTGCAATTTTCCATTAAAACAGAAATGATAATTATTGTGTGTAAATATGTTTTCTTTTTCAACTTAAAAACAACGAATTTTTGTCTCGCGCGTAAACGGCTAGTGCTGTACGCTGATTGGCTAGTGATGCGTAGAACGCACTGTCATAGCGGTTAGATTCAGTGACTGTTACCGAATGTGAACCACTGACAGTGTAGCGTAGCTGGGTAATGGGCTGGCGCCGGACTCTGAGAACCACTGCCCGAGGCCTCATCCGATTGGCTAGTGCGGTCGCACGCTATCCAAGGCCACTCAGGCGTTTCAAACGTAATTACAATTTTAAACTTTTTTCTTAAACAAAAAATGAAAGATTCATAACCTTTTTCAACTATCACCGTTAGCTTAGTTTTGTGACATATTATTAAAAAATAATTTTTCCAAAAGTCATGTTATAACCCCATTGCGATTGTGCAAAACTTGTTAGATCCCGATCACTTGTTGTGTCATCTCGGAGAAAGTAAAATTCACGTTTTTGAGATGGTCGAAGCGTGGGTGATGCATCGTCTTAACTTACGTTTGTGCCACAATAGTTCTCCAAGGTTGTTTGATCCAAGCACAGGGGTCCGACGACGTCAAGGGTATCGTAGTACCATTTTTACACAAAAATTTAAAGCGCTCTAAATTCTTGAGTTCCACCGAAGAAAGATTCGTGCCCAACTGCAAAATTACAAAAAAAAAAAATTTTTTAATCACGAGATTTATGGGATATATGTTCTGTCACGGCCAGGCACACTATTCATTCTCGTGGTTTCTCGAGTTATACTGATGCTGCTTACTTTGAAGAATGCGCGAGCAGATTTGTACGTCGCGTAGGCAACTTTTCCACGACCGGAACTCAAACATTCGAGAGCACCCAAATTGCCATTATGAGTTTTGTTGCGATACTCGCAGTTGGCGATGTCGTCGCACAGCTCGCAGAGCTCATGATATTTTGATTCTAAATTGAGAATATAATTATTCAATTCGTACAGATACGATTCATAATAGAATAATAATGAGATAGCTAATAATGGATTCGTGAATTGATTCGTTCATTTTGATTACTCCCACAATGATTAAAGCAAACTTCGTTTGTCTGCTACAAATAATTCGGCAATAGAAATAGTTCGACAATAGAGAAAAAAAAATTACATGTATATGTGAAATTCGAGAGGGAGCTATAACGATGGGGAAAATAATACAAGTGAAAATATATAACACATATTCAGTTTAAATAAATTGTATATTATTAATCGATCGACAGCATTAGCTACGGAGGTCTCTGCAGCTGAATATGATTGATCGCAGCCAATGCTGATGGGGTTGGTGACCGTTTAGCTGCGCACTGCTGGCTTGCGCGCCGACTATACCGTGCGGAGCGAGCCAGTTTTTCAGACTTTCTAATGATAATACCGACTAACGAACTCAGTAAATTATAATAGCCGCCTGTGTCGTCCAGAATTTTCGCAGTTTCCCTGTGCTATACCGTATAGTGCATTAGGAAGAATACTTGGAAGGGTTTAAAGGGAAAAAAATGGAAATAAGATGAAAAAGGAAGGGACGTCAAAATTCAAAAAGGGTTACGATGGTATGAGATGGATCACATCTGATACATAATATGATTCGAACCGATTCGTGGGAGAAATTACCCACACAACACGAGTCTCCGAATGATTTCTCGAAGACATCATTGACGAGAGGTCTTTAAGAATTGGAATCAAAAATTGGTTCCGAAATTTCATAACAAATACGTTTTCAAGTGCTCTTAATGACCTCGATCACATTGGTTTCAAATAATTTCAGCCATTTCGTGTGTACAAACGCTCAGCGGTGCATCCAAAATAGTTGCAGCACTGACGCCAGATAACATAAATGATATCACTTCCCGTAAGCATGGTCCAATATCATATAAAATAATATGAAACTATCTTTGCGTGCATAACTTTTAGACGTCATACAGATCACAAACAATACATAAACATAGTCATTTAAGGTTGCTCTACCGTTTTGACTCCATATTACATTCTTGTCTAAATTTTCTACGGTATAAACTTATCGAAGCGTGCGTAAAATTTCAAAGAGACTGATAATTTCAGATTCGAGATAATTACTTTTGAAATCAGCGCCTTCTCGCATGTATCATCCATACCGAATGCATGCCAATGTTTCGCTTTGCCCTGCGAATTTCGAACGGATCTTTTGATTTTAACGAAACACCGCGAATCGGTAGAGAGACAATACCCGGATATTGTGTGAAAATTTCAGAATGATCGACCACCTAGTTTTTCGGGTTATAATGAGTCAAAGTTACGCGCTATCCTCGGTTCATATAGGCCTTGAACGTTTTGAACTACCATATGAAGTTCTAAAACAGGTCAAAATTCGACGCATTCGAATTCTTTCGGAGAACTTTTGCACGTCCTACTGAAATGTCTTGAGAACTAATTTGGGATTGTCTATTATTTTTTGAAAATCCATTTGAGACAACTTTGTGACATCAGGTTGCTACGTGGGAATGGACTCACAACTCGTATAAAAAAAAAAAAGAAACTTTAGTTGAACGAATTAATCAGATGCCACATCCTGTAATGCCCGACTCCTTTTTTTAAACTAACTAATTTTTTCGGTTTATTTTCCTTCTTCTCTGTTTTTCTCCGCAAGGCCCGAGTTCGCCACACGATCGAACCAAAAAGGATCTCCCTTTTGCCCCATCGTCTCGATTTAGTACGACTACCACATATATTTTCATAAAATATTCATTTCGCATATGTTTGGAAAATATTAATACAAACAAAATGTTTTAGCAAATTTTTTTCCCCCGTTGGGTTGTACCAATCAACTGGTTGAATCAATCTATCTGTTGTAAGTATAATGGTTGGGACAAATCGAAGGAAAAAAAAACGCGATAGAAAAAAAAAAATGATCGCGTAACGATAATATTGACAATACAATCTTACTCAAATTTTTGTCCTCCTCTTTATCGGATACCCATAGACCGGGTCTGCATCCACTGCCAAAGAAATCTTTCAAATTTAAAATCTCGTTCTCGCTCGCTGTTATATTCGTCCCGTGACACTCGGGCTTGTAGACGGTTTTCTCGAAATACTTTAAAACCCAATCGCTCCAGATCTTTATATTGCTGAAGCCTGGATGGCATAATCCAGACCCTTTCAGACCCGCCAGACCATCCCTTTCATTAAAGGACGAGGGAACAATTACGACAAATTCAAATTCATACGTCTCTGAGATGTGACATGAAAAAATAAAAAAATTAACAATATTTAAGAACTGATTCTCTACATACATCAAGGATATGTGCACGCTAATGTATTAGAGAGACTCCGCGCTCAAGTCGCTCGGCGCAAATTAAAACGCAATCCGAATAAGCTTGGGTGGTAAGTTTTATCCCAACTGGAAATTCTTGTACGCACATATGGCAACGAATGGTCTTACAAAGAAGGTATCCCAGGTCAATCTCTTTGATTTTGATCCAACTCATATATATGTTGTAGTGCACCGAAAACTAAGCAACACGTATTCTTTTTTTATCGGCCAAAAATACTTTAAGGGTGTGAAACTACCCTCCAAAGATGGAGTTGTCAAGCATCAACTTCGTTGTTTCACCATATAAGAACTTAATATTTTTTTAATAAAACAAACTGGAAAAGTTTTCTCATAACGAGAAATGAAAATTGTGATTTTCTCAGTTGGAAAAAAAAAATTAAGGAGGTGAGCCACTCCTAACTATGAATATATTGCGGTAAAAAAAATGGCCAAATTCAAGTCTAAAAATCTTAAAAACACATATATATATATATATATATATTGCGTATGAACACACAAAAAAATATTGACGTGTTCTTGGATTTTCCTGAAAAAAAATATTGGACGGGGTAACTACCCCCCGAACGTTGTTCATCTTGCGTGTATGCAAAAATGGTCAAATTCATAAGTTTAAAAATCTGGGAAAATAGTATATTATGCGGCAAGCGCGTAAAGTGACTGTTTTCGAGCGAGGTTATGTGTTTAGAACGAGCCGTTGGCTTTGCCTGGCTCGCCTTCGGCTCACCAGGCAAAGCCAATGAAGAGTTCTAAAAACATCACCTCGTTTGAACAGTCACTTTATGCGCACGCTGCATACCATATTTTTTCGGCACAGGTATTGAAAAGCTACGTTTCGACGCCTGTTATCGATACGTGAAGTAGTACTTATCGTGGCTAACTTCGTAGCCGACACGACATTTTTTCATGGCAGTACGGTGCACGACTCTCAGAACTGCCATAAAAAAAAAAATTTCCTCGTTCTAACCTCGAAATCGCAACTTCGTTGCGATTTCTCGGATCTCATGAGGAAAAATAATGTTTGATACGCGTACGAAAAGGCTTTTTGACGAAACTCGTTACAGCACTCGCCTTCGGCTCGTGCCGTAATTCTCTCGTTTCGTCGAAAAAGCCTTTGCGTACTCGTATCAAAATGTACTATTTTTGTGTCAGTTGCGAAGGTAGCCACGAAAAGTGCTACTTTACGGATCGATAATAGGCGTCGAAAAGTGGCTTTTCAATGCCTGTGCCGTAAAAAATATATATGTTGCGTATATACACGCAAGAAGAACAGCGTTTGGAGGTAGTAACCCCGTCCAATAATTTTTTTTTTCGGGAAAATTATAAAAACACGTTAATTTTACGTGGTGTTCATATACGTACATGTATACTTTATCCAGATTTTTAAGCTTGAATTTGACCTTTTTCGCATACACCCAAGCTAAACAGCGTTCGGGGGTAGTTACCCTGTCCAATTTTTTTTTTTTTTTTTTTTTTCGGGAAAATCTAAAAACACGTCAATATTTGTTTGTGCTCATACGCTATATATATATTTTTTTCAGATTTTTATGCTTGAATTTGACCATTTTTGTGCATAAAAATAATCATATTTAGGGGTGCCTCACCCCTTTATTTTTTTTTTTTGTAATTGAGAAAATTACATTTTTCCATTTCTCTTTTGAGAAAACCTTCCTTGTTAGTCAAAAGTTTATAAAAAAACCACGGGTTTCATTTGCAGAACATTTTTTTGTTCGGCCCATAGTTTTTAAGATACCTTGAGTAAAAAATTGAGTGCCATTTTTTTTTATTTGAAGAATTTAGAGCAGGGCTCGTGAAAAATATCGGCAGAAATTTGAAAAAAATCACAGACACTCCTATAGTGCGAACTCTTCGGTACTGAAAAAGTTATAGGATTCTAAATATTGTATGTGCCCCATTCCTTTGCCAATTAATTTTGGAATTTTAACGCACACTTACGATTTTCACTTTCACTGGATCTCAACTCATACATCACGCTGATCCTATCTGAATAAAATTGAGAAACTAGATGCATTTCTTCAGCATTCATGACTCCAAAGTCTGCTTTGCCCTCGGCCAATGTCATGGCGCATTTTGCAGTGTCGGTCATCAAAAGACACGATAATCGGTCGGAGTGTTTCGGTACAAAAGTGCAGAATGGACTGGACATCTCTTTGTCGACTGCGCAAAGTTTGTCTGAAGAAACATTTTAGAAAAAAATATATTTCATGCTTTGAAATATGAATTGAGATTTCAAAGAAAAAAATTACATTTTTAAGTATATCATGCAATATATATAAAGATCCCTTTTTCAGAGATACAATTTTTGTATTTTTTTGAAAAAGGTAGCTTCATATGTTGCGGCACGATACTGAGATCAATATAATTTTGTTTTTTTTTTTTAATTCTTCATCGAAATTTTAAAGTTCACAGCTCCTGGCGATTTATATGCCAAAATAGTCTGACCCTTTTGCTGCGTATTTTCGCAAACGCCTCTCGGCATACGAATCAAAGTTGGGAGGGCTACAGAAATATTGATTCTTCGTATATCCGTACAACAAATGATTCGCGTATAATCGTAAGCTTCGAAAATGTGATAGTCGAAATTTTGATAATTATAAAAAACGAAATACAAAAACATACGAACATCGAGTGTATGTGTGACCTCAGTTATGTTATTCCACGAGTCAAGATTTAATTCTAATCATTTATCGAGGTAAAGAATCATCAAGAATAAGTTATACTAAATTTTTTAGAATGTACAAAAAGTCAATTATCAATTATTTTCTTTCGAATGTCACAAATATAAAATCTTACATGTTTCATTGGCACTGTTGGCTGCTCCGATTATAAGCAAAATCACCGATAGATGGTACATCATTTTTACGACTAAAAATGGTCTGTAATGCCTCGCCGGAATAATATCGAACAAAAATATTTGCACAAAGAAAAACTAACACCTGAGACTATGTGGCGGTTAAAGTCAGACTACACGTAGGGGAGTAGAAAAATGAACATTTTATACTTCAATCGTGTGACTCAATACGCTGGGCGTGTTCGCGGTGACTCTTCAGCTGATGATAGTATAGAAGTACGATGAAGTTTTCAGTCGTGTCCTCTAAGCACGTATGCACGTCGAGCTCTCGCGGCCGTGCGATAATTCTATCACGAATTCGTCATATTTCAATGCATATATGCATGTATCCACTCCGAGTACCATATGCAGCGTAGTTGTCGTACTTTTACGGTAAAAATACGCATTAGGTATAGAATTTCAACCAACTTTAATTAATATCTCATAAACATTGTAGTGAATCATCATAAAACTTTGCGACAGTTATTTCGTATATATAAATTACTTATCAGAATTTTTTTTTGAAATTTCGGTACTATTTTTTGACATTTTTGGACTTACTATTTACCGAGAATACACACAGAGTGTGCCCATAAGACGCCCGGTAATAACTGTTGAACTTGAAATTGCAAAAAATTCGGTTCAGTAAATTGACGTAAAATTTCTTTTTCTGTAATTTCTCGATATCTCCAACTATCTTTAAAAGTATCATAATTTCCGTATTATTTTGATCAATTCCCGAAACATCCTTAAAAGACAAAAAGAATGACGCTCTTAAGTACGTAGCTAGTCAAGCTCGAGTATTGTTGAGTTTGACTAACTCGGTACATTGATCTGGCAACGTTGCACAACGGTCAGCGGTGCATTTTTCTCTGAGCGTCTTTTTTATGCGCTATTCAAGCTTGTTTTAAAGTAATATTATTCATTACATTCAATAATGAATTATTTTCTCCCAAACATCTAATGTATAATTGCACTGAGAACGTTGAGAAATTCTCGGGCATGAATGATTTATCGAGCGCGTCAAATTTTAAATTGCGCGCTAACCTATGAGGCGTTGCCAAATCTGCTAAATACTGGTCGACGGTCAATTAAGTTTGGCATTACTTTATTTATTTATGCACTTATAGGTCATCAATCAATATTTTCAAGCATGCAAAATGTTCTTCAAACATTCTACTTATATATCTCATAAAGTTTACATCAACGGTAGTTTCTGTTAACTTTGTAATTGTATCTGTCGATAGCGTGGTTTTCCGTACAACAGCATGCTAAATGTATAAAAATAAAAACAACGCGTTATTTGAATGTACGATATATGGCCGAAATTTGTCATTTGCATTTGCCTCACATCGCAATTCTTGACGGCGTACTTTTTTTTTAATCTTCGTGTATTACTCAGTTCTGCATTGTTATTTTTAACTGTTTAAGCGATTTAAAAATGTGCTCTGACACACGAACCAGCGAGAGTTCGACTTTTTATAGTTGGCCGGAAAAAAATTTGTTACTGAAAATCAACACCTTATCTTCGATCAATTTGCGAGTGAAAAAAAAAAATTATCATCCTCGTGGCATCTTATGACATCGTAGGATGTCAATTTTAATAAGTAAAATGCATAATTATAATTCATGATTTTGCATATGCTTGATTTTTAATGCTCGAGAGACTTGGAAAAAAAAAAACATATTTCTCACATTGCAAATGGATTTTTCTTTAGTTCACAAAGAGAGATGGCTCATGATAATCGATCAGCCTTTTTTTGTTTTCCAATAACTTATACGCACACTTTGTTCACACTGAGGAACTGTTGGAAAAGTCTCTCCGTAAATGTATTCCTTAACTCAAGGCGAGTGCTGGAAATCACTTTGTATCGGGATGAAGTTATTATGATGGAAAATAATTTGAGAATAAAAAAATGTTTCAAGAGATCGGAATATGAAGAAGAAAAAAAAACTCACGTTTGCAAAGATCGAGCTAATTTTATTTTTTTAATAACTCATTCTCGTTCGTTCGTCAGATATACAGTCAATACGGCCTCTCTCTCTCTATCTCTCTCTCTATCTCTCAATCGATCTAAATCTCTCGCTTCATTCGATTTAAGGCGTTTCGATACCACTTTTGAAAATGATGCCATGAACTCAATTTTTTTTTTCAATAAATGGAAAATATATGAAACGTGAACTGCTCAAGTTTCAAGCCGACCCTCCATGCCGTTTTTGTAAAAATAATTTTCAAAAATTTGGCTCATACACGAGAGTAAATGGGAACAATATTTGTTTGAGTTGACAATTTCATTAAAATATTGCCACCCGCATAAAATTTATATCAGATCTTTATTGGATCTTTAATATGCGACTGTCAACAAATTTGAATAGGTTCGACCATCTGGTTTATCGGTTACAAAATATGCACCCTAAAAATTTTCTACAAAAAATTATATCGATTTAACGTCATTTTATGGAAAACAAATTTAACGAGTCACAGTTGCAATCCTGCAGAAAAGCTCGCAAATTCCACACCATTTAACATATAAATCGATCTGAAATACGTTCCTTTGACTTTCATAGTAGAAATTATGGAATAACCTTCCCTGCCGAAGGGAAGCAATTATGGAATAACATTGCCTGCCGAAGTTTGATCCAGAATCAAAGTCATTTTGGTAGATCAACTTATTTATGGCTGAAAGAGATAGAAAAATTATCGACCGATCCATTGCGTTGATTCATCGAACGGAAGTTCTAGTTGTAATTAGACAAAGTTCTCGTATAGATAAAAAAATTGAGGGATCAAAAATTGCTGATAGCAATACATGGAAAACTTCCGCTGTCCGACCATCGTTGAAGCTCGAAGGTTTTTTTTTTCACTGAAAAAAAAAAAACATTTTATACGAATTCTTCTCTCGCATTTTATGCATCCTTTATCAGAGCACAAATTTACACATCTCTGTTTTACACAGAGCCCGGATGCTCGAAACTATTTCCGGAATTTCAATGAGAATTAATATCATTTACGGCTATTAGTCTTGGGTTATACATATGTATAATAGACGTATCATGTGCGAGAGGGCAATCTCGCTTCATCGAGAGTGAAAGAAAGGAGGTGAATATACAACTGTATAGGGCGGGTTTTGTGAACTCCATGGCTCGTACACAGAGGCAACAGAGGGGGAATATAGAACCGCGAGAGGCATTTGTGAAATATATCAGCGAGCATCGAGTTCGATCCAATTTACGGAAAATTCGCGGTGGCGGATGTAAATTGCGATTTTACTATCCAGGGCTTTCTATATAATGCTGCCGCATGCACTCGCACGATGATGGTCCATTGAGCTCTGGCGTCATCGTATAAAATTCTCTGAGGTTTTTCGTTACACGTGCCCATGACCATCGTTATACATGCACCAACATAAAAATACTTTTATACATAAAATAAAAGAAGGTATTTCACATGAAGAGGCAATTTTTCGTTGAGGACATTTTTTGGAGCCAATTAAGCAGGAACGATTAAAAGACAAAATTTACTTTTAAGACTCGACACTTTCGTATGTTCCACGCGACGGCTTTTTACAACTAAGTATGTCCAAAATTCAAGCAATAGTCGTCCATCTTTTTCATACTAAAATTGAGAAGCTATTATCACATCGCGAAGTAGACGAACCACAGCTTTTCATTGACACTTTTTATTCGTTATCAAAAATAATAAGTAATAAATTAATAATAATAATAATAATAGGATTGAACGTAAATTGGAATAGCCGTAATTGTTTTTGGTTCAAGCAGACTTTTTCCACTCCAAAATATTATAAGCACCGTGTCCGCGTTGCCGAAAAAAGTTTTTGAAAATAAAACTTTCTACTCAGACTCATAAACAAAATTTTTGAAACATCTTTTTTTAAATTTCTTCCTTGCAGCTATTGCCCGCTAAATATGAAATGTCATCCATAAATTCCTTTGGCCAACTGAATGGGTTCACTGCACGTACAATATATCCCATGCATGTACGGTTATATAATAATAACTTTCAGGTTCTGCATTCCTTTTTTTTTTTGCTCTCGTATCACGTACATCCATATATTTACGTGGGTGTATATTGACGATACGTAGGAGGGTAAAAAGGCCTGCTCAAAGTGAAAGGAGCAGAGAGAAATTCATGCGAGCATGAGAAGCTTTTTGGGGTGAGGTTACAAGGGTCGTAGGAATCTCTCGTGGAAAAACTCTGGGTATAGGGCAAAGAGATACAGAGAGAGAGAGAGAGAGAGAGAGAGAGAGAGAGCGAGAGAGAGAGAGAGAGAAGGTTCAGGGATGGTTTTTCTTTTTCTGGTGTATGCAGGAGGCGTATATCAGGGTCACGATGTGCTTAAAGATTTTCTGACTACCGAGAGAGAAATCGAGAGAGAGAGAGAGAGAGAGAGAGAGGAGAGAGAGAGAGAGAGAGAGAGAGGTAGAGAAACTCGAACCCCCTGCAATATTCGTAATTGCGAGAAAATCCGAAGGTATACACCGAGTACCTGGGCATGTTTGCCACAACGTTGCAGCCTTCGATGCCGCAGAGGATATAAATACAGACACGAAGAGAAATAAGCAAAATAATATACTACATAACGATCCGTGTCAATTCCCCCAATGTCTATTAAAAAGATTTAATTAATTCTTTTTCAAGAGTTAATTTCTTTAAATTCAGACTTTGTCACGTGTTGACATCGATTCAAGCTTCACATAGAAGAATTTAATCGTCTTTATATTAAATGTCATTTGGAATAGTGTTTTTCGAGACTTCGTGGTCATCGTAAGAGGATTACAGGAGTCAGGAGAAAGAAAATATCTATACATTTTTCCTCGATTCCTCATCCCGATTCTCTTTTCTCATTATTCTCTATTTATGTCCCGAACAACGACGAGAAAGAGTCTTTGCCAATGGGAGAAAGCGATGTTAAATAGCATCCACAGCCGTTTTCCCTCGCCGCATAACGCTTTATATCTATCTATATTGCGAGATCCAACAGCTTCGAGCAGTCCTCTCCAGATGATTTATGTATGCGACCCTCGCGAAGCTGTCTGGCTCTCGTCTCTCGACGACTCGACGTTTTCACTGTATAGTAACGACGACAAGAGCACAGACAAACTTTTTGCCACGTTCGTCCAACGCTACGACCGATCTCTATGCTATTTGTATATATAAAGAGATATGTGACAACTTTAAGCAGAAAAAAGGGCGCAGCTTCTGTAGTTTCAATTGTTAAATTGTTGGAGTAACGTCCTTTTACTTGTTAGAAGTCGATATATATGAAACATGATCCTTCACGGCTGTTATGGCATGTATGTTACACGCCAGTTCATACTTGCTCCGGTGTGAAAGCACAGATGGCTTTTCGCGTATATTTCTTGCATATATATCTCTGCGTAAGCGATCCGGGATCGTAACATTTTTCGCAAAAACGACAAAGTAAAAATGTTCAGTTCTTTTTAGTTCTCTTCTGTTCTCTCTCTCTCTCTCTCTCTCTCTCTCTCTCTCTCTCTCTCTCTCTCTCTCTCTCTTTCTCTACCTCTTTCTACGTATCGATGGGAGTTTATTTTTGGCACATTCACAACTCTACCGGACTCATCCCTCTAGAGAGGAACTTTGCTAGAAAACACGTCTCTCGGAATAACTATCCCGAATTACAACTCTACCGAAATACAGGTCACCCCGAACAGCTCTACCGAATGTCAAAAGTCTCCCGGTGGACAGCTTTCCGAAATGACAATTTGATCGAAAATTTCCAACGTCTCTCCTGTGCCTGGTAGAGCTGTAATATGGTAGGATTGTAATTCGGTGGAGTTGTCCCCCGAAGATTTGTCTTACGATAGAGTTGCTATTCGGTAAAGATTCAACTTTGGACGGTTGTTCTGGATGAGTTGTTTTCCGGTAGAGTTATGTTTTCCGGAGAGTTGCGTCCGATATAGAGTTGTAAAAGTGTCGTTTCATTTTTTTTCTACTTAATGATGTATCGGACGTACCTTCCCAACCAAAAGTGACTTTCGTCGACAATATTGCGAACTTCATGATAAGATGAAAATCGAAAAAAATTCAACCACAATAAAGACGATAAGAAGATTACTTTTTCATAATAATAATGCCCAAAAGTTATCAATAAATTGTTTAAACAAAACATTGCGTAACAAATTTGTAGGGAATGCTTTTTTTTGTCATGTGAAATGAATTCGTTGATTTTTCTGACTACACATGAATTTTTTAAAAATTTTCTTACCATTTTGAAATTTCGGTTTTCGGAAATTTGTAAAGGTTGTTATTTACGAAACTATTCGTTCAATGCCCTGGAAACTTCTCAATTGTAATATACAACGTTTTCACGAAAACATATCCGAAATTCACGATTTTCCCTCGACTTTTCAAAATTAAAAAATTTTCGAAAACCGAAATTTCAAAATGATGAGAAATTTTTTTAAAAATTCATGCGTACTCAGAAAAATCATCGAATTCATTTCACGTGTCAGAAAAAAAGTTTCCCTAAAAATTTGTTAAACAATGTTTTGTTTAAACAATTTATCGATAACTTTTTGGCATTATTATTATTCAAAATTAATCTTTTTATCGTCTTTATTGTGGTTGAATTTTATCCGATTATTATCTTATCATAAAGTATGCAATATTGTCGACGAAAGTCACTTTTGGTTGGGAAGGTACGGCCGATACATCCTTAATGAGTTGCGTCAACATCAGGCACAGTTCCTCGTAGCTTTTGACGAAAATTTATCGAAAAAATATTCTCTGAAAAAGAGCTCATTTCATGCCGACGAATATTTTTGCTAACTATAAGCGAAACAAATGTTTAATTATCGTTATTAAATTTTAGATTGAGCCAAACAGGATTCGTTAATTATTACAAAATTAATTTACCCACTCCGATCGAATCAAATTTAGCTCAATTGAAATTTCACAATAATAATTAAATATATTTATTTCATCATATTCAACGAAATATTTGTTGATACCCTCCGCGGAATATATATATAATAATTTCCTCGTTATACACGTAAAATCTTCTGTGGTCAAAATATAAAAGTCTCTTTCATGAATTCGAAAATATCCATTGATGCATTTCTCATTAATGAAAAGCCGAAAGCTCGTTAAAGTTTTCATCGATCTTGGGCTTTTAAATTTCACGCCGGCTCTGTATACACGAAAATATAATGAAAAATGTATCCATCAGCTATAACCAGCGTATAATAACGGAATAATGGTCTGGCGAGGTTGTTCAAATATTTGCTAAACTTCGTCAATTATAAAATCCCAAGCGGGATTTACTCGGTTACGATATAACGAGAATATCGATGAGGGATTTGTGGAGTGAAGCACAAGTGCGGAGCGCACACAAGTAACACGTTGTAATAACGAAAGTATGGGGAAAACGCTGAACAGCCCTGGTGTGCATTAAACGCGTAGATAAATCTCCCTGTCGGATAACCCGGGCGAGAGAGTCTCGTGTCAGCAAATTTTCCCTGCGTTACGCAGTTTGTATTTATGTCCGCATGGACGAAATCCCGAACGAGCAAATCCGGATGCCCTTCGCCAATTTTTCGGCATGTTTAGCCGCGGGATCGGCAAAATTTTGCTTCACGAAAGTCACCAAAAAGCGCACAAAAGTCTGCGATAAAATTCAGGGATATACGTGAAAAAAAAAGTGGCAAAATATTTTTCATGGATTAATTCGCGACTTTGCTGATACATAAATGTCTCGAGTTTAATTCCACGGTACATATATCGCGCTATGAAATTTTGGCAAAAAAAAAGATTTCGCGAAGCCGCGAGTTTCCTTTTCGCTGGGCATCAGAGAGAGGCCTTTGCGGATCGCGTAGCTCGTGGAATTTTCAGATTTTCGCTGTATATTTGCAATTAAATTTAAAAGCTCGTTCCCCCCTTTTTTTTTTTTTAATATTCGCTTCCAGCTTCGTTTTCTTATCATTAAATTAATATCAGATCTTGGCAAAGTGCATCACAAGCACCGAGAGTTATCAAATATTCAAGCCAAGCTCGTTGATAATAATTTTTCATTAAAAGTATCACTTGAATATGTTAATTGACAATTTAATTATGCACGAGTTATGCGACGGGGGGGAACATTGAAGAATGAAAATTTATATCCGACAAAACGACTCCGTTCACAATTAAGAAATACTTTTGTCTCTAATCAAATTATAATTATAATTTTGAAATATATATTACATCAGAACGATGATCAGATGTATGAACGAAAAAAAAAAAGAAAAGTAAAAATTTATAACGCTTGGAGAGGGTGAAAAGCGTAAGGGAAGAACGTATAATAAAACGATTGAGCTGCTTGCATTGGTTCACGATATACCGCGTGTAAATAATAATAACAATAATAATAATATATTCTCCTGGAAAAATGTAACGTTTTCGCGCGCGAATCATGTTTTCTCGCGGAAAAACCATTGACAATCGTGTACCGAGAAATCGTGATTTTTTTTTTTTTTTTTTTTGGGTTATACAATTGGACTATATTTCTCGGGATTCAGGCAAGCGAATCGCGTACGCCGAGTATACTACATGCATAATATCGAAGTACATAGTACCGCGGAGCTACCGCGTATCCGAGGTACGAGTATATAGATATACTCTGACACGGTAAAAATCGAAATGGGGTCTTGTATGCATAATGTCGCTGAACCATCACAACCGACTATCCAGCTTTCTTTTCTTCTTTCTCTCTCCCCTTGCCCCCTTCGCCACTCACTCAATGACATTTCTATTCGATGTTATACCGAGGCAAGGCGCACACGCGTGACTCGAGGGAATTCCAATATTTCTGCCACACCGTCGACCCCGTGGGAATATAAGGGGTTGAAGGAAAATAAAAAAAAAAATAAAATGAAACGGTACCAGAGGCAAGGAGAAAGAAAATAAGAAAAAAAAAGGATGAGATGGGTGAGACGCTGCGAAAGAAGCGATGCATCCCTGCTACTTATATATACATATATACTACTTTTAAGGGGGGGGGGGGGGTAGGGTTTTGAGGGTTCAAAAAAAGTGATTTTTTTTTATTGCATATTATGAAAGTATAGTAACTCAAGAATGTTGTCTGTTAATAGGAAGTCAATGATTCTATGTGAGTAAAATAAAAAATAAATAGCTTACTAAGTTTTATCAGGGTCTTTTCGCTACGAAAAACTTTAAACGCGTTTTTCTCAAATCGATGTTTTTTGAGTCGGTGCACTCTGTATCTCAAAATCTATTCAACCGATCGTTCTCAAATTTTTTACAGTATTTCCTTACATAATTTATGAGGTAACCCTGTTGAGATTTTTTCGTTTTTGATTTTATTTTTTTTATTATTAACAACAATAGTCATGAATTTAGGCCAAAAATCGGTATTTTCACTTTCAAGTCTTGTAAAAAGTTCAAAAATTAAAAAAAAAAATGGAAAAACTCGACAGAGATACCTAGAGGAACATAAAAATTAAAGGAAAAACTTTGGTTATTTCATTTCAAATGATCCAGTGCTGAGGTATGACGTGCACCGCAAAATGTATTTTTTCTGAGGCGCCTGCGAAGAATTGCTGCCATTCGGTCAATTTTCAATATTTTTCAACCAATATTTCACAGAATATAGTTCAATTACTACTCTTTAATGTACAATAATCAGAAATAAATTTACTTTCACCGTACGCTCAAAAAAAAATCTGTAAAAACCTGTTTTTTTCTGCCTTCAAAACCCTACCCCCCCCCCCCCCCTTAAGTACCCTAAGCGTGACGCACTTGCCAAAGATGTTCCTATCCTCATTTTGGTTCTTCACTATACATTGCTTCCTTACAGAGAAAGTTTTGATTTTATGAAAAAAAAAAAAAAACATTCAAATTCATCTATCTGGAGAAATACTTGAGCAATAAAGCTGAAAATTGGTACGCAGGTGAATCTCATGTACACCCCTTTGTTTACTGCAATTTTCATTTGAATTGCTTCGGAATTTCTGATGGGGCAGGATTTTGAATTTTTCGAAAAATGTCTGTGGGCTCTCTGACTTTCGTAATTTTGCAGCTATCGAGCTAATTTTTTTTTTTTTTTTTACACAAATAGACTTTTAATTGCAATCACGGTTGATAATGAATTTGGCAAGATTTAATTGAGGGATTCAGATTGTACAAATTTTGTAATTAAAAAAAAAATTACCGTCATATTGTTTCAAATGTCATTGGAAAATTGCAAATTATAAATTTGCACGCTTAAATACTACTCAAAGTGAAAAACTGCAAAGCGTTTGGGATTTCATGAAATTTTGAAGAAAATTTTTTTTTTTTGTGATTGCTCCAACTGCTGCAAATTTTGGGATATCGAAATTTTTCGACATTGGGAGAATATCATTGAAGAATGATTGTCATTGAATTGAGTGAGAATCAGTGAAAGGATTGAGATTTTAGGAAATTATTAATTTTTTTCGAAATTTTCCTATTCCCATGGGAAATTCGCTTCCACTCTCTCGTAAAGTAAAAATTTTGAAACTTCATTATCCCGCCGCAGTGCCCTGGAATTATCCCGTTCGAATTGAGTACAAAAAAAGAACTGTACCATAATCACAAAGCTTACTGCACATTTCCTCCCAATTATTTTATCTCGCTCGCAAAAAGCTCACGAGCTTCTGTGCGAGAGCCAAAAAAGTGAGAGAAATTCCGGTTTGAGTTTTTGTCGTTACGCAAATTTTTGTTAATGCGCGATTAATTTTTTTGCTGGATCACTTGATTTTTCAATTCAACTGTGGTTAATTGACGATGGCAAAAAAGTAACATTAATATCGAGCGAGAAATTCGCCATCGGTTGGATTTTGGATAATTATTTTTTCGGCAGAGAAAACAACAATTTAGCCCAGCGAACTTTGGGGTATATTTTCTCATGTACTTTTGAAGCGTAAAAATATTTTTTTTCTGCGTAGATACAATAATAAACTGCAGAGCAATGAGCTCTTTCCGTGAGCTCCTTGCCACTTTAGTTCCCAATTGGTGGGAAAGATGCAGTTCGTAATTCTTGTCAGAGACAAAATAAACGAAAAAAATTTCCAATTATCATATATCATGTTCTGGATGAACTAGGAAAAAGCTGAAATAATCATGAAATCATAACTTTTTTCAGGCTTGAAAACAAAAAATGTGTATTTAAACAAAACAATCACTTTAACATGCTGTAAAAGTTATTTAAAAATACTTTTCTTAACAATTTTATTGGTTCACTTGGAAGAGAATTCAGTACCGAAGAGAACAAACTTTGGTTCGAGTCGATAGGTCGTTTAGTTTTTTTTTCCATCACGCCTGCCAATTCGGAAGAATCGAAAAAAATGAAAACTCGAGAAAACGCGCTTTAAAGTTTTCAATAGCGCGCACGTCTGCTCTGCGTTCGGCTTCGTATCTCCGAAAATACTTCGTATCGGCATCTGTAAGTTTGTGAATATATTCCTGGATAGTTTATCTATCGATTTAAGCAAAAAAAAAAAAAACGAATTTTTGGACCTTCTGAAGCAGAGAATCCTCCCTTAAAGTCCTGCCCTACAGGATTCCTGTGTCTCTCACGCTGCAGATGTTTTCTTCTTCCTATGTTTCTTCCTGTCGTGCAATTTAAACGTACACCGCACACCAATAATATACCTGCTGCAACGAAACAAGACCTTTCTCATATTTCAAATATATTTCATGTCAAAACTTTTCCTAACCTCTGTGTCCTCCTCCGTATATTTCCCTGATGTTATTCTCGAGATCTCACGTATATATACATGCATATACCAGGGTTAATATACGCGTATAGCGATGTTCGTGCATGCTGCATATATATATATGCAGCATGTGTGTATCTATATGGGATATAGACACACACTCTCGACCTCCGTCTTCATGAATTAATACGCTTCGTTCCGTTTGCCCGCGCTCGCTCTTGTTTAAGGTACTGCTGTTTCCCGAGGAAGGCTGGGCGAGAAGCGCGAGTAGTTCCTACTGGACTCTGACACCGTTCTGGTGGAGCAGAAGCCGGTGCAAAGTCGTCGAGGTCGCTGGCACCAGAAGGTAAGAAAATAAATTTTGAAAAAAAAAAAAACAAAATTATACGAAAAATGTTCCGTATACAGGATAAGATATATGGCAGAATTTCTAACGCTTGAGAATTTCCCGTCTTCATGATAGTGCGGAATAAAACATTCAATAGCTATGTTTGATTTTGCATCATTGATGTACCTTTCGACTTTGTGTGTCTTGTTATTTTGTTATGTTATTACGGGGAAAAAATACCGTCGGAGAGGATCGGATTTTCCAGCGGTAAGCTGGAAAAGCTTTTCACACGCGCTGTCGCGTAAATTTTACTTTTTCAGAAGAGAATGAGAGAGAGAGAGAGAGAGAGAGAGAGAGAGAGAGAGAGAGAGAAAAGGCAAAATAAATGTCGTAAGACTCGTAAAATTTTCTCATTCAAAGTTCTCTCGTCGCACCCTGACTTCAGTATAGATATTGCCGCATAATGTAAATATATTTAGTATCACAACGCCAGTCCTCTTATACCGTTGCAAAATATTTATATTGTGTTATGCTTCCATGAGAATGATTCGCGTCGTGAAACTAATGGGGTCAGACAGAATGGGGACGAGAATAGGCAGTCTATGTATACTCATAGTTGCTTGTACACGCGTGTATACACGTGTACATGTATAGAGAGTGTTGTGAGCAGCAAAGGAACATTGTTATACGAGGCTTGCGAGGTATCAGTAGAGGCTTCGCTTCTCTTGGATATAGTCGGACATTTGGGTTTCTGGCAGTCTCCAGCCACCCTGGCACACCCTGTGTTGTACGTGCACTGTATATTCAACCGAACGTGATCTCAGGACTTTCTCTTTCTCTCTCTCTCTCTCTTGCTTGAACTCGAAATTGTCCTGAGAAACATTCCAAGCTGTATTTATACGAATTAAGATCCCTTTGGTCCTTTGGCTTCAAAGACACCGAGATAAATGGATTTAAATAAAATTTAGGATGAAAGAATTCAATTTCTAATTAGGCAGTAATTCCATCATTATTTCCTCGAACAATTAGATTTTTTTGTTAATATTGAATAGAGTGGCTTTAGCTGTTATTTTTTGAGGTTTTTGATCGAAAATGGAAAAACCTCCTTTGTTCCTTTAAGAGAAACTAAATTTTGTATGTACCTCTGCACTTTATATGCACAGTCGCGAAGGACAGCCAGAGCTCAGCTCTGTTGAAAGTAGTACAGCCTCCTTTGCTTCAACAATGCCCCCCCTTTAACTTTAACAATGAGAAACCCGAGAGACGGGGCAAAGACTTGGCTGTAAAAAGGATTAAAACGTTTGGAAAATTCTGCATAATCCTTGCGGCTCGGTCTCGCTCTCACGCTACGTGAACGCGAGTGCAAAGAGCCAAAAGTTATAGAGTGGTCTCGAAACTTTTTTTTTTAAATCAGTTATGAAAAGTAAAAATTTAACACCGTGCCCCGTGTAACTCATCGTTCGAACCGCTTCGGTGAATCCTTTTAGTTCTCCACCCTTCGACCTCTCTATACATGTATAAAACCAAGAGTAGCCGAATTTTCACGACTTTTTTACTGGCGTAAAAATCCGAATCATAACTTTTTAATTTCTGATGTGAAAATTTTTTGTTTTCAATGCCATTCATTAATCCAATTGATTAAGCTTATTAAAAAAGTAGGCTTGACCGAATAAAGCCAATTGTGTTTTTTTTTACGAAAAAAAAATATTTTTAAAAAACATTATTAATAATATGGAGAAGTAATTTACTTTGGCCATATTCGTTAATTCCAACTTTGGTTATCGACGTTCCAAGGAACAATTCGTATTTCCAATTGAACTATAATTTCCACATCGATGTTTGCCATTCCATTTTGCGGATTCGCGTGAATTTAGATTGGCGATCGATCCACCGAGGATTCCCTTTCGTGTTTCGCGATAATATGGCGTATATACGATAAAGCACACTGACACACACACATGCACACACAGACACACACACACACACATTATTGCAAAATCTTTCCCCGGATGGGTGGGGATCCGTAGCTATTTCGAATGGAAGCTCGGAAAACCGCACCGACCCCGATGGGGATCCTCGCGACCGTTATGTACCCCTCGGCTCCTAGCTCTGTGTCCATTCGCGAGAATGTGTCCCAGGATGACGATATGGCTCCGGCTGCGGTAAAGTTAAATTTAATTCGAGGCACGCGATATCGTACCCTTTATATTCCGTGATTCTCCGGGTTTGCCACACGTTCATTCGCGAAGCCTTTGGCTCTTTGGCTTCAACGTGTGCCCTAAACCCATCAGGGATAAAGCTTATCCCGACGATGATATCGCGAGTGTGCGTTTGTGCGCTGTACACGCCGAGACGACACAAACGCGCTGTGGGTAACACGAGAACTCGCTGTCGTCCGGACAGACGAGCATAGAGTTCCCAAAAAACCTTTTGAGCTCTGTGAGTGCACGTTGACACGTGATGAAAGAAGGCACTGTTCTTTTGGACTTCTCGAAAGTGGAGATGTCTTTCAGGGTTGCGAATGAAATGGAAGAAGATTGAATGAATGAAAATTGATGCCATCAGCTGAGGCTTGACAAAGACTCACAGTGAGCACACAATGCTTTTTCTATTATACATTTCTATGGCAACGTCGGAGCTATCCATTATTATTCCTTATCAATCGAAGAAACATTCGCAACTAAGGCAGATCTCTCTCCTGTCGTTCAGTGCATACAAGTTTCTAAAAAGCAACTTTTTTTTTCTCCCCAAAATTTCGCATCCCCATGGCTAATGCATCGAGGCAATCGCCAATGATGTCATGTACGCAGGAACAAGATCCAGTAATCCAACTTTTAGGACTTGAATAAGACGATTAGAGAAACATTCCTGGTTCCCATCGAGACAGTACCGTGTAGAGAGAGAGAGAGAGAGAGAGAGATCCTTAACTATTTACGAGGCTTTTCCTTCTCTCACCCCTGGCTTATATATCCTCGGGGGCAAAAGCCGTTCGTATTGAATTCCAGGCACGCGATACCGATTCCACGGGTAATGTCGGACCGTAATGTTTCCGGGCGCCGGAGGGAGATGAGCTCTTGAAACTTCCACGCACACAACACCCTGCAGAATATTCCTTATCGGGGTGACTCGTATGCTTTCAGGTTACTCCGTTTGAGCCATTCTCCTCAGTCCCAAATATATCAGCGTTCTACCATTCTTTTTGTATTACACTTGTAAACCTTGAGCCCCACCGAATCGAGTATCTATATATACGCTAGGGCTATCTCGTTGCATCCAGTAATTTCTGGAAAACGACGAGTTCCCGATCGATCCAACCTCGGATCGTTCGCAACCGGATACAACTTTCAACACTAGCTCCGAGCTCCTCTCACTTGTCTTACATGTACATATTGACGCCTATCTTTGCCTCGTTCACCACCGCTCTCTGGCACAATTTTCCGCGCGTAACTCGAACTCATCTAACTTCTATAGGGGTCGCAAAGGGTCGAAGGACTTTTTGAGGTGAGCACATCAGCTGAGAGAGAGAGAGAGAGAGAGAGAGAGAGAGAGAGAGAGAGAGATTACTCGGCAATGCATTGGGCCCATTTGCTGCTCCTTTCGTGTTTAGGTCGTTGCTGGATGGCCGAGAAACGGGGCCGGGTCTGCCGGGAGTGATAACGACTAGCAATTTAGTACTCGCAAGTTTCCAGCGAACTTCGCTCTCGTCTAACCCTTCGGGTTTCTCAACCTTTTGCTCTACATATATATGGATATATGTGTTCCTCGGGCAAAATTCTCGTTTTCTCGTACTACTGGCGAGGTGTCGATTTCCTTGAGAGTAGCAATCAGACGTGCGGTCCGATTGCCGTTTCAACGATTCACACAGGAATTGCCTGGTTCTCGAATGTATACGTGTGCATAAATATATATATATATATATATATATTCAAGAGAGAACATGTCTTTATCGCCGCAATTACATCGATCTCTCTTCATAGACGTGTCCTCTGCGACAACGATACGGATCTGATTGGAAAATTTAAGAAATTTTCAGCCACATATCTCGGGAACTCAATTTAAAAAGTGCTGACTACGAATGTTACCGGCCAATGCTCATCGATTTATGCTGACAGCGAAAGAAAAGCATCCCTTAGGGTAGAATTTCGTGCACGTGCTCGTGTCCCCCGAGTGACGGAGGGGTTGCAAAAGCAAGACTTGCGCCAGACATCCCCGGGGTTGCCTCAGCCAAGAAAATGAGCGTCCTAACTGTTGGAGTACGCCGAGACATTTTGGGTATGAGAACAGTTTATTTTTCACAAGATTCAACGCTTGGAAATCCTACACAACTCCTCTGTTTATTCTTTTCCTCAAAAAAACCCTCTATAATTTAATTCCTCTGCTCGCTATACTTTTTTGTTTTCACTCTTTCGCATTTCCTTCTCCTGTTTTTACGCAACAAAATCCAGGCTCGTTGGAATCACTTACGTCATCGTGTTATTGCTGTAAAATGCTCCTCCGTCGTTTCGTGTTCGAGAAACAATAAAATTTTGGCCGGTAGAGAATGGGTGAGCTTATGGAATTCAATTTGTATTGTAAATTCCCATCAATCGCAGATTTTTCTCGTACAGGGGGGAATAACGGAAAATTCAACCGAATAGTATACAAAAGGTGTATACGTAACGACCTATTTCAATTCCCCGTATACTCTTCCCTCTCTGCGATTCACTCTCGACTAATAAACCTCCCGGAACAGCCAATCACAGAATATTGCTCATCCGTGCGAATCCTATTTGGCCATTCAAAACGAGATGATTGGAATAATTAATGGATTGTCCGAGTCGCGAACAACCCGAGGATAATTATTATCCGGTTTATGGACAAAAGACAAACACATATACACGATTCATCGATGAACAATCGTTTTATGAAATTCATCGAAGTGTCGAATATGCTTATATACGAAATCAATGGGACAAATGTATTATCGCGTGGCTCTCGTTTTCCGTGCTGCGACTGTTTTTTTCATGGATCATTGTGGAATTTTGATCGTAAAATATCGTTTGGTTCTCTTTTTTTTTCTCTTCCTTCGTTATGTTGATCGAATTTTTTTTTCCGATACTGAAACCGTCAATTCAATTTTATTCCTTCAAGGAGAACTTTTGCTTCGTTTCATCTCAATCAGGATTTTAAGATTCCTGTCAGGAAAAAAAGGAAGCTTGTAATAATTATTATCTCATTTCGCCCGAGTTTTATGGTGACTCAAGTTTCATACTTGACAGGAATTTTACGAGATAGTGAGAGAGAGCAGGGGTGTGTGAGAACTGAAAGATATTTCATTGACACACTCTCTCTCTCTCTCTCTCTCTCTCTCTCTCTCTCTCTCTCTCTCTCTCTCTCTCTGTCTATCTCTCGCTCTTCTCTTTTCTGCAAGGTAGGATATTAAGATCAAATCGTGTCTCGTTAAAAGGAACGCTTCGTTAAGCGGAAACGTTTTCATCGTTTTATATGCTAAGAGCCACCTCGACGAGAAGCGCTGCACTCACTTTCTCATTCGGCACATACACACATACTTACACATATACTCGTATACACATATATTTAATGAGTTTTCTCGGGTAAAGCGATGAAGTGTATATATATATATATATATCTAAACAGTGTGTATATATATGCGATTCATCCCTCAACGCCTGCGTTAATTCATATTTGGCTTGGTCGCCTGCTGAAAAGGTAAGAGAAGTTGACAGCTTCGCGCACCACTTTTCGTCGGAAGAAGGCTTTAGAGAGAGAACCCGGATGCTTCTCTCGGAAGTCTCCGAGTGAAAGAAAGAATACACGCGTTCTCTTTTCACGTTGGTAAACCAGTGGCGTGAACTTCTTCACTGCTCTGCTTTTAGCCAGAAAAGAGAGTCTCTCTCGTAGCACTCAACCATTTATATGTCGACCCTTAAAAATCAAAAGGGTATAACCTATATAACTGATGCTTCGTCCTTAAACGAAGAGGCTTGAGTTTTGCTCATTTTTAACCGAGTGGATACAAGAAATGTATTCACATTGTATGAACTTCTGCGGGAGACAAAAGACCCGTTAAGGATGTATGAGCACAAGGTGGCGGGAAATGAGCGGAAACGTGGGCGCGGGTGAGCGTGGTGAGCGAGGGGCACGCATGAAACAAGAGAAAGTCGGACCGCTCATTATGCGACACACGCGAAAAATTTCCTTCAAATCGATAATTGTATGTCAAAAAGTTCGTTAACCCCCATTTTTTATGGAACGTATGTAATCGTGATAGTTTTCTGAACATTTAACAGTTTTAATATTGATCGTATCTGATCGTGAAAGATATGAATTTCTGTTTCAAAGTTTCGTCAACCTAGAATTCGTATATGGCGTGGGATAAATATCTTGATTTCACGAATTAATTACTCGCGTAAAGAGTCGTTGACCCACGTTGAAATTTTGCAGGTTTTATCATATCGAGGGCTTAGGACCAGAAAGGCGTAACCCACAAAAAACGGACTATACTGCCATAAGGGCGTATCCCCAACTTTAACACGGAAGTTCCATAAGAGCAAAATTAATCAGCCTACAGCCAGAAGGGCGTAAGTCCACACTACAATACTGCCAGAAAGGCGTAAGCCACGAAAAATAAAAAAAAGTGGCTTACGCCCGTCTGGCAGATCATTCATCATTTTTTTCCGGATTTAAATCGCCTGATTACAGCCAGACGGGTGTAACCCTCTTTTTTTTTTATTTTTCGTGGCTTACGCCTTTCCGGCGGATAACTGGTCAGTTTTTTCCGAATTTCGATCGTCTACTTGCTGCCAGAAGGGCGTTACCCCAAAAAAATTGAAAACGTGATGTGTGTGTAAAATTTTGAAAATGTTGAATAGATTTGAAAATTTTGGAAAATTTAAAAAATTTGAAAATATTGAAAAATTTGAAAAATTTGAAATTAAAAAAAAAAATTTTTTATTTTGAAAAATTTGAAAATTTCGACTATTATGCGACAACGACTAAATATGCGCATGCAACCATTTTGCAAATGATATATTTCGTTTTTGTTTATATTTCGCATTAAAAAATATTAGCAAATAGCAAATAGTTTCCTGACCAGCAACTGCAGAGTTTTTCTGACCAGCAACTCGTCAGTCTGCCAAGACTGGCACTGAACAGATTTGCGTTACACACCTAGTCTGGAACTCGACAGTTTACTGGCCATCAACTGGCCAGAAAGATGGAAAACTGGCCAGCATCTTACACACATCACGTTTTCAATTTTTTTGGGGTAACGCCCTTCTGGCAGTAAATAGACGATCGAAATTCGGAAAAAACTTACCGGTTATCCGCCAGAAAGGCGTAAGCCACGAAAAATAAAAAAAAGAGGATTACGCCCGTCTGGCTGTAATCAGGCGATTTAAATCCGGAAAAAAATTATCAATGATCTGCCAGACGGGCGTAAGCCACTTTTTTTTTTCTCTGCGGGTTACGCCTTTCTGGCAGTATCGTAGTGGGCTTACGCCCTTCTGGCTGTAGGCTGATTAATGTTGTTCTTATGGAACTTCCGTGTTAAAGTTGGGGATACGCCCTTATGGCAGTAAGGTAATGAAAAGTCGAAAAACAGTGGGTTACGCCCTTTTGGTCCTAAGCCCTCGATATACACTTCTGCTACACCATATAAAAAATTCAGATTTTTATATGATCGTGAAGCTAGTGCTCATACATCCTTAATCACATCACTTTTGATCTTGAATGCAGAAGGTTTAAGGGATCATCTTTACTTTACGGTGAATGTATTAAATGTACGTACGATCGACTTCTGGTCGAACAAATGGGTGCAGCCCACGCGTAATTCAACACGAAAAGTGACGTGAATAACGATACCTCGGGTCTATATATATATATATATATATATATATATAGGTTGAATTAATTTTATAGCCCGTCAGGTGAAAAACCGCGAATAGAGGCACGAGAGGCAAAAGCACACAAGATTGCAAGAGAAGTCAGAGGCAGGGCAGGAGATTCGTTTAAAATTTTAATGACAGGAAAGTCTATAGTGAAAGCGTATGCGAGATAAGCCCATTACCGCATGAACTTTTTCGTGCTCTCTGCACTGCCGAGCCACCAAGCTTATATGGACTCTCTTTCTCTCTGCATAGACGTGAAATTGAGTGCCATAGAAGGAAAAAAAAAACGTGATAGCACTATGTCCCGCAGGCATTTCTGGGCTAAGAGTCATTTTGTCGAGTTTGACTCCGGCCTTGGGATCTTCATAAGGTTGTATATCTTTTCACATAACCTGATTTCATCCACGAGAATCGGATGGTAAATTTTGCACCTTTGCATAAATATCGCAGGGTCTTATGAACCTGATTACCCCCTTTTTTTTTGTAATAGTGTTTCAAGATCGCGAATCAAGACTGACTTATAAGTTACGAAAATGTAGTTTTAATTTGCCTGCGGTTTCCTTATTCCATCATTAATTTTTCCTCATTTTTTCGATCAACACTGCGTTTTTCAATTCTCCAAATGAGAAAAAAAAATAGATTTTCGGTATGTCAAATTTGTTTTTCCAACGTCTGACGATTTGGCGCGAAACAAGTAATATATGGATCGTAAATTTCGTTGGTATTAGCAGAGGTTCTTTGGGTTTCTCGACACATTTAACTATGACAATTAATCGCTGCGGTAAGGTAAATGTCCCAATAGCTGGACGTGTACCAGTAGCCGGACACTCCATGTTAAAGCTATACCTATGTGCTACTATATAGGGTAGAAGTACCAGTTGTGGTCACTTTAAGCATTTTCGAACATTCATTCACGAACAGTGTTCACAATATTGCAAATTCAGAAATGAAAAAGTGATCGATGTAACCTAAGAGGTACATAGAATCGAATTGTTATCATTTAAAACCTTTTCTGATCATGATAAATAAGAAAATAGGAAATTATCTTGTAGCTGTCAATTTCACCATTTTTTGCCACAATTATTGTACTACTTTTGGCCATCCGAAGTACCAGTTGTGGCTACCAAGCTTTGAATTGGGATTGGCCATAAGCTGGCCACAAATAGAACAATCGCATTTTGAATGTGCCATTTTTGGCCACCACGTATTTTTCAGGAATTTTAGCTGAGATATCAGTTTTTTGTAATTGTAACCCGAAAAATGAGCTTCGACTGATAAAATATACATTTTTAATGGGGCGAAAATGAGAAACCGTACAAGAAAACTACACAAATCGCTTAGCATTGACACATTTTATCATTTTTCGTTGAAATAAATTAGTAGATATTCAATAAAGCAATGGATAGTGGTCCGGAAACATTTTGAATATCGAAATATTACGCTCGATGAAGTGAACATAGCCTTGAGACTTTAAGAAATTCAATAGAAATGCAGAGTGGCCACAAACGGTACAATGGCCACAACTGATGGTACGTCTACCCTAGATATAGTTTAACATGAGGTGTCCGGCTACTGGTGCACGTCCGGCTATTGGGACGTTTACCTTGAACGTGTTTTTTTTTTATATCTTCTTGTTTTTTGTCCTTAAGAAGCAAACGAAAGTAGATGAGATATGAATCGAAGAGATATGTTACGGGGTAATAAAATTTGCGAAGCTTCGCGGAGCACTCAGCATCGCGGGGTTTCCGCGTCCCCACACTTCAATGCTGAAATGATTAAACTTTTAATGATCGTCGTTAGCGGTTTGAAATTCCATTGGAACAAGTCCCCCAACCATCACGTGATTTCGCAATCTGCGACATTCCATGCCACTTCACACAGACACTAAAAGAATGAACATGTTCGACCTTTTTTTTTTTTTTTTTAATAAATCAGGTTTGTTTCAGTGCAGCATTTTTTTCAAATTTCAATCCCACCCTGCTGAAAATTGAAGAATCAATATAAGTGTTTGTGCATTATATCATGAGATTCCTAGACCCTTGGAATTGACAAAAATTCTACAATCTATTTTAATAATTTTGAAATATCGCGGTGACTCACAAATGTATGAAAATTCCATACTATACTTTTGCCCAAAGGTTACTCAATGCTATTCCACTCGCTCTCTTTCTCGCCGTACTTAAAAAAAAAAAAAAACGACAAACACTCACGAGCCCTCTCGTTCTGTCATCGAATTCGCTGATGCGAAGATCCTCTTCGCGAATCGGTTGGGCACGAATGGCAATTAAATTATCACGGAAACTTGAATCTCCGAACTCGAGGATGTGAATCGCATCGGGTGAGATACCCTTGATGGTTCTTTGCGAGTTAATGTTAAATGAGTTGATGAAAAAAAAAAAAAAAAAAAAATTCACTCCATTAGTTTCGAGATCCGAGAAGAATTTCATAATTATCTTCGCATAGACAGATGTGCAATAAGATATTTTCAATTGCGGTTGCCCGTCTCGGTTAATTAGTTTCAAATTTTTAATCAAGAGAGGCTTCCACAGCGCTGTATAGCCAAGCAAATCGAGCGCACCGAGAGCTTAAACTTCGCTTGCAGAAGTTTTCAAAGAGAGAGAAAAGGTGACATCAAAGATGGTATACCGTACTGAAGATTATTTACTCCATAAATCATTGATGATTAATTTAAAAAAATTATGTAATGATTCAGAATTTGCTTAATTAATCATTTTCAATATTCACTACGATAGCTTTGAGTTTGCGAAAATGATTTATTTGAAATGCCCTATTTTTCTCCGAACGATAATATTTTCCGAGTCACAGAATTGAGCTCTTTGCAGCTGATTAAATAAATTTCCAGACTTCAAGCTTCATTAACGTCGAAATTAAAAATAGCCCCAGCGCGGGACGTTCCAAAAAGCTTATCCAATTACAAAAACATTTCATAATTGGATGCTTTTCTTCGTGTTCAACGAGTCGTCTCTCTCAAATTCTCCACGATTTTACACGCGTGCCCATCGTACATGGCAGTTGAATTAAAAAAAAAAAAAAAAAAGCTCGACACACGCGTACGTCCCACTCGACAAACTCGAAGCACGCGGTCGAAACGGATAACAATTCCGGAGGGTGGAAAAAATATTTATAATTAACGAGAGCTTGCAAGCGCACTTCATGAATCGGGTTACGTGCGGAACGCAATAATTTCTCATTACTTTTAGCCACGAGGGGGGGGGGGGCTCGATTCCATGCTTTTTAATCTATCACAGGGTGCGCGTTAATGCAGCGTGACATCTGGCCAAAGTCTCCTATTATGCGAAAATATAGTGATCATGAGAAAGAGAAATAGAGAGAGAGAGAGAGAGAGAGAGAGAAAGAAAGGCATGAGCACGTTGCACGAGCTCGTGCAAAGCGGTGGTCGACGCGGGGCTATGCAAAATGCATGCATATGCATCCCTTGTTCTCTCACTTCTTCTGTGTACATATATTATATATGAATTTTTTCCCTCTGCGAATTACAAAAATTAATATACTGCTCGCCCGGAGCCAGCAAGCCGTGGTCCCATTACCAGAAAGAAAAAAAAACAACCCCCCCCCCCCCCCCCATAGAGAGAAAAAAGCGCGGGGAAAAAAGCAAAAAAAAAACACACACGCGGTATTAGGAATGGAGCGTTGTAAGTTCTTTGTGCATTTGTGCAGCCTGCTCCGAGGTCGAAGATTAAAAAAACGACTTGGCAGAAATTTATCGAAGCCCTATAATCTTTTTTTACAAATATTAACGCGACGTCCCTGATAAAATTCAGTAAAACTGAAAAGAAAAAAATCATCGTGCTTTGGTTGAAATCTCGACGAGCTTGCATTTATCGTACCAGGCGAGAAATCATAATTGCTAAATATATCGGAGTCTGAAGATTCGATTCACGAATCATTTTGACCCTCTTTAAGAGGGCAATATTTGGACATGGGGGGATGAGTCCGTGGCACGTGGACAGAGAAGCCGAGTGGCTGTGAATGCTAAAAAGGGGAAAAAAATAGCTTTCACGTGAAAGATCGCCTCGCAAGCTCGAAGATATAGCCGAAAACGTTATCTTGTCCCTCGCACGAGCTGCTCGGTTCTTTCGAGGCGCTCGATCCAATAACTCGAGCAGCATGCCTGATGAGCCTGTGAGAGCGTCTACGAGACTCGAATGTAACATTCGATGGCGTTTAAATGCAATGATGCAGAGGATTTCCCCATGGGAAGTTGCCGAAACTGATCAGCTGTTATTTCAACGTGCCCGAAGAGAATAGGAAAATTCAAATAGGGTTAGACGTATACCAGTTGTGTCGACTTTGAGCATTTTCGAACATTCATTTACGAACAGTGTTCACATTATTGCTAATTCAGAATTGAAAAAGTGAACGATGTAACCTGAAAGGTACGCAGAATCGAATTGTTATCATTTAAAACTTTTTCTGATCATGATAAATAAGAAAATAGGAAATTATCTTGTAGCTATCGCATTTTCACCATTTGTGGCCATAATTGTACTACTTTTGGTCATCCGAAGTACCAGTTGTGGCTACCAAGCTTTGAATTGCGATTGGCCATAAACTGGCCAAAAATAGAACAATCGTATTTTGAATGTTCCACTTTTAGCCCCCACCTATTTTTCAGGAATTTTAGCTGAGATATCAGTTTTTTGTAATTATAACCCGAAAAATGAGCTTCAACTGATAAAATATAAATTTTTGATGGGGTGGAATGACTTTAGATATGAGAAACTGTTCAAGAAAACTACCAAATCGCTCAGCGTTGACACATTTCGTCATATTTCGTTGAAATAAATTAGTAGATATTCAATAAAGCAATCGTTAGTGGTCCGAAAAAATCTTGAATATCGAAATATTACGCTCGATGAAGTGAACGTAGCCTTGAAACTTTAAAAAATTCGAGCGAAATGCGGAGTGGCCACAAACGGTATAATGACCACAACTGGCACGTCTACCCCTACATTAGAGGATAATTGCGATTTTTTTTTTGTATGTGAATGCAAAAAAAATCTGTACATTGACGTGGACGAAGACAGTAAATTATTTATGTTATATATATGTAATTTAATGGAGCAGTACAAACGGACAAAATCCCTTTTTTTCAGTCAAGGGTTGAAAAGGTCTCGGCTCATCTCTCGTTAATTCTTTGGACTTACCTATTGGAGAATTTTGTAAATTCAAAATATTTTAATCCTGAAACACTTTAGGGTCCTTTGGCATTTTTTTTTGTGGCAAATTCCAGCGCGATATTAGCAAATTTACGAAAGTTCGAAAATTAAAATTTCTATGAAATCTCAAACTCTTCAGCGGATCTTTTCAAACTCAATAACGAAAATTCTTATCCCCTAGCTTATTTATGTGTAAAGTGCTGGCTCGGTAGTGGTAAATTAGCAAAAGTTTGAACGAACATATAATTTCTCATAAAAATTCAAAATTTCACGCGATTCAAAGTTTAAAAAAATATAAACTCATTCACCGGTAATTTTCAAACTCAATACCGGACATCCACTGACTTATTTATGTTGAAAGTTCTGGCTCGATAGTGATAAATTCACGAATTTCAGAGTTAACATACCGCTTCCGGTTAAAATTCAAAATTCCATTAAATCTGAACCCTTCGATGTATTGTCGCCAAATTCATTACCAAACGTCTTTATCCCATAGCGTATTTATGTAAAAATTTTCGACCCCATAACTGAATATTTACGAAAGTTAGCGCGAGTAGACATCTTTTTTTTTTTTCGAAAAACTCAAAATTGCACAAAATCTGAAAACTTTGAGCAATCTTGACAAAAAAATTTACCAAACCGTAGGGGTTACTGCCCTACTTATGTGCAAAATTTGAGCACGATTGTTCAACGCTACAGTCATTATAAATTATGATCACTACTTTTACGTGTGATCAGATTTCACAGCTTTTTCCAAAACTTTATCGCTAAAATGATCGATCACATGACCGGTCCGTCACGAGGAATACCTTAAGGCGTTTAATGCTTATACGAGCATTCGACTGCAGCTCTCGACTCTCGAGATCCCCGAGAGTGTTTCACCATGAATTCATGGAAAATTTTCGGCGCGATTTTGAGCAGCCAAGAGCCACAGTAGTTAGTGTCCGTATTAGGGAAGACCGCGGGGTACGAGCTCGGATCTAACTCACTTCTGTAATTGCACTTCACTGTGGTGAGCTGTGAGCATTCTCAGGGGAGTCTCTCAACGAGCAATGGACTAACGGAGTGTCGGATTTTCGACGAAAGGAGAGAATGCGTATATACATATCTGATCTCTCGAGACAGGAGAAAGAGATAGAAAGAGAGAGAGAGAGAGAGAGAGAAAGAGAGAGGCGAGAGAGAAGTGCCGAGGGAATCGTAGCATTGAAATAATTAAGACGAGACAATAAGGCTATCGATAAAATTCAAGTCAGATCAATCATAAATGTGGATAGAATTGAAATTTCAGTTTAATGAATTAGTCAGTACTTCATCGTCGTGTATAGCGAACATCCGTGGAACACGAATGCGAGCAACGAGACACGATATCTCATCGTGAACTTGCTGCTTATGTAGATACGCTGTCCGATGTTCGGCAGATGCGTTCGAACACATGTAGACGCGCGGAGAGAATTCTCAGTACGGGTTACCGTATACATTTCTCAACGCGTTTAATAGTTCCGAAGCCCAACAGCTCGCGTATATATATACGATTGCCGAAATTTACCGAAACGTAAACGCATCGAGAGTCGTAACGAGGATGTGCAAAGCCGAAATTTCGTGGCCCCTATTATTGAAGCTTACAACGCTTCGAGAGATCGCGTCAGTGGTTTCTGGCATACTACGATGTAATTAGAGATATCTGTATGTCGCGTAATGAACATGTATATATATATCGATGACTGAGAGGCAAAGGGGCACTCGAGGGATTTGATTCGTATGTCCGACGAATGATGCTGGGTCCTTCTGACTCTTAGAACTCGATTTATATACGCAGATACGCTCGGTGTATCTCTGCAGGATATAGTCGGTACACGTACTGAATATATATACAAAACGAGGATACGTATATATATACAGTGTGAGTAGGATGTTAGGCTGGCTAGAGTGTCGGACAAGCCGTTTGTATACCGATGCAAACGTTAGGGCACTCATTCTCCCGTGGGGGATACAAAATTATTGCGAAATACGAGAATACCCCCTATCGTCCCTTTGCCCCGTTGCGCTCCAGTGTAGGGTTGTGTTCTCTCTGGCTCCTGTTGGGAAATCGTAATGTTGCGTGTATGATACGCACATACGTGCATGGTTATACGCGAGAGCAAAGCCTCAAGGAGAAATGTACATGTAGATACGGACGTGCATACTCTATGGATACATTTCGCAGGGTTCTCGCTGCATCGTATGTAGAAATTATGTGGATACTAGTCTAATGCATGTATGCCTTCTCCAGCAAACATCTCCTCCCTCTCTATATCTTCTCTCTCTCTCTCTTTCTCTTTCTCTTCTCTCCTGGCATAGAGGCAATAGGTACTCTCACTTATTTGTACAGTGAATATACGCCTTCTCTCTCTCTCTCTCTCTCTCTCTCTCTCTCTCTCTCTCTCTCTCTCTCTCTCTCTCTCTCTCTCTCTCTTTTTCTGTTCAGTCAACGGTAACACCGGTATATGAAGCTGTACAGACTTTAACGTGTGCAATGCACCACGCGTGTGGTACGAATGGCTCTGGTAAACGCGCTTTATCAGCAAAATGATACGGGGTTTGCTTTACACAATCGAGAGAGAAGGATTCTCGTTCATATCGTTCGCTCCATTGATCCTTCAATCACATTATATACTACATATATTTTCATCAGCTTTTGTTAGTTGGAGAAAACGTCGTGATAATGATCGGATTTTAATTTATTGCAATTCGTTGAAACATTCATCGTGAATTCATGAAAGCAGAATAACTTTCGTGGTTTAGAAATTCGAGGCATTTATTATTTATGATGGATTAATTTTTTGGCCAAGAAGTTTAATATACCATGAATATTATTGATCATTGCTCAGATTAAAATCATATGAATCATCCAACCGGAAGAAACAAAACTTACCTTTTTGATTTAAGGCTGGTTATTTTTTTTTTAATTCAACACTGTTTGGCCACCTCCTTCTTCATCGATTAATGAATCATTAATGAACTATATTTGCATTATGATCACGAAATTAGGGATTTTTTTTTTCAAATCCTCGTCTTCGTTGCGCAATTTTTCAGGTACAGCACGCAAGCAAAAATGGTCGACACGGGCACGGGCACCCTTTACATCATCGGATCATTCAAGCGGATGACCGTTGATCCAGATTTCAAGGTACAGTATGAACGTAAACAAATATTTACGCGCATGAAAAGATTCGAAGCATATAAATAAAAATGAGACGAAAAAAAAATTGTGATTTTTGAAAAAAAAAAAACTTCTGGTGCCGAATTATCTCATCAATCACCCGATCGTATCAATTTTCTATCATTCCATTGGTTGAATACGGAAATAAAATGATGCTATTTGTACGCTGACGTACATTATACGAAATGTTACGTATCGGTGGTGCAAGATTTTACGAGCGCACTAAAATCTGCGGGAAATGTCGTCATTTTTGTTCTCTCGTCTGTCATAGCCTGAGAAAAAGTTCACCTAAACTCTCTCTCTCTCTCTCTCCCTCTCTCTCTCTCTCTCTCTCTCTCTCTCTCTCTCTCTCTCTTTCCTCTCTCTCTCCGGCTGTGCAAGCTCTTTTCGTATGTTCTCTGGCTTGAAAAGCTCCTCTTGTACACGATTTCTCATGACCTGCTATACGCAACCATAGTACAGCATAATAATGCATACCTGCGCGTAAATATCGACTGTTTGCAAACAAATGGACGTAAAAAACATTGCTTTACGGTATTGAACCATGGATGTTACGTCCTTTTGTTCGTTACCAGTCGATATTATGTATGTACTAAAGTTTTCGTAGCCTGGATAAAGCTTGTACACAAGCTTGCCGATACAAGAATCTTACCCATATATATATATATATATATATATATATAATATACCAGTTGGAGTGTTGCGTATAGCAGAGGCGGGGAGCTTCGAACGAGAGTGGAAGTAAACGTACGTTGCGATACCACGAGTACCTTTTCATCCAGGATTTTCAGTCCTGGTTTTAGAATTACCTCTCTCATGTGTTTCATATATGTACACTACATGCATATATATATATATAGAAACGATGCATGCATCCACTATACTATATGATTAAATGTTTACCTGGCATATATACATATATATATATATATATATATATATTTATATGTATGTATGTATACACGCGAGGAGTTATGTACTTTAGTTGGTATCGTCGAGTATGTTTTCACTGCTATACACGAAAACATATACGGAACATGGGCTGCTTTGTTGAGGGATGGAGTAGAGGGTTGTATGAATCTCGTGCAATAAGCACATATTAGCTAGGGGGGGCTCGATTGCAAAACACACCGCAAAAAAAAAAAAGAACTTAATGCCGAAATATATATTTCGACATTCATAACTATTCGTCGAAATTATATTCAATATATCTAAAATCTTGAAGGCATATTTAAATCTTAAAGAGTCCACTATATATAGGGGTCGTCCTGAAACTCCAACAGAAGTTTGCAATAAAATATGTATGAGACACAATAATTGAAATTTGGACTTATGAGGGGAGGGGGACTTTTTTGATAATCCTACACTAGATCGGATTCCTGCATTAAGTCGGATTGAAAAAATCAAACGTATGAAATTGATTCGGAATGAGACGTAGTTTTTGGAAAAAAAAGTATATTGAGAATGATAATTTTTTTTGAACAGTTATCTCGTTGCCTGAATATCAAAAACCGGATTTCTGTTGGGTATGGGATGATTGATTTTTTTGAAAAAAGATCTCAAAAATTATTCTTAAAAAACACACACATTTTCATGTGCGACTGATCGTGGGCCTCGGATTCCTTCTATTTGTTTATTGAATTAAGAAAAAAAAATTTTAATTTAAAAATTCATTCCTCCCTGAGATAATGCTCTTGACAAACGGGTTTTGAAAAAGCCGCTGGGAAGATGGACAAAAATTTATATTAAAGAATGTTCAACTTAATTTCTATCTTAAATTGTGATTCAAAGTTCGATTTTGACATTTTAGAAATTCTCCTAAAATCGATTCACATGACGGAAAATGTTTCTTGCAATATTAGAGTCAAAAGACGCGCTTCGAGGTCAACATTCTCTTTTCGGGGAACTATGGAGAAAGTCTACTGTCAAAAAAGTCGGCTGTGAATGATGTCGAGAAGTTAATGAAAATTGATAAGCGTCAAGTAAACGATCCGAATACCTCAGCCAACAGTTATTAAGAATTTATTCGGAATTCAATCACCAGGCAGATTAGTACGTTTTGGAGATTTTTCGAGACGGCGTTACGGCTGACTTTTCTAGGGCACAGTAATTTCACATTTTTTCAAGATTAGTGTCCAAATAAATAATTTTTTTTTATTAAATTAAAGTTGTAAATAACAAAATAAACTATTAGAAAATATTCTGTGGACCCAAAAGAGTACTAGTAAGTTTATTCAGATTTTTATTACGAATTTATTATTAATTACGAATTATTATAAAATTTTGAAATATAAAAAATACGAAGATTAAGAGAAAAACACGCGTTGTTGCAAATTTTTTCTCATTAATTGAACCAAAATAAATTAGTCCTCGAATCATAATTGAAGATGGAAATTAAGCTGAGCATTCTTTAATATTAATTTTTTTTATCCTCCCAGCGACTTTTTCAAAATCTGTTTGTCAAGGGCGTGTATATCTCAGCGAGGAATGAAGATTTTTCGGATTTTCAAACGCGAAATGAAAGGTTTAATCTTTTACTTTTGAGCAAAAAAAAAAAGTTTTTGAAAATCGCTCGACGCGTTTGGATTTTATTCACGGTTTAAATCGGTCCAGTTTTTTTTTTTGGCCTACCCTGTACATTGAGACTTATCCGCTGCATAACCGGAAGTTCTAAGTTCGCGTCCATTACGGGGTCACGCGAGATTCGATTATGTTACGTTCACAAGAGGGACACAATCCTCTCGGGTTTCATTCTCAGAGATGCCGGTCCTGTATTTCTCTTTCTCCAGAGAAGAGAGAGAGAGAGAGAGAGAGAGAGAGAGAGAGAGAGAGAGAGAGAGAGAGAGAGAATAAGCATATGGCATGTCGACTCATCCTCCAGAGAGATAATTCGGCTTATTAATTAATGCTAGTTTGATACCAAATGTCATAAATGTATATTGATACGAACACCCAGGATTTTGTGTTATACGGGTGACTGAACAATTTAACTATGTGTATTAGTATTAATTTACTAACGACCACTGGGGAGAATACCTCTCCACAGTGAAATTCCAATGTTTCCTTCTTCATCGTAAAATTAAAATCAATTTTTAATCAAGTCGACACTTTCTTCTTTAGTCTTCTCATGCTCAAAACGAGGAATTGCCAATTTTGCTCTTTTTATCTCAATCATCATTCAAAGTGGCCTTTAAGGCTTACAATTTCATACACGCGAGTTCGAAAAGCCAGATCTTTTCATCCCCCCCCGTTTATCAATCCTCCGCGACAGTCATGCAGTGGAGAAATCCCTTATAGGTGCCACGGAAAAAAAATTTTGCCTCTCGGGAGGAAAACTTCGGAAATTCTTTTGAATTTTGAAGTGGAAATAATTGTTTTTACAGTTTAAACCAGCAAATATGGTTACGCAGATAGTACAGAACTATATTCCGCACATTACATTTTGATCAAAACACTGTAAAGAGATCAATTTTCTGTGTTAAATTGCATTTTTTTTCTCTTCGTCATTGTATTTTTTAAATTTCAGTTATTATTTTTTGAAATGTCTTTTTTTTCCGTGATGTTTGTCATACGAAAACGAGATGAAATTTTTAATTTTCGTACGAAAAATATCGTTCGCGTTCGATGAATTCGAGCAATGGTCGATTCACAAATCATCGATCAATCGGAAGATTCGAATCGTCAGAGTGCAAAAAAAAAAAAAAAAAATCCTCGATGTCGCGCACGATAATGATGGCGTTTATCGATTGTTCTGTCGACAGTTGTATCTGACATCGAACGTATCATCGAGTGACTTTAACATGGGCTACAGTATGACAGGTACCCTCGAGCGCGGTTGCAAAAAGACAAATACATTTCAGATGACCCATTTCGCTGTTATACGAAGACGCGACTACGAGAAGGCCTACGAGGATCCAAATCCTACCTAGTGTCAGTCCACGCCCACGCTCTCCGAGTGTGGGGATTGCGAGCACTATACGTAGGGACCTGGACTCATTACAATTTCGTTCGTAAATCATATCTCTATAATTTTTTTTCTTTATCGCTATTTGGTTCTTGACTCGAGAAACGAAAATTTTGCAATCGACTGTCGAAAAATCGAGTCAGGTTAAAAATGAGAAAAAAAAAAAGGTCAAATATCACGAAAAGATCGTGAATTATCCACGTGATCTGCGGGTCAATTTAAAAAAAAAAATGAGATGAAAAAATTGACAGTCGAGAATCCTTGATTTTTAGAAATTTGAAAAAAAAAAAATGCTCATCTCTCAATTATTATAATTACGAGAACGCGAATTGTGCAAAAAATGAAAAATTCGGGACAGAGACACGAAAAAATTTAGTGGATGATCCGAACGATTATCCGAGTGACAGAATTTCAAGCCCGACGAATCAAATCGTCCCTCCCGCTCCGAAAGTCTTTTTGAACGCTCCAATTTTTTTTTTTTATTCTTTTTTTTTTTTCGTCATTCACGTTCTTTCGTCACGTTCAGCCCGGACGATCCACGTGTGGCGATACGAGAACGAATCGGGCGTTCGTAAAAAAAAAAAAAAAAAAAAAAAAAAAAAAAAAAAAAAAAACTCGGGGAAGAAAAAACTCAAAAATTCGAGCGAACGAAACGATGATTATAATCGCGAAGCGATTCTCGCGATATAATGAGTTCATTAATTTCTAAACGGAGCGCTTTAGTTAGCGCATCAGTCGATAGGAAAAAAAAAGTAAAAAAAAAAAAAAAGGAAAGAAAAAAAAACACACAAATAGTCACGTATTGACGATATTGATGATTTATTTGGTCTCGAGAAACGAGGAAAAAAAAAAAAAAAAAAACTTTAACGAGTCCGAGACACCCCAGCAGCTACCGAGCCAAACGTCCATTGATAGTCTCTAATTTAGGTGAAACGAATGATCGTAACGTTCAGGTGGATTAAAATTTAATGATAAATGTTCGAGCGCGTCTACGAGTGAATTAGTCTGCCAGAAAAAATGTTTGTGTGTGTGTGTTTGTGTGTGTGTGTATGTGTGTGTGTGTGTGTGTGTAGGAAGAAAAAGGAAGTAGCTCAAGGAGGGCAATTACCTAATGAGCCAGGACGGGCGAAAAGTATACAAAAAAGTGATTGAAAAATTAACCAAAGTATTAGCACGTAAGTCAACTATGTGAGAGCCAAACATTTTTTTTTTTTTTTCTTTATTCTTCCAGGCTATTTCAACAATTATCAACCGATGCTTGGGCCGTAAAAATTTTATTTGCCTTAAATGTTTTTTCCTCACATTTCGTGAGGAAAAAAGATTGGCAAAAATTTGCCAACTCCAAAATAGAACGCTGCTGTTCATTTTTTCTTTCTTGTTCTCGCCCATTCCACACAATTATCAACCAAAGCTTTAGGCCCGAAAAATTTTATTTTCCTCAAATTTTTTTTTTCTCGCATTTAAATTTACATGCGAATTTTTATCGGATTATTAGCTTCACAATGAAAATTTGAAAAAAAAATACATTTCTTGCGTGAAAAACTCTCAGTTTTTCGAATTGATTTTTTATTTTTCATCAGCTCTTCAATATTCACCTTAAAAACACGTTTTTTTTTTTGCGAAAAACAGCGATTTTTCACGCGCTTCGATATTTCATCGCTCTTTGCAATATTTATCCGACAGCTGATACTCACAGGCATGTGCATTTGTGCATATACTTACTCCCACGATCAGACGCGATTCGAAAATTTTCGTGCACGAAGGACGAATTTTTTTGTCCTATTATTACGCGCCAAAGGGTTTAACGCTGGCTCACGCGAGACCGCGCGATCATCCCACTCTGAAAATTTGAGTTTCTTACCGGAAAATATCTCAACTTTTGAAAAAAAAAAAAATTTCAAAGAACGATAAAATATTGAGGTGCATGAAAAAATTGTTATTTTTCGTCAAAAAAAACGTCTTTTTCAGTTTCATCTCGAGGAGTCAATGAAAAATAAAAAATTTATTCGAAAACCCGAGAGTTTTTCACATGAAAAATATAATTTTTCGTATTTTTAGTGTACCAAAGAAACGACGAAAATTCGCATTTAAATTTTGTCCTTAAAATTGAATATCGAATTCCTCGTGAACAGCCGCGTCCTGTTGGGCTAAAAAAAACTTGGCGAATTTGCCAATCTTGATGGACAAAGTGTGAGGAAAAAAAAAAAATTTGCTGCGAATAAAATTTTTAGGGCTGAAACGTTGGTTGATAATTGTTAAAATGGCCCTTCAATTGTTTTTTTTTGCTGATGAGGCATAAAATTAGCCCGAGAGTGGATAAAGAAAGAAAAGCTCCTGTTCAATAATAACAATATTATTAATAATAGTCGTGAGTATAATAATAAATATAATAATAATAATAATAATAATAATAATAATGATAATAATAATGAAGCAGATGCCAAGAGCTTTTGTCTAGAGGATAAAGGGCCATCGAGAAAGACTCGCGGGTTGTTTGTACAGGCGCCTGGTCGTGAAAGCTTCTTCGTCGTGAAATAACGAATGAGAAAAAGAGGAGAAAAAAAAAAAAAAAAAGAAACGAAGCTCTCACTCGATAATTTATTTTTGCTAATGCGTAGGAGTTTTCGCGCGCACGCGTTCACGTCCCGCCAAAACAATCAAAAATATAACGAGAGCGATGATAATAATTTTCGCTCGTTCGAGCCGGGTGTGTGAAATTTTTTCAATGAAATATCGTTTTTTTTTTTTTTTTTTTTTTTTTTTTTTCAACGATAATGAGAGAAGAAAAAAAAATAATGAATTTATCGTAGCTGCATGTACATTCGAATGGAAAAATTATTTATTATCACTGACGCGGCTATCGTTGGTCGAAAATTGTTTAATTTTCGGATAAAATTGTTTAATTTTCGGATAAAATTGTTTTTGAAAATTTCCAATTTCAATGATCAACGAGCAGTGACGAGGCCACGGTAAATTATTTTAAAATTAATTTTTTTTTGCCGCATAAATTTCTTGTGATTGTTTGTGATTGATAAAAAAAAATTGCAAATATGCATATTTTTAATTCAAATGTTATGAATTCGCGATACGAATGAACGCGAGCATCACTGTCGATCAGTCGTTAGAAGTTTACAAAAATTTTATTCAAAATTCAGCGCTCATTCGAACTTTAGCTACCCCGATTAGGCTAAAAAAAATTGATGATTAGAAAAAAAAAAAAACTTGTCTCTCAATCAGCAAACCTCAATAATGGATCCTCTGTTCGGCCAAAAAAAAAAAAAAAATTACAGTCAACATCGAAGAAGGAAAAATCAAATTACGTGGAAATTGTTTATTTTATCGCAACTTTTCCTACCAGGTGATTATTCGTTTCGAATTTTCTACTAAAAAAAATTCTTAACGTGATACTTTGATGTTAATTTTACCCGAGCTCATTTTTCATTCGTTGAAATTTTTTTTTAAACGAATCTTCATTTGAATTATTCATATTTTGACGCAGTACGTACATCAGACCGATCGAAGATTAAATTTTGTCGTTTATTAATGGAAAAATAATTTAAAAAAAAAAATTCTCAAAGATTTCTTGCTTTTTTGGCATAATTGTCCGGCCATTATCTTCCCAGAAATTTTTTACCATTCAGATCGATCGAAGAATCGTTCGAAGAACCGGAAATACCGAAAATTATTCTCGTATAAAAAAAAATTAAATCCCCCAAAAATAAAATAAAATAAAATGAAATAAAAAATTACGCGCAATTATCATAATTTTCAATGATTTTTCGTTACGAATTCAAATAACTTCTTTCACACGATACTCACTGTCAATTGATATTAATAATTTTTATAAACAGATAATTTGGCAGCATTATTATCACGATATTTACTATCACGATATTTTTTTTTTTTTTTTGTAACTCCAGCTTTTTGGATCCTAACACGCAAGAGAGAAAAAAAAATATTCACAGTCTCGCGTCACGATAATTGGAAATAATTAAAATCATCAATGAGCGCTAATTGCGTTGGTAAACTTTACTTTTTCTCTGCGATAAAGTGTTGCGAAAAAAAAAAAACGATATTTTTTTCCGAAGGAATTAAATTATGATCGAGGTATAATAATTCGAGGAACTTTTCTTCAAAAAGTGCTTATTTCTGTCACCAAGAAAAAAAAAACGAAAAAAAAAAAACCAAATCTAGGTCATCGAAACGCGTAGATATAAAGTATTATGAAGCGAAGATAATTAAATCGCGCCAAAAGTTCTCTGCTACATTCGTTCAATAATTACGATTTAAAATTAAAGAAAAAAAAAAAATTCTCGTCGTGTAGATCGCGATCGAAACTTTCGCTCTTGATCGACGCGAGTGAAGAGCATACTTAAGCGAAATCGATAATAGTGATATATTTGCGTGGTTTCGCGTTACAGGGTTTAAGCGTCATTGCCTCGACGAGATCGATCTCGAATTATATATATATATATATATATATATATATATATATATATATATATATATATATATATATATATATTATATATGCAACGATATCGGCCTGATCGCCTGATCCTATAAACTATGATAAAAATTTAAAGCAAAAGAAAAACGAAAAAATACAAAATCATGAATTATTTTTGTCCCCGACATGAGCACGGGAATTATCGAGGAAGATCGATCTCGTCGTGAAAATAAAAAAAGTAAAAAAAAAAAAAAACAAAAATCTTTCATAGATCCCAATTATGAAATCATCGAACGAAGCGAGAAATAAAAAAGCTAATTAATCAAACGTAGGATATAACTCGCGAATTATATCTGTCGATGTTATCCATCAGCGATCTTACGAATTTGCGCGCTCACGATTTTTCTAGTCTCGAATTTTCGCATAAAACAATTTCGTCAAATTTTTCCTTCAATCGCAACAAACTCGATTTAATTTTTTAAAAATGATTAATTTGACCCAAATGAAAACGTTAAGGTGGCCAGTGGCCGCACACTCGAGGCACCGTTCAGATTTCTATACAGGACGTAAAGCCTCATGCGTTCTGTCAATGACTTCAAACACCTTGAAGGTTAGGATTTCGTGTTTCCAAAACACATTCATTAAAATATTGCGTAATTCATTACTTTTACCGCGAGAAAGGTGAAAAGCTGAAATGTACCAAGGTCCGCACGGCGATTATTCGCTATGTCCCGGTGTTCGGACACGAGACGACCCAGTGCCCGCGCAATACGATATTCGAACACTAAAAGCCCGAGTCAATGAGCATGAATTCTCAAATCACGATATAATTAGCTTTTGGAACTCAATAATGCATCACGATAAAATGGATACCGATCAAGGAGGTTCTTAAGCCAGAGAAAAACGGTAAGAATGATTCCAAAATTTGAGGATAGGTTTGTGCTGGTGCTAGGAATACACCGTAATTATCTCAGATTTTTTGACCGCGTAGTCGAGGAGAAAAAAAAACATTAAATATGTCGCTTAAACGTGGGCTCTTATGGGAGAAGTATTCGAAGCTATGATTGGAGATTGTTTTAGGAGTGAAAAAACGGTAACATTTCCCCGAAGAAACGCTGCAACGATATATTAGACCTTCATAGATATAATTTGCCCATGAAGAAAATTTTTCACCGTGCCGATTGTGAAATATACTTTTGTGAACAGAATTGAGCGTGAGCAATGGCAAATTAATAAAATGAAAACGTATTTGGTGAAACATTACTCACGCTCAATTCTGTTTACAAGTTATATTTCACAATCGGAACGGTGAAAACATTTCTTTATTGGCAAATTATATCTACGAAGGTCTAATCTGTCGTTTAAGCGGTTCTTCGGGGAAATTTTACCGTTTTTTCACTCCTAAAATAATCTCCAATCATAACTTCGAATACTTCTCCCATAAGAGCCCATGTATAAGCGGCATATTTAATGTTTTTTTTTTTTCCTCAACTACGCGATCAAAAAATCTGAAATAATTACGGTGTATTCCTAGTACCAGCCCAAACCTCCCCTTAAATTTTAGAATCATTCTTACCGTTTTTCTCTGGATTAAGAACCTCCTTAAATCAAAATGCACAATTTCAATTTGGTCAGGAACGTCAAGAATTAAATTTTGACACCGTGTCACTGGCCTGTAGAGGAATTCCGTAACTCTCTAGCGTTAATGATCGCTATCGCTAGCTATCGATAGCCAATTGAAAGGACGGATCCAGGGGAAAGGCGCAACTCCCATATAGGCAATCGATAGCTAGGCGACAGCGATAATCGTCGCTAGAGAGTTACGGAATCCCGCTACTGGCATGCCATGTAATAGACCGGGGGAGCCCATAAAACTTTTTTAATGTCTCATTTGTTTAGGCTCAAAACTACCTCAGATTCCATAAATCTGTGTCCTGCATCACAAAAATCGCATCGCCGAACAAAATCAGTGGACCAAAGATGCTGAATCGGCGAAATCACATACAAATATATTATCTCTATATACAAATTATATACACATACAAAATTATATACACATACAATATCACATACAAATATATATCTATATATACAAATTATATATAGATATATTTTTGCATGTGATTTCGCCGGTTCAGCATCTTTGGTCCACTGATTTTGTTCGGTGATGCGATTTTTGTGATGCAGGACACAGATTTATGGAATCTATGGTAGTTTTGAGCCTAAACAAATGAGACATGAAAAAAGTTTTATGGGCTCCCGGTCTATAAGTACAGTCAAACCTCGGGCACTGACTGACCTCGGGCACTGACGTCATCACTGGAGCACTGCGGAATCTACAGTGGCGCTACAATATAGAACCCCCATGAACAAAAAAATGTACAATTTCAAGGAGTGAAGGGTACCGATATACGTATGATACGGGCCTGGTGCTTTATTCTCATTGGTTAGTAAGAAGGTTAGGTCTTTCGGTCAGTGCCCGAGGTTCCTCTGTGCTCGAGCTGAGTCAGTGCCCGAGGTCCGACTGTAACGATACCGATCGCGAAACAGCTGATTATCGTACCGTGCAGCTACTATGGGCCTATATCGAACCACGTGCGTCTGTACAAGTTCCCGAACGGTGTCTCGACAGGGGCACGGCTTATGATTTGCTTGTCCCAATAATACAACACGAAGATTGCATATGGTTCAATTTAGCTCTACGGGAAGTTTAACTGCTGCATGGAAAACCCTTACTTTTTCGTGAACAAAATGAGCTATAATTTATCTCGAGTACATACGTATAACAATCCAAACGATGAGGGTTAAAAATCTTTCATTATCACTCAATTGGCTTTCATTGACCTCAAGGTCAACGCCCCAATAGCCGGACTAAATTGAAAAATAAAGGAGATAATACAATATTTAGGTTCACCCCCAAATTCTTTTCGGACCTTAATCGAAAAATATCGATCCTAGGGAAAAATTGATAAGGACTAAAATTGTAGAAAATTTTATTACAAACAACTTTGATAATCACTATTTTTCGCGTAAAATTGAAAATGAACGAGTTATTCAATAAACAAAAATGCACCATCTTTTTTTGTGTCTAAAACGAAAAATATCGATCCTAGGGAAAAATTGATAAGGACCGAAATTGTAGGAAATTTTATTACAAACAACTTTGGTAACAGCTATTTTTCGTGTAAAATTGAAAATAAACGAGTTATTCAGTAAACAAAAATTCACCCTTAAATTCAATATGGCGGCTGAAGCAATGAAGTGGGGCATTCGAAAATCGAAATGTAGACTGTCAGTGCCCCCCCCCCCCCCTAACGATTTCTGAAGGAAAATTGCTACTTACAATTTTTTCCGGGTCAAATCCTAATTCGACTGGGCTAATGTTCAACTATACCTATATTATACTACCATATAGATATAATTTGACATGAGGTGTCCGGCTACTGGAACACGTCCCGCTATTGGGAGACGTTTACATAATTCGATTCAAATTCATTTTATTCGAATTATATATTATTTCAATCGAATGCAAATTTTATTTTATAGATTGTGCTCTATCAAACGCTGCATTTCTTCTCTCAGTGTTCACATTTTCTTTTCGCTTCTTTTATCGATATATATTTTTTATAAAAAAAAAAAAAAACAAACAGAAAAATCGATCGCAACCCCGCAAATTTCACTGCTAATAGTCACGTCAGAAGTTATCTATACCTGTCTCGGTCAGCGCATCCGCGTTATTTCGCCCCGGTCATTCCGAACGCCACCGTGTCTGACTCGCGGCCAGATAAATTCACGCTGGACCATTTGCATTCACGGATTAACGCTCTCTCTCTCTCTCTCTCTCTCTCTCTCTCTCTCTCTCTCTCTCTCTCTCTCTATCTCTCTTGTCCCTCTCTTTTTCTCCCTTGCTTCACCCGTTCATTGCGGTTTGTTACCGGAATATATTATACTCGATTTAACGATGCATTTCACCCCGCGTGGTCGCCGAGAGAGGTCACCGCCGCCACTCGCCTTTCTCGACGTCAGCTTCGCATTCGCGAGTATACATGCACACACCCGATTAATTTAATTTTCGCGCAAAATTACGGATGCTTCGATCATGCATTCAGATCAACAGAGAGTACACCGAAGGAATAAAATTGTTTCGAAATTTTGATTTATTTTTTTATTTTTTTAAAGACAATGTATTATTGGAATTTGTTAATTTACAAGAATTTTCTCGCGAAAGCTCACTTTTATAACGAGATTGCGGTACGGTAAGCCAAGCGATTACTCTCTCGCGCGATATGAGAATTTTTTTCTGATACCCTCATCGTAATTTCTTCGCTATATTTGACTAATATAAAGGACCAATCGACACTGTCAATTTATCGATTTCACGAAAATTTTGTCCAGAACAAGCTTGAAGGAAAAAAAAACGTCATCTTGACTCTGTCGTTGACGTGAAATAATTTTTTTTTCACTCGAGAGAATATTCGGGCACGATTATCAGTTCGGGCTTTCTGCACTCGATACCTTTTTTTTTTTTCAAACAGCCTCATCGGGCATTATAAAATTAATTCGATCAGGTTTTTTTTTTTTTGGGGGGAAATCGTGCTTTATAAAAATTTACGCGAGTACAGCCGTGAATTAAAGTCAATCGAAAATTCGAGCACTATCGCAGACGAGATTTTACAGTAGTATAATTTTCGTTTCAACGATACGGCTAAATCGACATTCTCCCCGATATTACACGACCAGCGTTAAATTAACACGCGCACTGGGAAATCCTCGATAATCACGTTTTCTCGAAATATAAACATGAATTCATACATACGGGGGTGTCCCATTAAAAAAAAAAAAAATATACTCAAATATATCGATCATTTTTCAATCTTAAACAATTCTGCTCATCGTGCAACTCGTTTTGATTTTTAAATTCTTCCCAAAGATCGACGTATCGCGCACCGCTCTTGACACGAGAAAACTTTGAACAACGTTTTGGCCCTGTTCGAAGACGAAAACGAAAAAAATGACTAAGAGTAAAAATCAATTGCTCTTCGATGAGGAATAAGAAAATGCAATAAAAAAAAAATCGAAGTTTCCATTTTGAGAACAAAAGTTAGACCCGGTATGGAGCCCTGACCCTAAAACTGAGATGCCCATCTGATGCTTTGTGTGCAACAATTTTTGTCCGAAACATTTTTCAATTTAATCCTCAGTTTTCGATATATTTAAGCATTTTTTTTTTTTTACACGAGACACCCTTTACGTAGAAAATATAGTAAAAGCGTTTGGGGAAATGTTACACGGAGCCTTCGCAGCAAAACGAGGGCCAGACTTAATTTGTATAACGATATGCCCATGCACACGTATAACGACTCAATTAACGAGAGTCCACCGACATCAGGTACGCAAGCACATATTTTGTAACGTTAAATTACGAATTCTCGAATGCGATTATCCCGAAAATCGAGACTAGAAAATATAACGCGAGTTTCATTTCGTGCTCATCTACAAGTCCGACTCTCTGCTTGTATGTCTCTCTGTACGCAGAGCCTTGATATAATTACAACGCGATAGAGCGTCATTATAGAGAGCCACGCGTAACGTTACGATACGAAAGCCAAATTTTCGCTCAGTCTCTGGTAATTTTTGTGTCACTTAGCGAGCAACCAAAAAAAAAAAAAACAAAAATTTAATCCTCTCGTCATCGTTACAAATACGATCGATGTATTTGAGTCCACGAGATTTTTATCAGTCGAGTAAATGAATTCTAAGTAAGAATTAGAGGAAGAAGAAAAAAAAAAAAACGTGCATTTAGAAATGCACTTTTTATTTTCTTTTTCTTTCGTCTTAGCTTTTTAAACTTTAACGACTATATATAAGCGAAACTTTTTCCTAGGATGATCTTTCGATGATAAGTATAACACGTCCGATATCACGGTCCCTCCTGAACTACTTAGCAGTAGAACAGACCCAAGAAATGCACGCTTTCCTCGAGACGATTTGAGAAAAAAAAAAAAAAAAAAGAATGATCGCTAATCTTTGTCAGCTGATGCACTCGGGTCTACTAGTCAATTTTGTCTTTATTTTTCGTCGTTGTATTATCATTTTTAACACGTAACAGCTCAGAATGAACGCAATCCCGTTCCCACTTCCGTCCAAACGGACACAAAAAAACCGGAAAGCTCAATCCAATCGACGCTGGAATTGAAATTGAAACAAACAAACAAAAAGCCGATAAATGATGTCGATTGAAATTAGTGATTTTAGGAAAATTCGTATTTTTAGATGAACAAAAAAGTTGAATAATTTCGTTACGTTTATTGCTAATTTTTCTTCGTTCGTTTTTGTTCTCGATGATGAAATTGTTAAGTGATGAATTTTTAATTGAATCGATGACACATTCGAACGATGCGAATCGATGAGTTTGGGCGGAAGTTGAAATAGGAATGATTCCAATCCTCAAAGTGTTTAGATTAGAATTTTAGATCGCGTCAGTAAACTTAATGATACGCGCATATAAATATTTATTTATTTATTTAGTTCGTATATTAGGATCGACATTGATCGTTCGAGTCCCCTCTCGAGTTTTTCGAAACGATCGATCGTGTCTTCTCAATGTCGCAAGATCGATCGGTAAATTTTTCTCTCTCAAGTATTTTTCCAAAGTGTCCATAAAACGAGTCGAGATCGATCGTTGCCGATTTTTTCGGCTTGAATCGCTCCTTGGGACCCGGACGAGCATTGGATTCGATAGTCCAGCCGGGAAAAGAGTGCAATTTTGAAGTAATAAACTGCCACGAGGTAAAAAAAAAAATACTCGAAAAAAAAAATCAAAGGACGAATGTTAATCATGAAATTCGTCAACGAGTACCTTGAGCCTCGCGAAAAATCAAAACAACACGATAACCACTGTCGCAATCCAGCTTGTCGAATTTAGTCATCGATGTGTAGACGTTCTAGCGATTATCAAATATAGCGAACCGAATTTATCCTTATCATTATCGCTATAACGTCATAATTATTGTAATTGTCTTGAGCGAAAGAAGAAGAAAAAAAAATACGAATTTCGCACAATTCGTATTTCAATATTCGTATTCAAAGCTATGGCTGTGATCGTAGTATAATGATGAAAAATGAAAGAGTAAAAGAAAGAGAGAGTTAAAAGTGGTTCACATTATATGTATATTATAATAATGTATTCAACGATTATGAGCATAGAATTACGTTGTAAAATGTACATTAAAGGGGGGAGATTAAAAAAGAAAAACACACACACACACACACACACACACAAAACAAAAAAAGTGACAGATATTTTGAAAATCTAAGCGTTAAATAATACGTTTTTGTGTTTTGTTTTTAATTCATTCGAAATTCAGGGAACTCGAGAAATCACACTACAATTTTTTTTTTTTTTTGTTATCGAGAATTTTTGACATTTCATCTCGAAATTTATTGGCGAAACGTTGATAATAATTGTTTTTTTTTTTTTTTTTTTTTCACGTTCCTTTATGGTAGTCGTAACGTTAATGTACATAGATAATGTCCGAGACCTCTGTGGTAAACGAAAAAAAAAAAACAAAAAAAATAATGAAATAACGAAAGAAGTAAAAAAAAAACTTTAATCGTTTGCACTAATGAGAATCAAAGGGTAATTGAAACGATCGTAACTATCTCGACGAAATCAAATGTGTAAATATAGTTGATGAGCGATTGTCATTTTTTTGCGGGCGCGCCTGCAATGCCGATTTGCCATGCGAAATTAGTTTCGCGATCGAGCTAAACTGCACGGTGGCACGACGAACGACGAAACGAGTTCTCGATCCTTAAAATAAAAAAAAAAAAAACCAAAAATATGCGGTGCATCAAAATCATTAATCTTGAATTTCGTTGTTCGTCGAGCCTCGCGAAAAAGGCGTTATGCGTGCGCAAAAAACTACAAAAAAAAAAAACAAAAATCCGTAAACGCATGAAAATTCTTGTGAGCTGTATGAGTTGCGTATATGCTTTGAGTAACTTTGAGTGACTAAAATTTGCCGAAATCTGCACCGCAAAAGCGCCTATATGTAGAAAGCACGCTGTTACTGACGAAAAAAAAGAAAAAAAAAACGACGATACGAAAAATGGCAGATAAAAAAAAATTGACCGGACGAAAACGAAAAATCATCGCGCGTCCAAAATTTCATGAACCATCATAACGAAGAAAGTGCGTTTACGTGGAAAAAAAAACAGTAAGAAAAAAAAAAACAAAAGCCCAAATGCTTCGATGTATTTTCACCAAAGTCCTGTCTACAGTCAATTCATTTTGTATTCTATACTTAAACTTACATGTATCTATTGTCATAATTTAATGCCAAATAAATGTTAAATTTACGCAGATACTTCAAATTTTTTTCTTCCTCAATTTCACTTTCCAGCACGTCCGAACCGGGCAAATAAAAATAAATGAAAAATGGATTGAAAAAAAAAAAAAAAATATATACATGAAATTGAGTAAATCATTGTGTAAATATATTCCTATCCAAAATTTCCACAATCCCTCTCGCCTGTCTCGAAAAAAAAGTTTTCGTTCTTCGGATACAACGAATTTTGCAGTTGATGGCATCGTCGTTTGGCTCAATGAAACGCCCGCGTAATTAGGGTGTACCTCGATTGTTTCCGCACTCTCTCTCTCTCTCTCGCTCTCTCTCTCTCTCTCTCTCTCTCTTGTTTCGTTGAAGAGAACAAACAACAAAGTTTTAACGGTGAGCTCTGCTCACAGTGGATTCAAGGGGAGAGCTCACCCTTTAAGAGCCGAGGGTGGCTCAGAAAGTGAAAGAATAAAGGAGAGTGGGGAAGGAGAAAGACCGAGAGAAAGTATCTCAAGCGCGTAGGCCGAATAGCATTCAAGAGACGAGAGCTTTGGTACCAAAAACTTTGCAAACGTTTCTTAGTCCAGTCGATTTAGCCAATTTTTTTCTGCAATCTTCTACAGAATTGATTTTTATTTTGGAAAAGGTTCAGGCGTGTCCCCTGAGCGTAAATTCAAGTTGGTGGGACGCGGCAGGTCGAGGTCAAGCCGCCATCTTGGAAAACACGTTTTATCAAATATCTCGTTAACCGTGCATTTTAAGACAAAAGTATCGGAGACCTTTTTTGTAGATAATGAAATTTTCTACAACATTTATCGAAAACTTTTTCCTGTATAAAGCACGGTTTTCGATTTATAGCGCGGCAAACTTTTCCAAACATGGTTATTCCTGAATAACGGTTGATGTAACAGTAAAAATAATAATGTTTGGTAAAGTTTGCCACGATGTAAATAAAAGACTATGCACTATACAGGAAAAAGTGTCGAATAAAAGTTATAGAAAATTTTATCATCTACTAAAAATGTATCAAGTGTTTTTGTCATGCGATGCACGGTTCACGAGATATTTGATAAAACGTGCAATGGAGAGACTCAGAAAAAAACAATGCAAGGAAGAACGGTACAAAGGGAGAGCATCATTGAAAGAATATCCACGACAGGAATCGCGTTGTTTTCCAATTTCGTCTATTGTCATCATGGTATTCATCAATTGACTCTCTTCAGATCTAATAATTATTCCTATGAAAATAATAATTTACTTCCGGTTGTTTTTTTGTTACCATACGTATAGCAGTTCTTAGTACGCGCTTGATACTTTTTAGTACGAATTTGGGACTCTTCAACATTTTGCAGAGTAATGAATACCACAACAGCATAGCTGAAAGTAAATTATTATTTTTATATGAATAATCACTTCGGATCACTTCCATATCGTTTTCTCCGTAATTCGTCAACGCGCTTTCATCGACCATCACAGGACTTTCTTCAACGAAAGGTAAGCATTTATTCAAGGAAACAAAACGTGTACGTATCTCGATTCTGGCAATTTTCGTGGTACAGCTGCGGTGACTCATTTGAATTTCGTAAGCCAGTAATATCAGAAATCTGTTGGTGTTAGTGCCAGAATTGGTAATAGTCGTTGGGGACCTGTTCGATGCGGTACGTGATCGTTGCTCGGTCCATCGCACTTTTGCAATGAAAGAGATTGATTGATCGATTGATTATGTTTATTATGCTTTTGGCAATTGACCATTACAGGATGATGCAGCGTATTATTACACAAGATGCGGCAAATGATATTACATTAGTCCATTATAAACTATAATGACTTATTCTAAGATTATGGTGACCGCTTGGATCGTAAGTATTGCAATCATCATTCAAGATTATTATAACTATCATACAGAGCTGGGCAGTACTTCAAGTACCTACGGTACTTGCGATGTGCTGAAAGTACAGTACTTTAATTAAAAAGTACTTTAACAGTATTTAAAGTATTGCACTTAAATTTCCAAGTACTCGGCCTGCACTTCAAGTATTTGTAATTAAAATTTCAAGTACCAAGTATGAAGTACTTTTGAATACGTCTTGCTAATGGTCGCATGTATAACGCCTTTGAATATATAATTGAGGAACTTTCTGCGCCATCTTTGGTTGAGATCGTAAGGAATGACCGTTCAAAGGCTCAAGCTACGATAGTTACGGTGTCATTGTAAATCCATGGCTCCTTTGTTAACAATTCGTGCATTACATTCTTTTTTTTTTCTTTTTCAAACCTGAAGCCAAATAAATCTTAATTACAATCGTCAATGCTATTTTATTAATTATTTCTAATTCTTTGCTTAAATATTTTCGTTCCAATCTGCCTAACCTGAGTGAATTGCGTCAGTGTGAAAATTCGTTTTGATACAAAAAGTACTTGAATCAAAATCAAATGAGCTTAGGGCGTAAAAAGTCAAATAAAAGTACTAGAACTTACGAGATGTATACCCGAAGACTTGAACATTATTTGATACTTGATACTTGATGTATTTCAAGTACTTGATACCTCAAGTACTTTAGATATTTAGTACTTCGAGTACTTAGAGTACTTTGTACTTAAAGTACTTTCTGATACTTAGAACGGCCCTGCTATCATATAACCTAAAGACAGAGATCTCTAGAAATTATAATTGGCTTACAGTAGAGGACAAGTAAAATTCGATTAGCACGGCGATTTTATCATTTTGGGTGAATATAATAGCAATTGTCGATAGTTACGATTATGGAGTTTTATCCCGACTGAATAAATAGAGCGTAGAGACGCGATTCAAACATTTCCAGACTTCAGGAACAGGTTACATGCAGTGTTAGTGAATCCCAAAGATAAACAGCTGATAATGAGCAAGAATCATGGTACGTAGATGCGTGATAAGTTGGTATGTGAAAAGAAAAACGTGGTCTTAGAGAATATTAAGAATCATCGATAACTCTTATAAACAATTGAAGAATATAAAAAGGCGAGTTCTGATTTACTGTACAGAATATGGTAATACCAAGAAAATGGAGGCACCTCATTTTCACAGTTAGCCGACACTCTCCTCCCCAAAAGGATACAGGAGAGTTCCCAAGAGTGAAATTAACGAATATAGACTGCGAGAATCGGTGCAATTAATTCTGCGTAAAGTCATTTGCCTCAATCTACCTTAATGGAAAACGATTTGAAATCCTACATGAATGTACGTATACACAGTTTCCCATCTCTCTCTCTCTCTCTCTCTCCCTCTCCCTCTCCCTCTCTCTGTCACTTTTTGTCTCTTTCGCTCTCTGGGCAAACACTTGTCGGATGTGATCGATTTTCCGCGATTAATTGTACCGCTACGTTCGCTGATATCCGCGTTTAATCAAGACGAGTGTTAATTACGGGGAGCGAGAACGCGAGAGGGACGAATTGGAGCTGCGAACGGAATCCTTAATTACGTTAGCCAATGCCTATCCGCCATTGCATAATACCGAGAGAACCGTACGATCGTTTTTTTTTATTTTTTATTTTTTATTTGTCCCTGGAATCCTCATCTTCTGCGCTTCTCTACGTACACATACATAAAAATTCGTCCCACGATCGGTGATTTAATTGGCAGCTGACGCCAATCAACCCCTCCCGTTACTCTTTATTTCTCTGTGTTTTTTTTTCTTTTTTTACAAATCCCTGCTCACTGACACCGCTTGCACGGCGTTCCATAGGCGGCGCCTCAGCGATTGACCCCTCCGTGAATATTTTATGGGGATAGCGCGAAATTAAAAGTTAATTGAATTATAGATTGAATCCTGCGGTTTGGTGGCAAATGCATATCCATTCTTTTGCAGATAGCCGTCCTCTCCGTTTGTTTTACGAGAGAGATTTTCGTGGCTTGGCCGAATAAGCGATTCACCGCGGAATACACGAAAAACATAAATCTGAAGAAATTTACATAAACTCGCCAACCGCCGTTGAATTCAGAACTTCGGTATACTTTGCATACAAAGGTCGTCTCTCTCTCTCTCTTACTTATTTTCCTACCCTTACTTCTCCGTGCTCCCTCAACATCCATTTCTTTCTCTCTCTCTCTCTCTCCCTCTCTCTCTCTCTTTCTTCTGCCTCGCTTCAATTTTTGCACCCTCGTAATACTCGCGCACCCCTTTATCCAGCATCTCGAGCCTCTCTCGTATCGACCGAGGGCAACGAAAAAAGGGCGCAACCGACTCTGCTCTACGCTTCGAATAGCGCGAGTTACGGCCTTTTCTTGACCGACAATCCCACTCGAGATGTATGCGTAACAGCAGTACTTACGTCCTCAATGTACAAAAGCATTATTTCGAAACGTGCTAGCCAAACACACGCAGCCACCATCGAGAGGCGACCCTTCACTGTCTATTATTCTGGATTTATATACGTGTGATGTTATAGGGCTATTACGGGTGACTCACATAAATTCATAATATTGGTAGACAACTCGTTCTATTTTCTCGTCCATTCAAAGCGACGAAACAACACGTGTAAGAGCGTTTTTTTTACCTGTGTGATGATTCAAAAAGCTTTGTTGACAAAAATAAAGACGTAAAACATGAATCAGATCGCGATTTTTATGTCAATATTAAGCGGCTTATATCGGTGACTCATTTTTCTTATATATGCGTCTCGGTGCGTTATCAAAAGTCACGTGAAATCGCGGCGCGATCCGCAATGCGGTAATGACAATCCCCGGTGTCTGCTCGCGTGATCACGTTATGTGCAAAAGCATAAATTATGTTGGGAGAGGCACACGCGTTTCTCGCTGTTATATATTATACATGTATGAAATGCTGCCGAGCCGGTTATCTCTCGCAATTTAATTGCCTCGGCAGGCAAAGGAGATCGTTGCTATTGCACACGAGATATATCAGGGTGACGAGTATCTCATTAAACGTCCGAGGATTTCGCGCCTATGGTCTAATCACGGCTAATGAGTTATGCATACATCCGTCAAGCTCTCAGACTCCCCACAGTACTCGCAGCAAGACTCGTCCAGAGTCGCTATGTACCATGGAAATCGATGAAATTGCATTAATCGAATACAGAAATTTTTATTTATTTTTGTAATCGTTAGGGGAGGTCATTGGCAGTTTAAATCTAGATTTTCGGGGCTCCAGCTCTGTTGCATTAGTCGCAATCTCGAATTCAAATGAGCACTTAAGTATGCCATTTCAGTAATATGTTTATGACGCAAATGAATAACTATTTTTTACTCAAATCTGCCGTCACTGATTGTCCAACACTCCACACTGCAAATCCAAGTAGTATAGTTTTTACATAAGTGTGTAAAAACTACACACTTGGATTCGCAGTGCACCTTTCGTTTGTAACGCATCCGTATCCCATTTCAAAGCTTGGTGACCACAACTATGCTGGTACTTCAGATGACCAAAAGTAGTACAATTGTAGCAACTAATGGTGAAAATGACAGCTACAAGATAATTTTCTATTCTCTTATTTATCATGAGCAGAAAAGGTTTTAAATGACAACAATTCTATTCATGTGTAACTCTTAGGTTATATCGATCACTTTTTTTAGTTCTGAACCTGCAATAATAATATGAACACTGTTCGTAAATGCTTAAAGTGGCCACAACTGGTACGTCTACCCTGCATATAGTGACCGGACTAGACGATGAAAAGCTTATCAGTTTTGTTGGACCTAAAATTATTTTCAACGACTTGCAATTATTTCACGACTATCTTTGCTGACGCGATATATCGTGGCTCGAGAGGAGGAATGAAAAATATGCTGATGTCGTTGTGGGAAAAGAAAAAAAAAATAATACGATTCGAAGGGATACAACTGTAACGAGGATAAAGCGAGAGAAACGAACGAAATAGGGGTGCGAATGAGACAGGAAGCTGATTCATCGTCGCAGATTGGCCGTTGAATTTCCTGCGTAACCGTTGCTCACCTGTACGTGCCCTGGATAAGATCTCTCTTTCTCTCACCTCCCACTGAATCCTTAATAGGGATCTTAACGTGATGCTACGGTTTTACTCTCGTGAATTTATACTTATTACATCCCCGTTCCCGCGTGTATGCGGGAAAAGTGATCGTCCCTTTGCGCAAGCTAGACGCGATAACAGCGTGAATCGTTTATCATGCACGTCGTGGCAACAATTCGCGTTGTTCATGACTATTGGGTAATAATTACTCGGGATCTCGCTCAGTTCCGACGACTCGTGATAGGGCATATTTAACATCGCAGCCCACGAATCAGCCGCATTGACTCCAGAATGCAAAGATATTAAATTTTTATTTGTTTCAATAAATTTTGATCGAAATCAAATTGTTTTGTGTCGGTTGAAAAAATTATCATTATTATTATAATTTCTGTACTACAGGGATTTATGTAGAAGCAGAGGAGAACACCGGATTTGTCTGGTGGGCAATTAAGTTCGGCACACGTTCGCTCATTTACGCGCCCACGACTGACAAGATCCCCTAATTAGATCCTAATTATACGAAAGGATTATCGAGTTTATCCGACAATGCTACGATGAAATTAATTTTGCGCTTCGATGGGGCCGCGCTATATTGATGTCACGAAATTACCAAAATATCCGCGGCTCAAATATTCGCTGAATTTTCGTACGTTGCTGAAAGTTTCCATTGGGAAATATATCACACAATTGTTCGATGCGACAGTTGCGATATTCGATAGATTCGATCGCGCAAAGAAAGCAGCTAGCTCATAATGTGATAAGCATCAGGCGTTGAGCACTTTGTCTGTCTATGCTCAAAGCGCCTGTATATTTTATTATAACGGCGAAGAGAGAGAGAGAGAGAGAGATATATGGGTAGAGGGGAGCGAAGAAATAGTCGTGCCATAAATTAGTTGTCTGTATGTGCGTCTATGTACATAGTGGGTTCGCAACTTATTTGTATGCCGACGCTTTCTCGTGGAGCGAACGATCTTCTTCGCGTACCTCTACACGACGTGCATTGTATCTCGGAATTAATTTACTACTGATAATAACAAATTTGATTTTCCCAACGGAGATAATATCGTCTGGTTGCCGGTTGGAGAAATACCGCACTCCTGTAATCTCTTCATCTTCCCGCCACTCCTCCCTCAATCAAAGTTCTCAATATTAAAAAAAAAGTTGCGAAAAAATTTTAACGAGATTGACACAAATTCATTGTGCTCGAAATTCGCTTCATTGAGCAATCTCGAGTTGCGTTATTGACGATAATCGCTCAGCTTCACGCATAAAGTTAGGCGAGAAGGTCGTTAAATGGTGAACGGTCTAAACGAGGGACCGCTGAATCCTATCGAGTGTGAATATAAATTGGAGAAATAACATCAAAGCATATCGTGGACTTTATTCTTCAATTTCTCTCTGCTCTTCACCCAGCCCACCTTAGCCTTAAATATATTGTACATACAGTCGCTTTAAGCAGCGAAATGAAATCGAGACTCAAAGCCTCCGGGTGGCTCTTCCGAGTCGTCCGAATCGATCTCCCCTTTGAGGTTTCTCACTGAGAGACCATAGCGTCGCTGCTGTGGCGAGTGCGCTCCAGGGGTGGGTTCTATGGTCGTCCACGGAAGCGGAATAGGAAGCGCATGGAGGAGATCCAGGAGGAGATTTCCTTGCGCGCACATACACGGCAACTGCCGCGTGTAACCGCGACTCACCGCTGATGGCGGAAGCCACGAAGGAAAGGATCCTCACGATTGATTCACATTCAATAATTTATACTTCGTGGGCTGGTTGATGACGTCTCGTAACGAGAGCAGAAAAACTATAAACTTACGATAGATCTATTCGACTAGACGAAACGAGTCTAAGCAGCGATGCTTCAACCCACGCAGAAACTGTGAACAATGAGTTGTGAAATGGACTTGCATCAAACCACCATCTTTTGAAAGAACACAAAAACAAATGAAAATCCTTATATCAATCTTCCTTATCTTTGCTTTTGGTAGATTGTATAGATTTCCAATCAACAAAGCTCTCTTGGATTACCGAATCACCATTCTGTGAGATAGGTCAGGTATATGATCGAAGTTTGAAGTTATAGCCAAGATTGTATAGAATAAAGCAGCTCTCCGGGACATTCCTAACGCTCAATAAACTTCATTGCATAGACGCTTTTCGCGTGAGCCGCCTGCACGTAAAAGGTAGCGAGCTGGAATGAAACGCGTGGGTTAAATTTGACCGGGGTTCTGGTATAACTGTACAATACATGGATAAGAAGAATAAGAAGAAGAAGAAGAAGTATATGAGACCGTCTCGCTGGATAATGGTAAGGGGGTTAAGCACCCAGATCAAACCCCGTTCGACGAGTCTTTCGTCCAACTTTCTCTAACAGCCTTTTCAATGCTTTCGCGTAGTTTTGAAAAGAGCGATCTTATCCCAGGGGTGGAATCCAGGACGACCATGATAATCGTCAAACTTTTGTCTCTCGTCCGCGTGATATTTGCAATCCAGTGGAAAAGAAAGAACGATCCGGAGGATCTTCAACTAGAATTCCTAACACTGGGATCGTATTCCGGAAGTAAATATATTTTATGGGGAAACCTGATGCATTGGGTATTCGAATTCTTAGAAACATTGGAGACTTTAATTGGATTTCGATGCGGAGGAAATCGAACATTTCACGGACACGTTGCAGATTTCTTTCATTATCACGACTTCATGAGCTTTTCTTCTCTCATATATCTCTCTCAGCTTTCATTTCTATACTTTATATACAGACAGGTGCTTCGTTCATTTCAATGAATGCGCCGCTCGAGCTATTCCTCGTGGCGCGTCAATTTGAGAAACGCGAGTGGGGAGTAAGAAAAATGTGGTTCGCAGGCGTCGGGATTATATAACTCGAAGTGCCAAATGCGACGGGAGGTTCGCTCGTTCCATCATGGAATTGGCACAGGATGTCATGCTTCGCGGATACCGCGCACGACGTGATTCCTTCTCGTTCCATCAAGTTCATTCGCTCTCCCAGGGCTCGAGCTCCCATTCCTCGCAGGATATCCGCTTTGAATATCGGAGCCTAATGGGACTACGAATGCTGCCTCTTGCCATTAGTCTTGTATTCTGTTCATTCAAATTACCTTCTCACGAACTGCGAGAGACGTTTCCATTCGGCTGTTAAAAGACTAAAGCTAAAATAAGTTTAGCTAGTACTTTCAACGTTAATGACATAAATTTTCTTACATTTTTGATCCAAAGGATGTTAGATTAATAATCTGTGCGAGATTTCGTGTTGAATAAAGTCGGACAATTCGTGAAGAACAGTCAAATGTCAAGAAGTTCACGAATGAGGTAATTAGATGACGAATAGAACGACGACGTTCCCAAAAATCATTCCGCAATTTTGATATTTCCTAATATTTCGTTTCTTTCGTTAAAAAAAGGCCTTATCGAAGGATTCTGGAGGGACAAAAGCTGGTGCGGTTATTAAAAATTCCACTCTCGATCGAAAACTTTCTAATAACTTTATTCGGGACCGCTTGATATCTCGTGACTAAAAGAACCATGGGGGATGAAAGGAATTGAAGAGAAGATTGTACCTGGATGGAAGTGGAAAAAGATTCTCTGATGTCCTCCCTTGCGGGACGTATAACCGCATCCCCCAAGTTGCTCGCAGGAAGAAGCCCAAGAGCGCCCGATTCCTCTCACTTTCTATTAATGTCCTCGTGAAAAGTTTTCATCCCTTATGGCGGAGTGAGGGAAGGGCGAGAGGCCGAGCTTCGAATTCCCAAACCTCCATCTCATTCTCTCCTTCGCGTATAGTGTAAGTGATTTGATATATATTCTTCTCCGGTTTCTATTCCCTCTTTTTTTTTTTTTATTGCTCCAACCTCTGACTCTCGAGTCAACATTGATCTGTCTGGTGATTCAGTGAATTTCCAAGTATAAATCGCATCCTATGTACTATATATCCTCATGTGCCTCCAACCATAATCTATATATACATATAGATATACTCGTAAAATCTACTAGACCATCCTGTCGAGGGTACGAAAACGATCGATTTACTTTCAACGCAACTCAGCCTTGCACATTCCGAACGGAATCACCCAATAACCCGGCACGATGTTCACCCGTTGCAAAGTGATAAACCCGATGGGAATAGTCTCGATCGGGTAAACTCTACTTGGTCGTTATGAGTTCGCAAATGTTTGTTGCGGTTCTGCTACGTGATGTATTACTAGTCCAATATGAGTGACCACTCGAACGTGCACATATGTCCTTCTTGCGCCAAGTCAAGAGCTACAGCCTGCGTATACATGAGGAAACGAGTGTTGGCCTAGGATACCGAACTTCCGGAAACAATTCCAGGTATTATTTGTCTCATTAACAAAACCACCCTGAACATTTTCCTCGTTCTTTTCTTCCATTCACCAGTAGTAACGATAAGCGCATAGTCGGACATTGCTTTTGTTCTCAACTGCGCTAATTCTCCCTCCATCAAATAACTTGTTTACTCGTTGGCAATAAAAGCTTTGGACTGTAGAGCTCACTCTGACGCTACTGAGCCCTGTCCTAATGGACGAGTGATCGATTGTGTGCCACGAAGTATCGACGGGCAAAGTATACCTATCCACACGAGGATAGCATGGACCGCAGTTCGATGATGCTTGCTCGAATAGAGGGAAAACTTTTTTTTTTTTATATATCCCTAGGTGTTAATTCGCAAAGTGTCTTGCGGGCTTACGATCGCGAGCAACGACATGGCCGTCTAAAATAAACTTCCTCGCAGACTAGATGCGAAGACAGTCGAAATACCGGGGTTCGTAGAAATGAGAAACTTTGAGAGGAAAGATTATTATTGCCCGGCGCCGAAGTCGAGGAAGCTTACCAACTGATGCCCAGCTGGCGTAAGGCTTCTGAGTAGGAATTTTTTCAAGTCAAAGTACGAACATGAGTCAAAAAGTTATATTCTTAGCCTATTCAGCAATTACAACAATTTCTTTCCTTTTTATGCAAGCACAAAGGAGCCACTGCAGCGGGAGCGTCTTTAACTTCTTTAGCTTTCTTATTGTAGTGCCATCAAATGTCCAGAAATATAGAGCTTATTTGCAGCATCAATAAGCATTTTAACTCCATCACTTATTTCTCTGTCACCTCTTGCCCTAGCTACGATAACTCATCGACCTGGTTCGAACCGACTCATCTTTTTTTTTTTGCTTCCACTCGACCGAGAGGCCTTTCCGTTTCTTTGGGAGCCGACCATTCTTTTGCGAAGGATTCCAGTGAGCTGAGAAACAAATGGCGCAAGCCTTATCTAATGGCGGAACTAAGATTTAAGGTCCACAGTCGGGAAAAAAAAAAAATCACGGACAGTGGAGAGTTGGCATCTCTCCTAAGAGAATGCTGAATTTATGAAAATATGAGACGGTCGCGTTCAACGAAAAAGATAAAAACAGACAATGCTGCGTGATCTCACAACGTGTACCACTATAAATTCTCGTCGTTTATACGTGATCGTGCGTGGAATTTCTTACCCGAGATTTCAGCCCAGAGTACATATTTATGTGTGCTTATAACGGCGAAGGGAAAACTCGGACGAGTACACAGCTGGGAGAGTGAGGGAAAGGCACGAATTTGCCTCCGTAAGAGCTGCGTGTGCCAAAGAACCGCGGAGGAGACGCACATATCATGTATAAAAATCTTGCGAATACAGTCCGTAGGTATTTTCTTTTTTGCGTGGAATAACTCATTAACCTATATATATAGTCTTTTACGACGACATCATTCTCACGGGGAAATGAATCTTTCATTCTCTCTTATTCTCGCACGAGAACGAAGAACAGAAAAAAAACGAAACGTCTTCAAGCTCCGTCGCATAAATTACGTGTAAAATGTACGCCATTTTTTCACCACCTGAATCACGAGACACAAAAGATTTCCCGTATAGTTTTACGCGCGCGTATAGGCTCGTATAACGAGGCATACGGCATTCATTGCCTCGTTTTGCTCTGTTCCTCGATGTGAGAATGGCACGAAAATGAATGAGCGCTCCTGAGAAGCAAAGGGAAATAAACGTGTATATATTGTAAGGTAAGCCTCTGCGTGGAAAATTTCTTTGCGTGTTGGGACGCAAAGAAACGGGACGAGGAAGAAAAGACGACAAGGAAAAAAAAAGAAATACGGATATATGCGTCAGGCGGAGGAGGGGGAAGAGAACTAAGGTGGTCCAGGTTTCTCGTTGGCGTAAACTGGTTCGCGACGCGCCATGTGCCAGCGAAGCTTTCGTTTAGCCCGCCGACACTCTCCTTTTCTCGTGTGCCGTGAATACAGTGAAAGTTGTGAGCTCTCTATACTACCCGGAAAGTCTCCCTCGGGCTTGAAACCCCCCCCCCCCCCCCCCCCCCTCCCGCAGACGAACACACGGAAGAAGAGGCCCATTACGTCAATCTCTTTTCACGAGGGAGCAAATGAGGAAAAAAAAAAGGCATTACGTATGTATAGTTACGTATCATACACGTGTATCAAAGGTGGGAGAGCAAAAGAGAAAGAGAGAGAGCATACTCTGCAAAATTTCGAAACGTCCATCAGCCATATCCCAACTTTTCTTCTTTCCTCCTCGCCCTGGCAAATCGTTGTGCGTTATGAAAAAAATGAGAATAATTTATTATCGTATACCCCCCCGTGTCAAGCTACCTCTCTCGCGGTGGAGCTTCGGCCTCTGCGAAAGCCAGTGCAATACATTTCAACCTGTCGGAGGACCGGGATGCTCAAACCGTGAAATGTGACGCGACGCAAAGAGCCGTTTTTCATTCGTGCTTGATTCTCATTCGGTTATCCCGGTGTGCAGAAAAGCATCATGGCATATATCCGGAGCCCTTCTCTCGCCGCGGCTCGGTGTGCAGCATATCGTAATCGAATTTTTACCACTCGGACTGGAATTTGTACCTCTCGCTCGACCGAGATCTCTGTTCTATAACTTTGCTCGCCCTATATATGCGCGCGTTACATTCGTATATTTGATAAAGCAACGGGAATGATACTGCTGCGCTGTATCTCCGCGGTCTCCGAGGTACAATAAACCCGTCCGGGGCCGCGTTACTTCACATCCGCTTGCACGAGAGAAACGAGTGCAAAAAGATACGAGATATCCCCGAGTTTCGCCATTCTTCACAAAATATTTTATGCTTTCGCGGATCTCCTGCTCCTCGATTTACTAGCGAGCATATATACACGCGAGATATGAGAACACACACAGATCGCGGGAGCATATTCGCATATTCTCAACCCCTATTATCACCCTCCTATCTGTGTTGTTGTAAAAAATTATTCATCTCCCTTGAGAATCCGTCCGATTGCATATATAGATACATCAACTTTATACGGAGACTTTCAATCCAGGTTCGTGCTTATCACAAAAAAATTTTCCAACCCGGAGACGTACGATTGCTCATCGCAAAACGCGAATTCAATCGACAAGTAAAAAAAAAAAAACGAAACTTTAACATCGAACTTCGGGGATGATCGGAGGTCCGATTGAAACGGTTTCGTTACTGTTCTGTTAATACATTCTCCGTTGACGATCAATTTTCTTTTTTTCACCAAAAAAAAAATCAGCTACAAGAAAGAACCCCCGCTATGGAAACATTATTTTCTCGCTGTTCACGGTAACCAAAGTATATGTACTCGAGAATGATATGCTCGTGTGTGACGAGGCTTCAAAGGAAACGATGCTTTACCGGCAAAACTCTCATTTTCACGTTCCGGCACATTCTACCCGCGCAAAATCCACGCCGTTACGTATTGTCGAATGAGCGCGGCAATTTTACGCCTCCGTAGAGAAGCCCACCACTTGTCGCTCATCCGCCGTTATAAAGCGGCACTAAACGCGAATGAAACAACCACCGTATAGCGAGGGAGTAACAAAGAGAGAGTGAGAGAGAGAGAGAGAGAGAGAGAGAGAGAGTGAGCAACAAAAAGGGTAGAAGAATCGAGGCGGAAAAAGCGCAACTCTCGCGAGCACGCGGAAATCCGTGGTACGTGCTAAATACGCGCATACACCCTTGACATATACACACATCCAGTGTACCAGTTTTTCTTCCCTCGTCCTACCGGGCGCGCGTTGAAATAATTGTCGAATGGTAAAAATGCTTGCGCTCCGGGTCGTCGAATTCGGAAACGCGCGCGAGCTCCTCTGTGCGCGACCCTTTTTTTGACGGTTAAAAAATAAAACCGCACGCGCAATTGAGTTTGTCGAGTGCTGGAATTCAGAGCTATGCACCCTTGCTTTTATTCTACTGAATGTATGTACGCATCTAGCTACACGTTTTACTAACGAGAATTGCTGACCATGCTCTCGTAGAGCGATAGAGAGAGAGAGAGAGAGAGAGAGAGAAAGAATGAGAGAGAATGCTAGCATGTACAGAAGCACAACGGACGTGCGAGTGACAATTCCGATTTTACAAAAATTATGTTTTCAGGCTCCTCTCTCTCTCTCTCTCTCTCTCTCTCTCTCTCTCTCTCTCTCGTGTCTGGGGAATGTAAATTTCCATATAAAATCGCATCTGTACCCAAAAACGGCAGTTGTCTGTAGAATGAATGGAAGAAGCGTATTCGCGATGAGAACGCGCAAGCAGGCACCGGGAAAACGAATCTGCCGTATAATTCAGTAGGGAACCCGTGGACGCTGTCGAGAGACACCCTGCTATTCGAATGTATATATCGAGGGCTTAGGACCAGAAAGGCGTAACCCACAAAAAACGGACTATACTGCCATAAGGGCGTATCCCCAACTTTAACACGGAAGTTCCATAAGAGCAAAATTAATCAGCCTACAGCCAGAAGGGCGTAAGCCCACACTACAATACTGCCAGAAAGGCGTAAGCCACGAAAAATAAAAAAAAGTGGCTTACGCCCGTCTGGCAGATCATTCATCATTTTTTTCCGGATTTAAATCGCCTGATTACAGCCAGACGGGCGTAACCCTCTTTTTTTTATTTTTCGTGGCTTACGCCTTTCTGGCGGATAACTGGTCAGTTTTTTCCGAATTTCGATCGTCTACTTACTGCCAGAAGGGCGTTACCCCAAAAAAATTGAAAACGTGATGTGTGTGTGTGTGTAAAATTTTGAAAATGTTGAATAAGTTTGAAAATTTTTGAAAAATTTGAAAATTTTGGAAAATTTAAAAAATTTGAAAATTTTGAAAAATTTTTAAAATTTGAAAATATTGAAAAATTTGAAATTAAAAAAAAAAAATTTATTTTGAAAAATTTGAAAATTTCGACTATTATGCGACAACGACTAAATATGCGCATGCAACCATTTTGCAAATGATATATTTCGTTTTTGTTTATATTTCGCATTAAAAAATATTAGCAAATAGCAAATAGTTTCCTGACCAGCAACTGCCGAGTTTTTCTGACCAGCAACTCGTCTGTCTGCCAAGACTGGCACTGAACAGATTTGCGTTACACACCTAGTCTGGAACTCGACAGTTTACTGGCCATCAACTGGCCAGAAAGATGGAAAACTGGCCAGCATCTTACACACATCACGTTTTCAATTTTTTTCGGGTAACGCCCTTCTGGCAGTAAATAGACGATCGAAATTCGGAAAAAACTGACCGGTTATCCACCAGAAAGGCGTAAGCCACGAAAAATAAAAAAAAGAGGGTTACGCCTGTCTGGCTGTAATCAGGCGATTTAAATCCGGAAAAAAATTATCAATGATCTGCCAGACGGGCGTAAGCCACTTTTTTTTTTCTCTGCGGGTTACGCCTTTCTGGCAGTATTGTAGTGGGCTTACGCCCTTCTGGCTGTAGGCTGATTAATTTTGTTCTTATGGAACTTCCGTGTTAAAGTTGGGGATACGCCCTTATGGCAGTAAGGTAATGAAAAGTCGAAAAACAGTGGGTTACGCCCTTTTGGTCCTAAGCCCTCGATATGTATGTATGTGAAGTACATCTCTCTGTAGTCAACGCAACGAGACAGCGGAAAAACGCAACGTGCGCGTAAACCCGAATCGAATTTTGTTTCTCTCTCTCTCTCTCTCTCTCTCTCTCTCTCTCTCTCTCTCTCTCTCTCTCTTTCCCTGATGTCGTTCTCGTCTTTCATGTCAGAGTAACGTTTCGTCTCGAGCAAGCATAGCGAGAGGAGCTGCTCTCGCCCGTTCGAGCTCTCTCGAATGAGCGTGAGCTGTTCGATTTATTTTTTTTATTTTTTTTTTACTCTCGTTTCTCAGGCTTTCTCTGTCTCCTTCGAACGAACGATGAAGATGGGAATGGTAAAAGAGAGAAAGAACGAAAAAGGCCTCGGCAAATTTCATGGAAAACACCCTGCAGAACGAGAGCTTTTCAATTTCACGGTAGTTTCTTCCGCGGTTTAACGTGGTATTTCCTGTCTAGTGGAAATGGTTGCTCGTGCTCCGGTGGACCCTTTCCCTCCACCTCCGCCACTGACTCGTTTCTCATTACACGTTCCACGCTCCGTCTACTCGCTCGTTTCTATATATTCGTATCTACGCTACCTGTGACGTTCTCGTTGATTAAAATTAGAATAATGGAAACAAAAATGGCTGGGATGGAGCAAGTATATTGGTTGAATCCTGCAAAAGTGATCTGATTTCTGCAGTCGTAAAAGGTTTCTCTGTTCACTTGGAATGAAACAATGATTTCTATGATCGTCAATGATTCGGGCTTGTTCGCTGATAATTTATATCAGAACGATGCAATTTTTTTCGTTAGAAAACATAATTTCGTGTGTGTGTGTGTATCTTAATTGAAAATAAACTTCCTCGAAGAAGACCACCCGACCCTGTAGATTGTCTTCATTTGCAATTTGAATTAATTTCAAGCAAACTGACGGTGAACATTTTGACAAGTATATAGGATAATAAAGTCAGGTATATTTGATTAATTCAAACCGCGATATCGCAATTTTGGTGGAATTCCGTGAGTCATTTATAACAATTGAACGGACAAGGAAATACAAATGAGAGAAATGAAACGTGATAGAGAATTCTGGGATCAACCGTTGCAATTTATATCTATATGACCGAATCCAGACATGCATTTCTTTCGACTCGAGACCATCAATGGTACTTATACAGTGCACTTCGCGTACTCATAGAGCGCCCCAAAGGTATATGTAGTTATGTATATATATATTTCTGGCGAGCTCCACTATTCACCAAGCCGATGCATAATTCAAGACCGTTTCTCGAGGCTCTCCTCTCTTCTACAGTGCAGGACCTACCGAGCGAAGAGTAAGTAGATATACGAGTACTACTCAGTCAGCGCGCTTGAGCAAAGCCATGTATATCACGTTGTACATTATACATGTATGCATGCACTATCTATATTCGTATATTCTTGGAACGATGAGAGGGTGAGATGTTCTTTGCCAAAGTTCGAGAAATTCACCTCCACGTCCTGCATTTACGAAGTTCATGAAACGCGATGACCCCTAAGATATAGCCGAATAATTTTCTTCGATATGATATCGAAACGACAGATAATGTGTGTTGCCTCCGTCGTCTTTCGTTAAATATAATTGAGAGATTATATGCCTTTGTTTCCCCTCTCCTGGATCGTCGCTCTGGTCTTGAAAGCTCAATATACATACATATATATATTATTCATGCGGAAGGTAGAATATATAGGGAGAAAGATATACACGGAAGTCGGGGAATATAAGGGAGCATGCTGGGAAATCGAGAGAGATCGGGTCACGAGTCCCTTATTCCTTGCCGCGTAATTGGCTATTCTAGGACGGAAGGTTCACGCTCGAGATGACTTTTGCGCTGGTTCAAATACTATTTGGGATGTAGCTGGAGCGTGAGAATTGCGATAACCAGGAGAACTAGAGAAATCGAGCCTTATTGCTGGATTCTCTCGTTTCTGCTTCATATTAGCAGATCATCGAACTGGGACTGTCCTCGAAATTATATCTGCATCGACAAATCGTCATTTGAGATGCAATAACGGAGAAAATCCTTCTCGACCGAGAGCCTCTCGATATTTTAATCAAAAAGTTCTCGTTCGAATTGTTCGAGCTGTGATCCGCAGTTCTGATCCGTGGAACATATATACGTGGGGGAACCGGGTTAAACGTGAAACGCTCGCGGAAAAGGTATGATAGTCTAGATTTCGGAGCAGAGAGTGCATGGGAGCTACGCTTCAAGTAAAGCTATACAAAAAGAGAGAAAGAGGTAGAGAGAGAGAGAGAGAGAGAGAGAATGAGAAAGGTGAATAGCGACGAAGGGCGTATAAAAAGGAATGCTTGCAGAGGCCACGCGGTTACGCTCGATAGCGCGATTTGTTGGGATTAGTGCGGTCGACGATAGCCGAGGGAAATGCGTTTACCGAAGCACAGTCTGCTTTATCGAGGGTCGGAAAAGCCTAAAGGCTTACTCATGACAGATACGGTTCTTGCATTTCGGGGAGAATTATCCGAGTTTCGCAGTAAAGTGTTATCACGGAAGGAGCCGAAGCGAATAAAAACAAAGTTTTTTTTTTTAGGTCTCCGTAACACCGTGCGTACATTCTTGTAACGAGGAGATGAACGTTTTTGCAGGTAAAACGTATTATACCAAACTCGACGTTTATCTATATTACACGAGAGCGTTTTCTTCATCCCGACCACGAGGGGAGTCACAATTTTCTTTTTGTCCTGCTTGGAGCTTGAATTGTCTTCTGTCATTTTATTTCACGCGAAACGAGAGACGAGGGGAAGGTCGTTTCCGGAATATATATATTCGACCTTTCAGCTTTTCACGAAACGCGTACGAATCCGGTACACGGTGCAGAAAAGACTCGTGTGCGCTTCGAGACGATGGTGTTGAAGCCCGCGAGTTAATCAACTCGAGAAGCAGCGGCACGTACGCAAGACAAAAACCAAGGAAAATGGATTGCAAAGGTGTCGGTGGTAGTGTATATGGTACATACATTGGCCTCGACTACTTATTCTATCTCGTGGATTCTTCTACCAAGAGAAACGCTCGACTCATAGCTCGGAAGATGAGTCGAATGAAAGCAAGGAGGAGAGAAAGAGAGAGAGAGAGAGAGAGAGAGAGTTGAAGAACATGATGGAGGGTTGAGTCGGATGGTTTGCACGGATCTCGAGAGCCAGCTAAAGCGAAACGGAACGAGATGAAGCAGAGTAGTTTTCACACCTCTGGAAGACTCTCGCTGATGTCGAGTATCCTTTGGTACCACGTCCATTTCTGACGACGAGTTGGGTGGGTTGTATATAGTCAGTGCCTCCGGATGAAGAGCTAGAGAGGAGAGATACTCTCTCGGGGCTTACACGAGAGATCCCGCCGACAAAGCTACACCATCAGGCATTCACCGTAGGAATTGAAAGGAGTCTGGGATACGCCTAAAGAGATTTACTTCCCAGAGTGATGCAGGTCCTTCTTTCCAGCTGTTGCAATATTATACTACGACGTCTCGTTCTCAATGATTACATGTAGTAGCGTTAGCTATGCTTCAATCCACAACGTTTAGAGTATTTAAATTTTAACTTTCGCGCCACTTCCGGCCTCATGGTCTCGTCTGAAGTCGTCACCAATGATGTTTCATTGTTTTTCGTTGTGCTCAACGATCCACACGTACGGAGAAAAATTGTTATTTGAAAAAATTGATAATTTAATTCATTAACGAAGAAAAGTATGGGTAAAGAGAAAAAACGTAAGCGCACACGTTCCCCTTCAAGAGAGAGAAAAAGAAGGAATGAAGGGAATTCAGCAAAGATGGAAAAAATGCAAGCGCAGTTAGATAACCTCACAAGCGTTATCAGTCATCTCGTCAAGCAAAAAGCTTTTGACGAGGTTACATCGGTCCAAAGTGATCCTGATATAATTGAAGGTAAAATTTATGAGTAGTATACTCAATTTTACGTGTTTATTTCCATACGAAAGAACACGGCACGCATTCCACACGAATCGTGCACCCAAAAAGGGGGCGTCAATGACAAATATGTAAAAAAAAAAAAAAAAAAAATCTTAACGTAAGTATAATATGTTCCCAGACGATCATTCCAACAAGGAAAATGATCCAAAAAATACAGAAAAGTCAGACGACCCTTCAGGTTGTGCAAATAGCATACAACCGGTGGGCGAGACGGAGGAGCAACAGGGTGATCCCAGGGAGTCTGCATTAGACACCGAAATTCTCCAGGTTTTAGGAGACGATCCGAATGCAAAGTCTGACGACTCGCACCACCTTCACACTGAGGTAAAAAACCGTTGGAAGGTTTGGTTGCAAGAGGGTTTGCCAGAAGAGGTTAGGAAAAATATACTAAAAAAGTATTCGCGTAAGGGAGATCTACACACGGAACCTCCGAAAATGAACCCGGAAATTACAGCAGCATTGACTGAGATTGCGAAAAAGCGCGATCAACATTTTGTCGATACTCAGCAATGCATGGGATCGGCTGTCATATCTATTGGCGCAGCTGTGTCTCTTCTGCTGGGGGAGAGAGAAGAAGGCATCGATAAGATTAAATTATTGGAATATTTATCTGATACCGGAAAGCTGCTGTCTGATATTTTCCACCAGCAATCTCGAGCCCGAAAATCATTCATCACGCCAATAATGAATAAAAGTGTTAAACATCTGGTTGAATCTCTACACTCCAACGAATGGTTATATGGGGAAAAACTCGCTGATCAGATAAAAGAGGCAAAAACTATTGAGAGTGCCTGTCAAAATCTTAAAGCACCGGAAAAAACTGTTAAGAAGCCTTTCCAACGTCAATCCAACCAATATCAGGGAAACTGGAAGAGCCCGTCTGCCTACAGACAGACGGGCACATTTCAGCAGAGGAAACAGTTTTTCCATTTCAAACCGAGGACTCAATATCGATTGAATCAAACATCGAATCGAGACAAAAATCGGCAAACGAAGGACCTTCCAAAGAAATAAACCCGGTAGGATCAATAGCAGGCAGGCTTTCCTACTTTATTGACGAATGGAAGAAAATAACTTCAGATAGTGTTATTTTGAATGCCATAAAAGGATATTCTATTCCATTTAACGAAGTTCCCCACCAAGGTCAGGCCCCTGAGCAACGAAGGTGGTCGGATAAAGAAGCGAGGGCGATTAAAATCGAAATTGAAACTCTCCTAAAAAAGAATGCGATAGAAAAATGCGAAAGCTGTAGGGGTCAATTTATATCTACGTATTTTTTGGTTCCAAAACCGGATGGTAGTTACAGATTTATTTTAAATCTCAAGAATTTAAATAAGTTCATAGATCCGCCTCATTTTAAGATGGAGGATATCAGGTCGGTAAAGAACTTAGTGACACCGAAGTCATTCATGGCTTCCATTGATCTTCAAGATGCCTATTTTGTAATTCCTGTAAACAGGAATTACAAAAAATATTTGAGATTCATTTTCCAGGATAAAATATATCAATTTATGTGCCTGCCTTTTGGTTTATGCACTAGCCCTTACATTTTTACAAAGACAATGAAGCCAGTCATGAATGTACTAAGGACTAGGGGTTTTTTGACAACAATCTACCTCGATGATATACTCTTTATAGCAAAAGACTTTGAAAGCTGTAAAAATAATACATTAGAGTCGAAATATCTTCTCGAAACACTAGGTTTCGCCATAAATAATAAAAAGAGCAATTTAATTCCATCTCAAAAATGTAAATTTTTGGGATTCGTGATTAATTCTATGGATTACACTATTGAACTAACCGATAAAAAGAAAAAACAGATCGATTACTTAATTAAGAACATTAAAATTGGGCAGTCCAGTAAGATTCGTGATTTTGCCGTTTTTTTTGGGCGTTTTAAATGCGGCTTGCCCAGCCGTAGCATACGGCATCTCACATTGTAAATTATTAGAAAGAGCAAAGTGGTTAGCGTTGATTGCAAACGATGGGCATTACGATGGAAAAATGATCATCGGAACTGAATTGGAGGAGGACATCAAGTGGTGGAAAGTCAATAGTAAAATAGGAAAAAACCCTATAAGAACAGCAAAATATGTACTGGAAATATCATCAGATGCGTCCTTGACAGGATGGGGTGCACATTGTCAAGGTCAATCTATTAATGGATGGTGGAATAATATTCAAAGGAAACGTCATATCAATTACCTTGAGCTACTAGCAGCATTTTTTGCCTTAAAAAGCTTTGCATCTAGTCTCGACAGTTGTGAAATTTTGCTTAGATTAGACAATACAACGGCAATTGCATATGTAAATAAGGCAGGGGGAGTTCAGTATCCATTATTGAATCAATTGGCTCGGGAAATTTGGGCATGGTTAGAAAAACGAAAGATTTGGGTATTTGCATCGTACATTTCGTCCAAAGAAAATGTTCATGCTGATGTCGCATCGCGAATCACAAATATAGACACAGAATGGGAATTGTCACAACATGCTTTTAATATAATAAATAAACGATTGGGCCCATTTTCTATCGATCTATTCGCATCAAATTTAAATAAAAAAGTTAAAAAATATTGCTCAAGATTTCCAAACCCCGGAGTGTATAAGGTCGATGCTTTCACTTTATCATGGAAAGATGAAAGTTTTTATGCCTTCCCTCCATTTGCTTTGATTTTACCAACTTTAAAAAAGATTATCACAGACAGAGCAGAAGGTATAGTTATAGTGCCAGACTGGCCAACGCAATCTTGGTTTCCTATTTTCCAGTTGTTGCTCAGGAGGCCACCAATTATTTTTCGACCAAATAAAAGGCTATTAATGTCTCCTTGCAGGACACTAACGCATCCACTGGCACAGACAATTTCCCTGGTGGCGGGACAATTATCAGGCAGTCTTTTTTAAATAAGGGATTTTCACAAGCGACGACGAATATTATGATTAATTCTATATCTCAGTCTACGCAAAAACAGTATGAGTCATCCTTAAAACAATGGTGGCAGTTCACGAAACAAAAAAATTATGATATTTACAACACAGACGAGTCTAAGATCATCGAATTCCTCACAGAACGTTATAATAGTGGTGCCAAATATGGGACACTAAACTCAGACAGAGCAGCGATAGCTCTAATTACTTCTGAGAATATCTGCGGCGAAAGATTATTGTCACGATTTATGCGTGGAGTCTACAAAAGTCGACCGACTCGTGCTAAATATGATACCACGTGGAATGTTGATGTAGCCTTGCAGTACATAGAGGATATATCAAGTAAACGCAAGTGCGATCTTCGAACTCTAGCGGAAAAAACAGTCACACTAATGCTACTCACCACCGCTCATCGGTTACAAACAATGTCGTTAATCGATATCGATAATATTTGCCGATTTCAATCCGGAATCGAGATAAGAATCCCGGAGCGAATAAAAACATCAAGACCTGGAGCCAATCAGCCGAATTTAATATTACCTTTTTTCAGAGAAAATGAAAATCTCTGTGTCGCAAAAACACTTTTGCAATACATGGATTATACCGAGTCTTTAAGAGGAGAACATAAAAATCTTTTTATTTCTACAGTCAAGCCTCATAAGCCAGTCAGTGCCCAAACCCTCGGACATTGGGTGAAATCCTTTATGAAAAAAGCCGGAATTGATACAAATGAGTTTTCGGCCTACAGCACCAAGCATGCTGCAGTATCTAAGGCACTGATAAAGGGTGTTAATATAGATACTATTAAGCGTACAGCAGGCTGGTCAGAAAAATCATCGGTACTTGCAAAATTCTATAACAGGCCTATAATAGATCATAACGATACATTTGCCCTCTCTATACTTAAAAAATGAATGATGATCTGTTTTTGTATATCCTAATGTTTACTTGGGTGATTAAAAAAAAAAAAAAAAAAAAAAAAAAAGAATAAGCGTCGAAATTTTACGCAGACTCTAAACATCTACATGTAATCATTGAGAACGAGACGTCGTAGTATAATAACTCGATCAAACGAGCCCGCCGAAGGCGGGCGAAGTTCGATCGGTATTATATGAAGACGTCTCGTTCGAAGATGATTACCTCCCACCCTATATTTTGACCCGATTTATCCCGTAATCATCAAAGCGAAAAATTTTGAGCATAAGCTCTAAACTAAATGAAACATCATTGGTGACGACTTCAGACGAGACCATGAGGCCGGAAGTGGCGCGAAAGTTAAAATTTAAATACTCTAAACGTTGTGGATTGAAGCATAGCTAACGCTACTACATGTAATCATCTTCGAACGAGACGTCTTCATATAATACCGATCGAACTTCGCCCGCCTTCGGCGGGCTCGTTTGATCGAGTTATTATATGCCAACAAGAGAATCATTTCATTTTCATTGTCACTGTTCGCGACGTTCTCCAAATTAAAAAGTAACATTTTCCCGATACCATTTATAAACCGCCAACTGTGCACTGAAAAAAATGGTTCGGGATTTACAATAATACTGTTATTGTTGGCCAGTTATAGGTATACTGGTGAAAAAATATTGCCCACACAGAAAATGCAGTAGCCCTTTTAGAAAATCCCGATTGCCGTAAAGTTCATACAAATATGACTAGTGAAGTATTTCTAATTCAACAATAATATCGCTGGTGAAGGCAAAGCAGTTTTGTCTACGGCGCCTATACTGCGCCTTTGTGGACGACACTCAATCGTCTGGCTAGCTTAGTCATTATAAATAGCTGGAAATTTATCGTTTTTGTAAATCAGCCATGCTAACATAGCTCGCGAAACTACACTGTATTGTTCAAACAGCTGTAGTAGCTGATTTTTACATGCCTAGCTATATCAACCATATAGTATGGCTGCGAGAATAACGTTGTGACACATAGCTATACTAATATGGCTCGCGCAACTATACTACGTTTTTGGAACACCTACAGTAATCTGTTAACGCGTGGTGTCTATGCCTCTGCCTCGCGCGAAAACGAGACCTCGCTACGCAAAATTTGATAATGAACGAGTTTGTGAAGAAGAAACTGAACGAACGGAATCTTGATGAGCTTATACCAACATTTGAAGGTTCTCACTTATCTACGGAATATGTAAAAAAGGACTATTTTTCCTGTTATATAAACGCCAATCGTATAACAAGCGAATTTTTGTAGGTTAGGTCAACTGTCATTTTCCTGCAAGGAGAGTATCATATGTCTCCGGGCCATGGATTCTCTCAAATTTCCAGGTGTGTTTCATTAGCTCTAAAAATCAAGTCTCTTTTGCAAAATATTTATGTATGAATATCATTATCGATAACAGATGATTAAAATAAATATTCATGATTATGAAACATATTGGCTGAATTTTTACTGTGACCCGAATATCCCCTACTATATATACCTACCTATACGAGTATAGGTAGGTACAATATCCTGTAATTTATCTATATAAAATGAATTTATAATTCAGCCATATTCTTTTGGTAGTATGGCTGGTACGTCTACCTCGTATGCTAGCGTTTATAAAACAGCTCTACTAGTATTGTTGGTATACAAATAATTCTGCCTACACTGACAAAACTGCTATCCACGAAACAACATTGTATATGCTTGCTTCGGCTATACTAGTATGGCTGGTGTTCGTCTACCTCGTATGCTAGCGTTTATAAGACAGCTATACTAGTATGATTGGCATACGCATAACTCGTGATGGTGAACTCAACCATACTATGGTATTGCTGAAATAGAGATACTTGTCAGATTCGCGGAGCTATTGGGTATATGTCTGTCATGACATAGTGGTATGTTTACGCCAACGATATTGTGTCAGTCATATTTGTATGGCTTTATTACCTAGATGGTATGGCAGTAGCGTATTTTCCCATATAATATGGCTGAAGCAATAATAATTATGGCTCGAATCGGGAAACTTTTTTTTCAGTGTGTAAATCACCACTGGACGCGCTGATCTCGTGAAACTAAAATCTGAATAAAACTCATAGTGCGAACAACCAGAGCTGCGTCAGCTATTGTCTAACGAATCCAGAGGCGGATGTTTCGCGATGAATGAACGAGAGAGATTGCGTACAACATCGACCACGCGTTGCGTTATTCTGTGGGGCCCGTATACTCTGTGCCACAGCGCTGCTGTTGTTGCAAAAGTCCGATAGTTTTTAGACCATTTAGTCCGTGTATGGTGGAGAGACTAGACGCGCATATAGGAAAGCTTGCGATCAAACGCGCTCTGCGGCGTCCATTCATCACCAAAACCACTGGAGACCGTTGTGAGCCATCTACTTCCCCTCTCGTAAAGAGAAATTGCACTGTCGGAAGTGCTTTCACCCGACGAGTTCTCTCTCTGCTTTATCCCAATGAGAAGACTCCGCGTCTAGCCAAAGCCCCCTGGGTCGCAGATCTATCCGCGCTTTCGTATTACTTTGCCGTCTCTCCGGACACGCGACTGATTCACAATGAAGTCGCATTATTGGTAATTTCATTATGTAACAAATGTAATTAAGCAATGCTCGGGATTGCGTCTTTGAGCGCAGTAAAAATGATTATAGCCACTAGTAACACCGACCCATTTTATGCAAATAGTGAATTATGCTAATTTATAAAAATTTACACTTTTGGTTAGTTCACTTTTTTGAGAAATGCCCTATACAGTTGGGGCAAATTTTTCATCTAATTCCTTCTTAAATTCGTCGGAAGATTCTGCTGATTGGTGGCTATAGATGATTGATAACAAGTGTTAAAATTGAAGTCTCGCTCACAATGAACATTTTTAAACTGTCGCGGAAAATCGGAATTCCTTCGATCGAAGAATTTAATGAAAAATGAGCCCTGTCAATCTGCGGAACATTGAACAATGTAAACGGTAGCTATTGGTAAAAATGATAAGCAGATATGTAGCATTCATTCGATTAGTACGTAGCGCAGTAGTTACCTCAAGAATTAACTTCTCGGAAAAATTGAGCAATTTGCTGATTAAATTTATCATCCAATGGAATACGTAAGATTCAGGCAATCGAATGAAGTCAAAGCATTCATTTTGAATCATCCTGTACAACGTGGCGATGAAATTACTGAACCTCTGTGGGCCTCTCTGATAGACGCAGGGAGCAGCCGTGGCGATACGTCAGTTCTTCCGAAGGGTGCGCTGAAAGCGATACCGCTATAAAGTTAGCAGAGGCAAGTCTCTGAATTACATTTACTCTTCAGCAGAATAAGATGCTTTTTAGGTGCTAATTTAGTGCCCAGTTGATTATTTTGGTGCGCGATTCATGGAGCTAGGAATCCAATTCAAAAATTTATCTGCCAGCTTGATGTAAGGCTAGCAGAACTAACGTATCGAGTAAACGAAAAGAAAAAATCGTATTGCATTTTCTACGCAATAGAAAAATGTCTGATGCTCGTTTCACAAGATGGCTCAGATCCTGAAGCGTCGGTATCTTGGAAAATGTGAATGTTAAGTCTCTGCGTGTATGTTACACGAAATATTTATTCCATCGTCAACTCGATTGGCAGAGAGGCGAGAGTCGTTTTTTTTTCCCCGAAGGGGCGAGTTTTTTGACTCAGGGATGGAGTACCAAAATCGGGAAAAAGCGATTTTCGGAAGCACTTATTCAATCCAATACTACGATCGCACGTGAATCCAGCTGTTACGACTTCACAACGTTTTATTTTCTCGAAAAAGTTTTTCAACCTCGGAACCAAGATTTCCATTCAGATTTCGGAGTTTTAGTATACACCTTTTGAAAGCACTTAAAAAGCACTCAATTCCCTGCGCAATGCGATTTTTTTTGCCTTCACTCGATTCGATGCTTCTGCTAGCTCGACGTCAAGAGCTAACAGAGGACTTTTTGTACTGGATTCCTGGCTCCATGAGTCGAGCACCAAAAAAAAAACAAACCGTGCACTGAATCAACCCCTAAAAAGCACCTTTATTGTGGTGAAGAGTGAATCCAATTCGGAGACTCGTCTCTGCTAACTTGACGAATGTAAAAGCGATCCCCTATACGAGAGAGACTCGACTATTAATTCATTAGATTCTCATTCATTCGTGGACTATATTACTCGCGACGACGTGCGTGGACTTATAGGTTTCGCAGAACTCGGGCCCTCAAGCCATATTATGCCCTCTCGGAAAATTAGCGGGGAGAATATCCAAGGAGGAGAATTACATTATACATCACTGGATATATCGGGACCGGTTTTGTTAAAGTTAAGATTGATTGTTTATTCGCGTCGAAAAAGACAAATTTCTCGTTTTTTTTTATTTACGATACTTTTTTTTTGTCGACCAGACAAAAAATAACGTTACATTTGTAATAAAGCAGGAGATTTACGATCGAGTAGAGCTTCAAAATTGCAATTCACTCTCGCAACCTTTATAACTTTCACATCATCGTAAATATTTTTGCAGTTGATCGAACAGACGTCTTTGCGATCGCATTGTCGTCAGAGGACAAAAAACAAAAAGCTCGTTCTTTCTCGGGCGATGGTCTTTGAAAAATCATAAAAAAAAATATATCGCCTGCCTTAGCGAGAAATATATCTCGCTCGACTGCCTATACATCTCCGCGCGATGTCTTTCGTCTGGATGACGCGCAGCAGCTCCGGGGGTTGCTCGGGAATATAGACTGCCCACGGGGCTATATGCATGAAGTATAAGAAAAAAAAAAAAGGTACTACATCTACATCTACATCTCATTTTTCGTGAAAATAAATAAATAAGTATGGGATATAGGAAGTGAGAATGCCTCTGAACTGTGTGATAGAGGATACGAAGAGCGAGGCGACGACTTTAACTGGGTTACCAAGAACACCTGCGGGCGATGAAAACTTTCCGTCAAGCAGAACGAGAGGGATCTCTCGTCACACGAGCGCTTTTTTTATTCTTTCAATCTCCCTTCCCTCGACGCTCGTCAGCAAATGCGCGATCTTCTTCCCATGTATACCGTCAGGCAATCTATATTCGCTCTATCCAGTCTCTCTATTTTATCCCTCTCATAATCTCATCGTAATATCGAGTTGAAAAAAAAAAAAAACAATCGGTATAATTCACGGAATGGTTTAAAACTTAATTATCTTTGGCTCCACAGCCAAAACAGAGAGTCTCATAACGATTGCCACGAATGATAAAAATACCTCTCTCTCTCTCTCTCTCTCTCTCATCCTTCATCGTCTCGGGCAATTTCTTTCGTTTGGCAATTTAGAAATAACGAAAATCAAGACACGTACACGTTCTTAACTACAGAATACAGCTATACTCGAACTTTTTTTTTTTTATAGATCTGTATAAGCTAGAGGGCCAAAAGAGAAAGAGGCTTGGTGCAATTACTTTTATAACGAGCGCACCGATAGTCTACATCGTTCAATTAGTTTCGTGCGCGTCTGTTCAATCGTTCTCCAGGAGCACACCCAAGTCACCGATTAATTTTCGACCGTGGAAAAAAAAAAAAAAAAACGCGAACCGTTCTCATTTTTCACGGACGCTAGATCTTTTAGATCGATTTATGTGAATTTTCCGAACGTAAACGAGCGATCTATATCGCTTGCAGGAACAACGAAAGCGATACTGCGATACTGTATTTTGTGATCGTTCAATCCTGCACGGACTGTACCCGGCGATACAAACCCTCCGGGTAATCGCTAATAGACAAATTGGCCATTATGCGAAACGCCGTTAATTTGAAAATAATTTGAAAAAAAAAAAAATTGTTCCGATAATCATGAATAATAAAAAATGCATCGTATCTAAATTAGTAACGAGTTGGATTATGGAAATTTTCAACGGTACACTCTCATTCCCGCACGAACACGCCAAAGCTTCAACGTTCGCGGAAATAAAATTGATCGCCGGATATATATATACGGGGATTATTTAACAGTAAATTTGTTTTTTTCTCAAAGCTCGTTAAATCGTTTATTCGAAACATCTTACAGGTTTTTCGGATCAATAATGTTGCTTGATGACGCAATGTGAAATCATCGATCATCATGACGTCACTGATATCACAAAGAGTTTGCAGAATAGTTTCAAAGTTTAACAGCATTGTACTTACCCATGTATCATAATAAAATAGCTCGAGGCTCTCTTGCTTTTTGTTCCTCTCCGGTAACTCCTGCTTTCTTCGTAAATTGTGGACTCGCGTCGACGAGAGGAATCAGTCTGAGTAAGAAAGGGAAAGTGAGATGAGAGTATATGGGTGGATCTGGTATGCATAATCCCAGAAAGCATAGTTCAAACGGGTAGTCCTGGAAAATTATATACGGTGAAGTTGAAGGGTCGTATACCCCCGAGAGCAAAACATGCATACAGATATTGCTGCTTGCAAGGGCTCTTGGTTGGTGTTACAAGAGAGAAGCAAGCGAATGCGCGAAGGATAACGAGTGTACATTTGCAAAGGGATGATGAACCGTAATACCCGGCGAGTACAGTAGAACAGCAAACTATATATGTATAAATAGGCAAGAGAGGGATGTTGATATTGTATATATATATATACAATGCGTGAAGCCACGAGTACTGAATGATGCTTGCTGCTCTGGCGTCTATTGCAAATGAGCATATAGCTCCGAAGCTCTCTCGCTCGAGTATCAGTGAGCTCTCGTTCTCCCATCTCATTTTGGCCCTCTCTCTCGAAACCCTCTGTCTGCATGATGCCCACCGCCACAGAGAGAAACAGGATTATCTTTGTATCATTAGCTTTTGACGCGAGTCCAAAGCCTCCTCCCGAACAACCATCCCCTCTTTCACTTTCGCTCTCTTGGTCCTTCGTATCTATTTGCATACATTGATGAAGTAAGCGTTGCAGACTCTATAGGGGGTACCAAAGAGAGATAGAGAGAGAGAGAGAGAGAGAGGAGGGATGAAAACGAGCCGAAACATCGTTTCGCACGTCACTGGACCGGTGTAGCAGCCTAACGAGACCTCACAGGGGGTTCAATATCCAGTGACGGAGCGGAGTATACTAGAGATTGATGGATATTGATACGAACACTCAAGCAAACTATTTCAGCTGCTATCATAGATGCTTTACTTCGATCATTACGAATTTTGACTTATTAGACATTCTCTGTTATTACTCACACATGTGTGAGTGCGATGCAGTTGGGGTCAGGATAGATACGGATTCGCCTCTGTCTAGTGTGAACGATGCTTCAGTTTTATTCGCGAAACACATAGAAATGCTGCATGCCGGTATGAAGAGAAATTGAGGGAGAACAATCGCGAGGAACAAGAGAGTTTGGGAATATAGACGTCCATAACACGGTTCTAATAACCTGAGTCGAGGAATACCGCGCCAGGTGTATCACAGGTACATACGAGAGCAGGCGATATACGATAAAGCGCAGGAGTGTATCGCACGTTTGTACGTGTATTTTATATCATGCACTGCATACGGAGTGTACCGTACCGTACCGTATACATTTACAGTGTACCGTTGGAACAACGATGGTGCAAGGGGTACGAAGAGAGTTATACAGAAAGCGTGGTGTAAAACGAGAGCTTCGGCGTGCTACAGACTCTGCTCGGTTGCCTTTTATTACAACGGGGATTCACTTCGGCGTTCGCTCGCGCCATCATTCGCTACGGGGCCCGAAGCGCTCGCACCTTCCCACTCCCACGTCTATTATCTGCCGCTGTGGTCCTGTATGGTGTTGGAAACTAACGTCGTTGATACAAACTCACCCCTCCCCCTTCCCCCAAACCCTCAAACAATATATATACTCGCTCTGCCTCCCCGTCTCTAACACAATCGTTACACGTACGTCCGCAGGTACGAGGAAACTAACGGCCGCGCATCCTTGCCAATTATCTCGATTCCCCTCAATTCCTCCCTCTGGGGTGGCAGCATCGTAGATACTACAGCTGTGGAGGAGCGCAGGTTGCAGGAAATACGCATATATATTGACTGCTATATATGTATAGCAAACAAAAGGTCTCAATTCCCGTCAGCTGCACGTGTTAAATCCTGTGGATTCAGGACCTTTCGTTTGGCAGCAGTCGACGTAGGTATAAGGCATGATAATGCGGTAGCAAGAATAAAAGATAGAGAGGAAAATACCAACGAGACTTTGTGCGAAGATGGAATTTTTGCTGATTGGTTTTTGTGAGTCCTCATCGGTGTCCGCGATGGTGGAGACAATGAGATCATTGCTTTGTCACACTATATAGTAGAGATTTTCTCTCATATCGGAGTTACATTAGGTCTTTGGAATATGCTACGTTTTTTTATGACTTTACGGGACTTTCATCGGATGACAATTTCGTTTTTTGCATTGTCATTTGAGTAGCTGTGTGTCTCAGCTTTCAGACTTTCACGTCGCACCGGTATTTCATTTTCGCCCGAGCTTTCTCTCTGTTTCGTCTTGGTATATATATACTTGCCACATCTAGAAGAGGAACTTTGTTTTTGTTCCGGCGAATCTTGTGTGTGCATTCGTTCTTTTTGTCACAAACTTCCGATGGATCGCGCATTGGTTCGTTAACTCTTGAGTGCACTAGCCCGAAGCTCCGGGTCAGTGTCAGTTGAGCTTTCGCTCGGGTTTTCACCCTTTCCTAGCGCCCTTGACGGCCAGGCAGAGACAAATTGAATTTTCCATGGTTCGCCGGGCTCGATATAAGACCCACACACACACACACACACACATAGATATATAATATATATATATATAATATATCTTATGCATGAATTGTGCAAGAGTATTGTTGTATGTGTACGTTACACTATAAAAGTGAGTAATTGGCTAGCGGCAAACAGCGAGAAATCGCTGTGTCCATCAGTTTCTGTGTATCCAAAGGCAACCTCTCCTATCTGTTACCTCTCAGAATTTCTACTCACGCTTTTCGGCTCTTCTCGCCCACGGAGTCTGGCCTCACTTGAGGAAGCCTGGAGGCAAAAGTTTTCACCACCCTTTCGTCTTGGCTCACGCGAAGCTATTATCCGACCATACACTCTAACCTCTCGTGGATTCAATTTACGATTAACGAGAGAGAAACTCCGAGAGATCTGCCCACGTGCGTTTTCACGAAACTTTCAAAAATTCTGATTCGAAAAGAATAAAGAGGACGAGGAAAAAGAACACGAGAGAGAGAGAGAGAAGGCTATCTAGCCAATAGACTCAATTCCTCAGTGCTCATCGAGACTTAATTATTCCAACGATCCTCACGGTGCTGTCTCGAATTTTAATCAACTCTTTTCTCTTCCGAATTAATTATAGGAGGTCTCTATGACAGAGTCGTATATGGTGCGGCATACGGAGGAATGGAAGGAAAGGTAAAGCCTTTGATAACAGCTTTGACCGATCCTGTCGGACTGAAAAAGCTCTCTCGTCCTGAATTTCTATGGGTCTCCCCGGTGACCAAGAGTAGAGTCGATATCAGCACAGTCCACACACGCACGGGGGGTGAAAACGAGAGAGTGAGAGCAGCTGCTGGGCGGTTTATTAATCCAAGAGTTCGTCCCCTATCGTCGGAGGGCTTTTACACTGTAACGAGGATCAACATATGTCTGTGTGTGCGTGTGTGCGTGTGTGCAGCCTTTCTTTATTCATGCGTACGTGCCTCGGGACCCCAGTGCACAAACACCGCTGTATATATTTCGTTAAGAGCCGATAAAATACACACACGAGGGAAGCGGAAGCCTAAGTGAATGAGTTCAAGCGGTGTATTTGTTATTTTGCTGTGATTATAGGCTGCATGAAAATTAGGAAAAGCAGCAGATGGTCAAGTTGACGCGAGCTTACGGTTCGAAGGCTTCGTTGCGCCAGACATTGGCAAAATGATTGGAACGAACGAGGGTCAAAGTTCGCACAGCGATGTATCCAATATAGTACACACCCCGCGATACTTCGTCCAAGCACATATCCCATAAGCGCAAGGCTACTGGACTTGCGGGGTTCTCTCAGGCGCGATGGAAAGCAATATTGGGGAAGGCCCGAAAGAGATGTCGAGAAGATTGACGCGTCTGCACAGGGTGCGCCTCTTCCGGTTTTATGATGGATCATGCATCAGCGAAATTAATGTTTGCTAAACGCCCTTGTTATTAGAGGGTGCAGATATGTTTGGATTCTTTTGTTTCAGCAGGCAGCATGGTTATTTTATGCATAAAGAATAAAGGAACTTTGTCAAAACCATTGACTTACTGCAAAGTTCTTTTGTTTTAAATAGCAGGGGAAATCAGGGTTAAAACGGACGGTGGGTAATGATGGTCATGATTTTTGCGCAGAATGTAAAAAGTGAATCGAAATTAATCGATTAAACGAACTTACTTGTAAGTGAAGTTCTATCGTAATTGTATGAAGCGCCTCTTCCGAAGAGATAAACAGTGTAGTACCCCTGTTCCACGCCAGTGATGCCACAAGTTTAAAGCAAAAAACTTTTTGCCTGCGCTCCGTCGTCATGACAACGCGTACTACGATATTTCTCATTCTTCAAAGCACTGCCGCAACAATCCTAGGGTAATCTCTGAAGGGAGATGGGTAATGAATTAAGGGAGGGAGCTATCTCTTCGGAAGAGGCGCTTCATACAATTACGATAGAACTTCACTTACAAGTAAGTTCGTTTAATCGGTTAATTGTATTTCGCGCCTCTTCCTCGAGATAAACAGTGTAGATGTTTAAAGTATGTTGCGGTAGATAATGAGCATGCATGACCCATGAGTCGTGCGTATGCTAATCTCCGTAATTTCTTATAATTACGTTGGTGTATATAATTTAGTATAAATATTATAATATATTATGATATCAGATATTACATTGCAGAGACTTCGCAGCAAAATTGTAGTGCTGCAATTAAAATTAGATTTCAACAATGTTTCTGAGACCTTGTTGCAACGTTGCTGGAAAAAACGCTGCAATGCTACATGCCGTATGGGTATTTATTGGTATAAAAATCTTTACGCCATGTGCAGAGCAGTCGCCTCTGCATTATTCATCAATATTAATATTCTATTGAGATTTGAAGCGAATTTATGAGATGTCTTTTGATCCCTTTTTTTAAAAAAAAAATGACCCATACGAAGCTCAGTTAACACTGATAGGGTATTCTCTGACCCATCAGTGACTTGTCTCATACAATTTGCTTCATCATTTTTAGCTCATCATTTTCATCATTTTTAACTAAATATTTTTTTTTTTAATTTTATTTTTTTTAATTTATTTATTTATTTTTATTTTTATTTATTTATGTATTTATTTATTTATTTTTTTTTTTTTTAATTTTTCGATCACGCTATGAAATATCTAAAATTCTTGACTTGAGATATTTTCAAAAATTGTTAGTTCAAGGTAACTCTAATTATGCCAGACTCATAGCGTCTTTGATGCATTATTTATTTGTAATCCTTTCGAGTCTGAAGTCCTTAAATTATCAAGAATTTAAGGCAATAGTAATAATAACCGTTTCAAAAGAGAGAGCAGTGGTATAGTGGTAGCATGCTCGGCCCACACGCAGAGAGCCCTGGTTCATTTTTCACCACGGGTACCATTGGGAAAAAAAAAATTTCCTATGTGCTTTTTCTGCGACCTCGATGGTTAAAAAAAAAAAAAAAAAAACCCATCCGAAAAATGCAGTTCTAAAAGCAAGGTGCAGCGCTTTTGTGTGGTAGCCGAAAGACTGCGAGATACCTCAGGTTCGATTCCCGAGAGTTTGTAACCTCGAGGAGCCAACCTTTGTCTCTGTCGGGTGCAACCCAATCCAATTTATCTTTCCGAATTTATAAATTAAAATAAAGCCCCGAATGACGATACAATTCCTTCTCCGTTGTGGGAGAATTTTCCGATTCAAAAGTCAGTGGCTAGCTTACCATTAAGATTATTAATATAGATTTGCAACGATATTAGACCTGTTGCTAAAAGTTGTCTAGGCAACCGTGACATAGTTAGACTGCCCGATTCTTGAATCGATTAAATTTTGAATCTTTGAAAACATCGTAACAGGTATCGATTCTCAAAGTCAATATGACAATTGGAGATTATTTACCTTTTTTCTCGATGGTGTCATCAACTTATTGTTACAGAAAAGTGTTCGCCCCATTTCCAAACAGAATCTCAGCTCGACTCGTGACTATAAGTCACGGTGATACAACTCCGGCAGGCTATTTTTACCCACCTGTGAACTTGCGAAAGCGCCAACTACCTTTCCTTGCTATAAGTATGATTCCTTGATATGAGTATCAGGACATAAAAATGTCCATATCGGAGATGCCAAGGAAACGAAGTCTTTGGTACTCTTGCATCTCTAATATCAAGAAACTGAAAACTGAATTGACTTTTGTCAAAATGCATTAATTGTAATAAAGCGATCAGTCACTTTAGTCTCAGAATTCATGATTGCGGGTAGTGGCTGCTACGTGATGACTCGTAAAACCTTTGCAGGTAAATGATTTAGTTCTTTCCTCTTGTCTCTTGTATTCCATTATCTTGTATTCGTCTTTTCCTTTTCCTGCACCAAGTTGATGAAACTTAATACAAGATTGAGCCTTGACAAGAAACGTTTCACTAAGGAAGATTTTAATGAGTAGGTAATTATTTCATAATGTACCCGATACCCGCATTGCTCTTTTTTTTTTTTTTTTAATTTTTAATTTTTAATTTATTATTATTATTATTATTATTATTATTATTATTATTATTTTAAATATATATATAACTATTCACTCGTTAAAACCAAAAAATTAATTTTCAAAAAAGGTTTGCATTTCTGAGACAGCAATCTTTCTTGGCTGGCTCATCGTGCTACCATAGTAGCCGAATGTTCTTAACGATTAATTCTTTGATTGAATACGGCCGGTTTGGCCAGTTTCATAGTTGTTAAGCTGATGACTATTTTACAAGTGAAAATGTTAATAAAAATATTCATAAACCTTTGACTTCTACTATGAGCAAGATCCTTCATGGTATGCGGGTAGCCAAATTTTTGCAATAAAAATCTGTATGTCTCGAGTATCGGCTTGTCTGCAGAGTCACATTGAATATCTCGGGAAAAGAATGGCGAAATTATCAAATTAATTTTTCACCTACTAACCGGGTGGCTTTTTCCGTATGTAAAAAGTTAAAAAACATCTGGTCAGCTTACAATCTTTCATTCAGGCATAGCGCCTGTGAGATTCACATTAAGTTTTTATCGTATCCATCTCGCGAATCATGTTTTCTTCGAGAAGAAATTTTGAGATTTCGGCCAGTCAAAAAAAAATCGCCTACCTCATATGATTCTTGGTTGTTGAAGGAATATACCCCCTGAAGGGTAGCTTCTCAGCAAAATAATATAGGATTCCATTGTTGTTGAGAAGGATATTCTTTGAAAATTGGTCCTGCTGGCTGAGATGTCAGTTTTCCTTTGCTGTGAAGGAATATTCATGATTATGTTGTTTCACTGACTGATCTAGTAAGTATTTTCTCCCCTGTGGAGGAATATACGCTGCAATTGGCTTTGCTGACTTGCAAAGTAAGGTTTTCCTTTCCTATGGAGGAATATTAGCTAAAGAGCAGAATTGCTGACTGATCAAGTCAGTATGAAACTCCTTATGAAAGAATATTTACTGTCTTCAACAGCCTGTGGCTGATACATAGGCAAATAGAACCAATCGGTATTACTATTTGAAGGAACTTTCGCTGCCAGAGGCAGTAACCTGCTTACACCTGTTTATATAGGCTATTGAGACGGATTGTTGAGAATATTCGCTGTCTGTAGCAGCCTGTGACTACTAAATATATAACCGAATAGAACCAATTGGTATTCCTATTTGGAGGAATATTCGCTGCCGCAGAGGCAGTAATCCGTTTGGCCTTTGAGATGGTTCATTTGCTGTCTTTAGCAGCCTGTAGCTAATGCATAGCCGAATAGAACCAATTGGTATTCCTATTTGAAGGAATATTCGCTGCCAGAGGCAGTAACCTGTTTGGCCTTTGAGATGATTCATTTGCTGTCTTTATCAGCATGTGGCTAATACATAGCCGAATAGTACCAATAGGTATTCCTACGTGAAGAAATATTCACTGCCAGAGGCAGTAATCTGTTTATATAGGCCTCTGGGATGGTCCAATGAGAAAAATACTGACCTTTTCTCCGTCATAGCGCCTTGACAACCATCTCTTTGAGTACGCAGCGGCCACACGTCTTGCAAAGACGGCGTTCTATACAGAACTAACAATAAGAGACCCTAATTTTGCAGAGATTAAGGTCTCGACCACTCGTGTAATGCCAGCGTTCAGCATACAAGAACTGCCCGCATCGGTTTCAACCTATGCTGGCACTACGTTTTCCCATCCCGCGTTGTCGAGTTCGGATTTCGTGTCTACAGACAACGATGTGCGATTCGGTTAGAGCCGAATGCACAAGCATATTAAGCCACACAGTATAACTATGGGCTGACGCAATCCCACGCTGGAACTCGAATCCCGTGTACATAGACACGGGTGTGCGATTCGGTTAGAGCCGAATGCACAAGGCATATTCAGCCACACAGTATAACTATGGGCTGAAGCAATCCCACGCTGGAACTCGAATCTCGTGTACATAGACACGAGTGTGCGATTCGGTTAGAGCCGAATGCACAAGGCATATTCAGCCACACAGTATAACTATGGGCTGATGCAATCCCACGTTGGAAATCGAATCCCGTGTACATAGACACGAGGGTGCGATTCGGTTAGAGCCGAATGCACAAGGCATATTCAGCCACACAGTATAACACTATGGCCTGATGCAATTTCACGCTGAAAACTCGAATCTCGTGTCTCTAGACACAGGTGTGCGTTTCGGTAAGAGCCGAATGTACAAAGCATATTGAATCACGCACAGGACACAGGATATCACCCTGCAGGAAGATGCAATTCCACGCTACAGCTCGAATCCCGTGTCAATAGACACGAATGTGCGTTTTGGTAAGAGCCGAAAGCACGAAACACATAACCGCCATGGATTCATATGTGTTGAGCAGATTCGGTCACGGATCTTCTGATTATCGCTCAAGAATCGTCCAATTCTTTTTGGCTCATCTAAAAAACACTAATTTGACACTCTTCTAGGTTGTACTTACTGCGAGTGTCCTCTATGTTCAATTTGTTCTCGGGGTCTCTCCGTAAGGGCCCCCGATCTCCGTGATTACCCTTGATATCACTTCCGTGATAAATCGTCGATTCTTCGTCTAATATTACATTACTTATTCTATTATTTGCACTATCGTGCAAAAAAGCTTGTGTTTACACCGGCACAAAACGAAGGAATGAGAAATATCGTAGTACGCGTTGTCATGACGACGGAGCGCAGGCAAAAAGTTTTTTGCTTTAAACTTGTGGCATCACTGGCGTGGAACAGGGGTACTACACTGTTTATCTCGAGGAAGAGGCGCGAAATACAATGATTAATTTTACAACTTTAATTCGAGCTCTTCTTTTAGCGCGACCGTCATCACCTCGTTTTCTCCCACAAATATTTTTGCAGCAGATGATGATGATATTTGCCAGAAGTTGATTGAGACTGCGCTTCCCAGAATAGGCTAAGCATCTATATATAAATATATGTTTATATATATATATATATGCATAGGTACGGCAACAGTGAGGGCTTTCAATAGTCCCGAATATTAAAAGCCAGACCGCCACAATTTCGTACCCCAACAATACGGAAATTACGCAGGAAGGATATTAGTTCGGAATGAATGGGAATCGTTTTGATTAACGACCCATGGCCATGGGCTGTTACGGAAGGATCGAGATAGCTAGAAGGACGAAATTCTGCCACAATGCCGTCCATTTTTTAATTGCTCTATCTCTCTCTCTCTCTCTCTCTCTCTTTCTCGTTGCTTACCCAACGATGCAGTGATTCGGGGAATAATAACGAGACTTCGCGATTAAATATTGATCTATTCGTTCAGAGTATATATATATATATATGCACGAGAGCTAGGAAACTGATGCCAAATTTCTTTGTCAGGTTTTTATTTCAAAAATTCTTTTCTGCATCGTTCTCTGAGAGATTAGCCCAATCTTCCAAGAAAATGAGAGTCGTAGGAGCATAGTCTTTCACTACAATTTCGAAATGTCTCGATAGCCGGAAGAAAAAGGATCCGATAAGAAATCTCAGATCTGATAAACAGTAAAATCTGGGAATGAGTAAAGTTTTCATTTTGTTTTCATGTGAGATCCCGTATGCACCTACTGGGACATGGCACAAATTTTATATCTTTGTTAGTGCACGTAAATTATCGATATTTCCATCAGATTTTTCGCAATTGCACAACTACGATTTTTCGAGCAATGTTTTTTTTTTTTTTATTTTTACTAAAAGACTAAAATAGAAAGTGAGCTCAGGAAAACACGAGAGTCCGCATCGTGTATGAGGTCGCTTCGTTAAAGAGGACGAGAGAGAGAACGAAGCAAGTTTGAATAGAGCCCGCATTCCGCATCGAATACCCGAGAAACTCATTTGCGAGTTACCCCCCGCATGACTGTAATGTTGGGGGGGACTCTTGTTGACGTCCTCCATCCTCTCTCACTCTCTCGTTTTGCAAATACGAGAGTCTCGGATCCACTCTCGGGGCTGCTTCGACCTGCTTCTTGTTGTTCGCGCTGCTTACGCACAACAAAACACCCACGGCGTCTAGTTGTTTGCGCTAAACTAGAGAAATATGTACACGCGAAGCGAGCATACATTAGCGCGAAAAGCGCCCTAGCTTGCGAGCACGTCAACCGTCTATCCTAAGTATCTGTCGCATACGACTCGCACACCGATCTTTACCGCGTTCCACATTGCTCGTTTTCCTTTGCGATGAAAATTCAACAATGCAAGCAAAAATTCTCGCTCCAGGAGCTAAACAATATGGAAGCACGAACGACACGGAGCTCAGGATGGAATATTGAAATTTTTCCAAATTCAAATATCCTCTCAAGCATTTTTAAGCGACCCCGAAGATATTCCATATTACCACAATTGGAAACATTACCACCGATATGTGTAGCAATGTTTTTTCTTTCTTTAAAACCCAGTCTAGTCACCTTAAGCCTAAATTTTTCTGCGATCCTAAATTTGGAGGCTCGTCCGGGATGGGGGTACTTCCACCTACATAATAGAGACGGAAGACGAATAGGACGATATGAAGCGACTGGAATGACACTAAAAGACGAAGTGTTCTTACATGTAAGACGGACATGTGGGGGCACATGTCATTCCAGGACGGCCGAATGCAGGGAGCGAGGTCCCCCAAGAAAGAACTAAATACGAATTGTGGAGGAATTGGTTAGAGGGCCCGGGTAGCTCAGTGGTCAGAGCACTCGACCACTATGATCTTTAGGAAGGTTTTTATCGTTTTTCCTATGTCTGATATATGCGCTAGTCAGGGTGCACCTTAAGCTAGTCGAGATAGACATTGCTATCTAGTCACAGATTATTTTTTAAGTACTCATTAACGAACCAGAATTGTTATTTGCGAAACACTAAACAACTAGTTATGCGAATATAACCTATGCTAATTATCTGCGGATTTCTTTTTTCGCTGGTTTATTTTATCCTCATACCCAAATGATGTATTTACACGAACAATAAACGATTAAAAAAAAAATCAGAGCACTCGACCGGCAATCGAGAGGACCCGGGTTCGAATCCCAGTCTAGTCACCTAAAGCCTAAATTCTTCAGTCCTACATAAATCATACACTGTAAAGTTATGACACACAAGGTTAGCCTATTCCTTTGACCACCTGCAATTATGTACGAACTCGATTGCTTAATATTATTTATGATAATATTATGATAGGTTTTTTGAAGGAAGGTCGTTCATGCCTTTGCACAGTGACCATTCGTGTATTTCTGATTCATGATTTTTCCAAATTCATTTGCATTTGGGAGAAAGTAACATTGTCAGATTGCAGAGTAACTTTGATCCATGGTAATTTTACGTGGATCGAAGAGTAAGGAAACTCGAGGCATATTGCTATCACTTTCTGTCGGGGCGAGGCATTTTGACCGAACGATAAATTTACTCGAATGTGTCATAGCACTTTTAGCAAAATTTAACGATTACAAAACCTCATCATTCATCAATGTCAAGCGATCACCTGACTCTGAAAGGGTGTTATTTTACATTTCAGCAATATTTTTCAACCGTTCGAGGCATATTGAACAAACGAAAAAATTACATTTTTATCTGACGTTGATGCAATTATCGGGAGACAGACTGTGTCACTGCGGGTCTTTGGTTCAATTTTTTTCATTTTTTTATTGCATTTCTTGGCTGTCGAATTTATGGATTCGACGAGTGCCGTGTCACACAGGAGCTTCCTAATAGCCAGACTCTCCTTCATCTCATATCACTCGCGGATACACGTCAGACGAGAAAACCATATATTTTTTTTTGTGTATACCATTCTCGGTGTTGTGCACATTCCAACAATGGATTATGAGACATATGTGCGTAACTTGCATTCTCTTGCTCCGAGGTGGATGGTTAGGTAAAAGGTGCGTCAGGGTCTCGGTCTCTTCTCTCTCTCTCTGTCTCTCTTTCTCACTCTCTCTTTCCTCTCACTCTCTCTTTCTCACTCTCTCTTTCTCTCACTCTCTCTTTCTCACTCTCTCTTTCTCTCACTCTCTAAGCCCATTAGCGGAGAGACAACGACGACAAGGGTTGCTCCAAGCTCAAAATTCTCGTGCGCAACCTTCATCAAGAATGCGACCCATTCCTCTCATCCACTTTTCTCTGTGCTATTACAACGTTCCCAAAATGCATATTGTCCTCGTCTTCAGCATGCTCCTATTCTCTCTCATATTCAAATACTCAAATTCTCCCGGCAAACTTTCCCTGCCCTCGTTGAATCCTCGCGAAGACAACGAGAAATTCCGTGACTCGAATTAAACTATAATAATCGATCGAGCCGCGTCACAAGATTCCGAACGATCGACCTCGTATAATCTCGATCAACGGAAAAAAAAAAATCAGCACGAGGCATCGAACGACTTTTTCGTCATCTCTTTGAGCCATAATGCAAAAATATACGTGTTCAAGTTTTGTGCATCACGAGACCAATTGAAACGTTTGACTCCGTTTCTCATTGAGGGGTCATGAATGTTTAAGCGATCCGGCAGACACGCGACATATATATGTCATCCGGGAGTCTGCTCTCGTTATCGATTAGATATCAAAATTGCGATATAATATGTATGTATATCTTATTTGTACCAAGTACTCGATACTTGGGGTTATCTCACAGAGATTGATATAGTCGTTAGACTCAAGTGTTGTAAAACATACGTCATATGGACTTATAATGTAAAGGTAAATCCCCGGTATATTCTTGGTATATACTATAGGATACTTGAAATTTTCGTTTATTACTCGATATCATACGATGTTATTTTTTACGCTTCGTGGATCAAGTGCACGCAGCACCAAAAACATAAAAGTTATGCGACAGGCACAAATACACAGATATCTTCACCACGAAATCACGGTTATTATTATTATTATTATTATTATTTCTTCAAAGAAATTGCGAGCACAAAACATTCGAGCAGTTATGACGACTCGTCGACATATCATCGCGGCAGAGATAAATGAATTTACCTCGAAAAGAATCACCTATCTTCGAACGCAAATACGAATCGAGTCTACATGAAAACTCGTGCACACACAAGAGCTGTCCCCGTATCTTTTCATACGCGCGGTATTTAGCAATTAATTACGGTGTAGCAGACAATGTATAATTCTGAATAACATCCAGAACTAAAAGGCGATCGAAATTGGGAAAACCACAGGTCAGTGCAAGCTTCTACATGGAGACAAAACGTTGCCATCGGTTCACGACTATATACGAATAAACAATTCGGGCATATGTGGATTCGTTACTCCTCCAGCAATTGCCAGTATTTTGATAAAAAAATTAAAAAATAATTCTCTACGCATTCGCGTTGATGTTTATTCTGATGAATTTCAATATCGTTTACGGACTCTGCTAGTGAAAATGTCAATTTGTCATTTTATTAACTAATAATAGTAATAAGTGTCGATTGGTCAATCATTAATAAATAATTATTATTATTGTTATCAAGAGTATTGTGAATTATTTCATAAGTTTTTTTTTTTTAATTTTTTCATTTATCGATTGTTTTACGGTCTTTCCGATTACCGTATTCTCTCTTACGTCAGCGGGAAGATTCATGGAATCTCTATTTATAATTTTGAGAATGCACTTTATCTCTCTATCTTTCTCTTGATGATGTGTATATGTCTGAAAAGCATGATAGAGCCCCGGGATCTATACTCGAGAATTCAGTGAGCGTGGGTAATAGCAGAGAATTCAGTTTCGTGATGCAACTGCACCATTTCTGGCCCAGACAAGCCAGCTAACAGATGCTGCATACTCTCGAGAGTTCCAAATTTTCGCATATATATATATATATATACAGCTTTCTCTCTCGCTCTTTCTCTCTCTCAATTGTGCGCTCTATCATTGCTTCGAGATAAAAGCAGATCGTGACTCTCACCAAGCCGTTTTGGCGTGCTTTTCAATGAGAATCAAAGCCAAATGCCAAATGAAAGGAACCAAATCCTGAATAAAATAATCCATATATAACTATAACACTCTACGCGATCGTTGCCACTCGATCCACAAACTCTCGTGTGCAACTCTTTCGAATGGTATATAGTTTCATGCCCTCCCTCGAAAGTGGGTCAGAGGACTATACACGATACCTTAGTACCGTGAAATTTCCATACATCATCTGTACATATCAATATAATATCGAGGGCTTAGGACCAGAAAGGCGTAACCCACAAAAAATGGACTATACTGCCATAAGGGCGTATCCCCAACTTTAACACGGAAGTTCCATAAGAGCAAAATTAATCAGCCTACAGCCAGAAGGGCGTAAGCCCACACTACAATACTGCCAGAAAGGCGTAAGCCACGAAAAATAAAAAAAAGTGGCTTACGCCCGTCTGGCAGATCATTCATCATTTTTTTCCGGATTTAAATCGCCTGATTACAGCCAGACGGGCGTAACCCTCTTTTTTTTATTTTTCGTGGCTTACGCCTTTCTGGCGGATAACTGGTCAGTTTTTTCCGAATTTCGATCGTCTACTTACTGCCAGAAGGGCGTTACCCCAAAAAAATTGAAAACGTGATGTGTGTGTGTGTGTAAAATTTTGAAAATGTTGAATAAGTTCGAAAATTTTTGAAAAATTTGAAAATTTTGGAAAATTTAAAAAATTTGAAAATTTTGAAAATTTTTTAAAATTTGAAAATATTGAAAAATTTGAAATTAAAAAAAAAAAAATTTATTTTGAAAAATTTGAAAATTTCGACTATTATGCGACAACGACTAAATATGCGCATGCAACCATTTTGCAAATGATATATTTCGTTTTTGTTTATATTTCGCATTAAAAAATATTAGCAAATAGCAAATAGTTTCCTGACCAGCAACTGCCGAGTTTTTCTGACCAGCAACTCGTCTGTCTGCCAAGACTGGCACTGAACAGATTTGCGTTACACACCTAGTCTGGAACTCGACAGTTTACTGGCCATCAACTGGCCAGAAAGATGGAAAACTGGCCAGCATCTTACACACATCACGTTTTCAATTTTTTTGGGGTAACGCCCTTCTGGCAGTAAATAGACGATCGAAATTCGGAAAAAACTGACCGGTTATCCACCAGAAAGGCGTAAGCCACGAAAAATAAAAAAAAGAGGGTTACGCCTGTCTGGCTGTAATCAGGCGATTTAAATCCGGAAAAAAATTATCAATGATCTGCCAGATGGGCGTAAGCCACTTTTTTTTCTCTGCGGGTTACGCCTTTCTGGCAGTATTGTAGTGGGCTTACGCCCTTCTGGCTGTAGGCTGATTAATTTTGTTCTTATGGAACTTCCGTGTTAAAGTTGGGGATACGCCCTTATGGCAGTAAGGTAATGAAAAGTCGAAAAACAGTGGGTTACGCCCTTTTGGTCCTAAGCCCTCGATATATAGAGTATGCCTTATGGAACCAAAAACGGTCCATGATCCTCGCCATTTGTAATTTTAGTTTTTCACTTTTGTGTAAAGTAACACGAAAAGACAATACAATTCTTTTGGATTTACGAAAAATCGATTTCTCAGACATTTTTACAGTACATTCTTACCTTCAAATGTCAAATAAAATTTGTAAGTTCTCTTATGAATTTTTCTCTTAAAAATTTTTATTCAACCTGCAGAGAAGCTGTAAAATTCGGGGACAGAGGTTTTATGTTGTACCACGTGGCTTTGAAAACTGATGCAATATAGTTGATCAGTCGGGATAACTGCGGGAATCTCTCATCGGCAGAGTGTGCGCAATGCGACACGCAACACGGAACAGTTTAATTACTTAATTAAGCCGCGTGAGAGCACCAGAGAGAAAGGGAGGAATGGGGGGGGGGGAGAGTTCGGAACACATATATAGGCGTGTCCAATTGCCCGAAATCGCCACTTTGATCCTGTATCTCTCGCTTCGTCACACTCATACATATATGCATAGAAATTTTCGTGCACGTCGACTCCGTGTCGTCGATTAATCCATAATCGATGAAACGTGAAAAAAGTATTTAAGCCGATGGCTAAATGCCCGTGTTTTTATTTCTATCGAGGTGTCTCCGTCGATTCACGGTTTCCGGTGATTTTGATACGCGGTTAGCCCGCGCGCAAAGCTTAATCGCTTCGCAGTGCGACAGATGCTGACTCCAATTATAATTCATGGTTATATATATTTTTTTTGTTCACACCAGGCTTTCTCGTCGGAGATTTTTATCGGTACAGACTTGGCTTGAAGATTCGCCGGAAGAGGAAGAGCACAGAGATCGTGAATCTTTGCGTTAGGCAATACGGATTTATAATTATAGAGCGTGTGTATATTTTGGTCTCGAATTTAAATTCCAAGTATATGACATCCAACGAGAGGCTGCGCAAACACCGAGCAATGCATCTTTGACAATTGACGATCGATGCTATTTGAACAATGGTTTGTAGATTCTCCATAACGAGTTTCGAGTACAATGAGTATCTATCGACATATTTCGTTGATGCAATCAATATATCGCAATAATAATGCGAATAGTTCGAAATAAAATGACAATTGCACTAAACGCTTGACGTCTGAGAATCAAGAGATGGGAAACGTCAGCCACACCTGTTTTCATATTAAATAATCTTGTCTCTCTCTCTCTCTCTCTCTTTCTTTGTCTCCTTAGCTGTCTTCAAGTCGCTTTTATTCTCCTAATTATTCGACAGTGAGTTCCTTGTATTCCTTCCACCTTTGATCGCGAAGTATAATTGTAAATTGTCTTCTATATATCTAAACTTTGTTTCGCCATTTCGCCTACTGTCGAAGATACAGTTATTTTATATCAGGTAAATTTTGCATTCAAAATTAAAAATTTAGCATTTACTATTTAAAATTTTTTATTTAGCTAAACATGCTGTCCTTTCAACATCACTTCACTAGCGCGTATCATTTCTCCGACTGGCCTAGCCTATATTGAATAATAGCAATGCCTATCGCTCATCTCTAGTCGAAAGCACGCCCATTGTAATGCGTAGAGATTTAGTTTTTAGTTTACTTTTCAGTCGTAGCCTCAAGTCCGCTAGTTTGTAACTCTTCCACTCATCATCTGTAACTCCTTTACACTCGGGGCTATCACACTCAGTTCTTGTATCATGAAATTTGTTATTCTCTTTCACCCTGCTTTATCTTGGATTGTTCTCATTGTAAATTTTCCTGTCATTTCTTGTAAATCGTTTGCCCAATAGGCAAACTAGGGCATTAAAAAAATAATCAATCAATCAATTTCTCTCTCTCTCTGTCTCTCTCTCTCTCTCTCTCTCTCTCTCTTTCTCTCTCTCTCTCTGTCACTTTTTTTTTGACAAATAAGAAATTTCATATCTTACGAAAAATTAAATCACTCATAAAGTTCGGGACGATTATATGAGATTGAGATCTTCGTCTCGTGGCATAATCCGAGCACGTCCGGTTGACTTTTGTTTCATTTGATTTGTTTTTTTTTTCCCCTTTTTTTTACATCACTGCAGTTTATAATCGAGCATTTGTTGGAGAAGAGAGGAAGCTCGCGAATAACGCGAGCAAGCCCATTAGATCGTTTGATCTGTTTTTATTGGGTCGTCTGTGCGATAACCGCGTGTATACACAGATCGAGATGCGCGTCTGACGAATTTCTGTTGCCTGGTTTGTCACGTGGTCGCGCGGGAAGCGCGCCAGATGAACGAGAATATACTTGATACAAGATATAGAGCCTTGTCGCGTACGCATTTTCGCATAAACATTTGCGCATTGAGTAGTGTTCTTTTATTGTCGGAGCGGTAAAAGTGTCGCAAGAGTCTCGATAATTGATTTCCACATCGATACATAACAGGACAGTCAAGAGGATACAAATAACTATAAAAAAAAAAAAATTAAAAAAAAAACAAATTGCATTCTCGTATGTACGATGCGCGAGTGACGGATCGCCTCGTTTGGGATAAAAAAGAAAAAGACTGTGTGTTGTGTGTGTGTGTGTGTCGCGCTTCGCTTCGCCGCTGGATGAACGAGAAAATCGTCAAAGTTGCTTGTGTCAGTTTGGAGAACGAACGATTAATTGATTTTAATCGGAAAAAGGAGGGAGAGCACGCGAGTGAACGATACAACGCTCGATAGGTGGGAGAACGAGATACAAGCGTTATAGCTGCAAGGTGAAATGAAAAAAAAAAAATTCTCGACAAAGTGAGCCAGTCTTTCGGAATCTCCAGAGCGACCCCCGCGTAATTTCATCCTGCGGATTCAAGGATGCGTGATTTGAAAAGTTTTACTCGTGCGAATTCGTAGAATTTTTCGATTAAAAAATTTTCCCGTAATCCGTGTGATTCGTTAATCAGGAGTGTGCGCTATACATAAATCAATGAGGAAGATCAAGTTCAGTGTTGTAAGACAGTTAAAAATTTCGTTAAGATTGTAATCAACGAATGATAATGCCGCGTAATCGCGATGCTTTAAATTATATCTTCAAAAGACCGATTAATCATTTTAGGTTGATATGAAAAACGATGATTACGTTGTCGAAATTCCCGAATCGTCGTTATACCCGCCATGCGCAATGGATAAATAGAGCCCTATATTGCAAATCGTTATAGCCGATTAAGTTTCGTCGATCTCTCGACGAGTTTTCTCGCACGTTCTTCGTCTTCGATACGCGAATCATTTTTTTTTTCTTTTCCTTCTTTTTACGCACGACTCGCGTTTTCCGCACACATCGACGAGAATGGTAGCGAATGGAATTCGCAATGAAACCAGAAATAACTCAGCCACGCGGGTTTTCGCCGTTGAAACGCGTAATCTTTTGTTTTTACCCCAAAATGGCTTATAGACACACACCGTCGTGAATCTTTTTTTTTTTTCTATCCTTGCGAACAAAATAAAAATGTATGTTGCGTGTTTTTTTTTGTTTTGACACGAACAGATAATGAAAGCAGCGATGGTCCGGCAGATTATGAAAAAGCTATTGCAGCGACTGGTAAGTTTTTTTCTTTTTTTTTTTTTAGAGTCACGAAAGAGCGACACGATGGAAAGTAAGAAAGTAAAATATCGAAAAAGTAAAATTTCCACGATAAATCGGGGGCACATGATTCAAGCAATAAATGTCCAATATGTGTATCGTTTTCTCATGACTGATTTGTGTAACGCGGGGTAAATTTTAATGATCTCATGAAAAATGTATTGTACGTTCCAGGTTTCGGTACGTACAATATCGTTCTCTTGCTGGCGACGCTACCGGCCGGCTTGGCTAGCGCTTTTGACATGACGACCCCGGCATTTCTACTGGCGTCGTTCGATTGCGATCTTGAACTTACGTTCGTTCGCAAGGGTGTACTGGTATCGGCGGTTTATATCGGTAAGATAATGATCGATTTATGAAAAATTCGTATCGAAGGATAATTAAAAAAAAACAAACAGGGGAAAAAAAATGAAATCCTATCCCTCTCGATTCTTTTTTTTTTTTTTTTTTCATTTTTATATTCACAGGGATGATCGTTAGCTCGTTCTTTTGGGGCTTCGTGATGGACAGCGCGAGCAGAAAGCCCCTCTTTGTCGTGGGTTTACTGGCTGATACTTGTTGCAACGTTCTCAGCAGCGTCGTCGACTCTTATCACGTTTTCGTGCTCATCAAATTTATCACCGGCACTATGTGAGCAAGCAGCGAATTATTCTTTCATGCCAGCACGCGTCAGTCATGCTCGACTTTATTTATTTTTATTTTTATTTTTTCTTCGGCTTACAGAGAACGAGGCAGTCAAGTTCATTCCGATCCTCTGACATCAGTCAGACGTTTCGATGAACCGTTTGATCGATAGTCAGGGAGAAATTAAAAAAAAAAAATCGATAATTACCGTTGATATTTCTATTTCGGGAAATTTTTCGATAGCGAGAAATAACGATTTTTTTTTCGAGAAACAAAAACTAGTTACATCGTAGTTCATATTGATTTGAGTCGAGTCAATTGTTTGGTCGAACTGTTTGAAAATCTGAGGAGAAAAAATAAGCTTTTTGTAGGCGAGTAAAATTAAAAAAGAAAATAGTTTTTGTATCCGAGGAATTGGAAAAAAAATTCCCTTGAAACGTAAAACGTTATTTAATGAAAGGAAATTGTGGTTTTTTTTTTTCGCAGTATAAGTGGACCCTTCGCTATGCTGATCCCTTATCTTGCAGAATTTCAACCGTTGTCTCATCGTGCTAAATTCGTCGGTTGGACGGGTTTTGTGTATGGATTCGGAAACGTTATACCAGCCAGTAAGTTCTTTCTTACATTATTATTATTATCATTATTATTAAATTGTTGACTGGATAATGCAATACTTGGATCAAGTTATTGCTAATCAGTTCGAAAAAAAAAAAAAAACACACGAGCAAGTATTTATATAGATGATGCGAACGATCTGTGTATACAATTGATTGATTAATTATCATGAAAACTTGTCGCAGCGGGTGTACCATGAGCATTGATTAAAATACCGGAAACTCGATGTAAACTGGTTCACCCCATATCCATCAGTTGAAATCTATATCTCGATCATGCAAATCAACAATTTTTTTTTTTTTTATTCTCATAGTCATAGTCAGTTTCGCCTGACTGGCTTGACCATAAGAAGAAAAAAAAAATCAATGTCAAGTATGCCTCGTGTGCACGACTGTACGAAATTTAAATACGAATATCCTACTGTATAAGTTACGACACGTGCGTGGTACAGGTCTTTGAAAAAATTCATACAACTCTTTAGCATTTGACATGACGAAACAACCATCTATGCCCATTGATTTTTTAATTAAAAAAATCAATGCACCATGACGTTCGATGTTGAGCTATATAAGATTCCTCGTTATGAAAATTGAAATCAGATCGCCGAGTATTCTTATTCGAAAATTCAAAGCGATCCCGGATCAGTGATCCCTTTCTCGAGCTCCGAATGACACAATTTCGATAATCGAATGACTGAACAAAAATCATTAATTACGTCACGCGCGTTTGCTACTTTGTTTCATTGGCCGAATGGTGTAAACCTTTTTTATGAAAAAAATTTTGCACGACAATATCCCAAATGTGGCGAAAGTTTCAGAGTAGTTTCGTTAAAGTTCGCGGAGATGAGCTGTATTTTTTATTTTCGGAGAATTGAAAATGACATTTAAGGGTCAAGCTTCGATTATCTATACAGAGAGCAATGTTTCGCGACATCGAAAAAAAAATTATCTGTTTATTTATATTTTACATATTCATTCTATTTTTCATGAACGAATTGAACATTTCGTGAAAATGATACATATGAAAGTGTGAAAAGTGCATGTCAAACGCAAAAATTTGTCAAACATTTCCTTACAAAAATATGTCAAACATAAAAAGTTGTCAAATAAATCCTTACAAAAAAACGTCAAATACAAAAAGTTCTCAAACAAATTCGAATAATCGAACTCACAGTTGCCAAGTACATCTAGCATTGTTATTGTTATCTAGCATGTTTACGTTGTTTATTAACCTTTTATAATTACGACGGTTGGTCACCTAAAACGCATAATGATAAGAATTCGTTGAAAATTATTGTGGATGCTCGCGAATAGGTACAACGACTCCGTGCAAAATTTCAAGTCATGCCTCCGCATAGTTTTCCTGTATAATTAATTTTTAAAGTTGTACTCTTATACATTGACGACCATAGCTAAATCGTACGTATCTCATGAAATACTTCATAACTACATTAAAAATGACAAGAATATAATGAAAATAGATCCAGATAATTCATTATATCTTTGGAAAGAAGTTCGCAACTGTATTTTTTATTTTTGGAGAATTGAAAATGACATTTAAGGGGCAACCTTTGATTATTGATAGAGAGAGAGAGAGAGAGAGCAATATTTCGCGACATCGAAAAAAAAAATTATCTGTTTATTTATATTTTACATATTCGTTCTATTTTTCATGAACCAATTGAAAATTTCGTGAAAATGATAAATATGAAAGTGTGAAAAGTGCATCAAGTAGTCCCGCAGTCTGCCCCAGTTCCCAATTGCCCCATAATTTCTCGGCAATAATTTATGTGTTTTGTTTTTAGCAACGAGCTAATGCTTTATCATTATTCATGAAACATGCGACGAAGTTTCGCTTTTTTTTACTACCAAACAGATTAACGATGAGACACGGACCTGTTTTTTTTTTCGTCTTCTTCTCCGTACAGTTTTGGGCGCCAGTATTTTATCGTTGACGTTGAGCTTCAGCCTATTCGATCGGGTCTTTAATAATTGGCGTATTTACATTCTTGTCTGCACGATACCATCAATTCTGGGCCTCGTGACGATGAGCTTTATACCCGAGAGCCCGAAGCGTCTTATGACTAATGGACAAACCGCGGAGGCACTCGAACTAATGAGAAGGATGTATACGATCAACACAGGCAATCCACCCGAAACATTTCCCGTAATAATAATTCATCAAAATTTCATATTAACGAAATTTCATTGTAAATTTAATTTCAATAAAATGCAACGAAAGCTCACTGTAAGTTTTGATTTTATAATTCATTTGAATTTCTAGGATTCGATTGCGAAGAAATATTAATTCGACCAAATCAATTGATTTTTATCGATTGAAATTTTGGATTGTATTGAAATTTGATAATCTCTTAATAATAATAATATATAATTATATTTAGGTTGACATTTTTTTAAAATTACTATCGTTTGTTCGATAGATAAAAGCTCTGGTCGGAAAATCAAAATTAACGATCGAGAAGAGCAAGACGAATTTCGAAATGATGCAAGACAGTTGGAATAGTCTCAAGAGCCTTCTACATTCTTCTTATCTCGGGACATTTTTCATCATTAATTTCCTCCAATTTGGCAGTATGCTAGGGTATGTCTGTAAAATCTAAAGTTTGCTTCAACAATGCTCGTTTTTCAAATGTTTTTTTTTTTCTTTTCTAAATGGAATTCACGTTGAAAATTGACCGAAGCTCGTTTTCGTATTTTGACGGTGGATAGATTCAACACAATGAGACTTTGGGTACCGCATTTGTTCATGATAATGAACAACTTTGATTACACGCTCTGGGATATGTCGCGCGGTATGCCAACGTTGTGCGATTTGTTGATACCGGGTGTAGTGCCACCGGGACTGGACGATCCTACCATTTATGCAAATATCACGTCCAGCTGCTTTCGGGTAACGTCAAAATCACTCTCGTAGAAAATCATAAACTCATCTACAAAAGTCCATTCTCCCAACTTCTCTCTCTCTCTCTCTCTCTCTCTCTCTCTCTCTCTCTCTATCTCTCTCTCTCTCTCTATTCTCTTTCTATTCTCTCTCTTACTCTCGAAAGATACTTCATTATATGTTCGAAATGACAAGCTTTTCGACAATTCTCGTTTGCATTCGAGGGTTTCGTTAAAACAACATTAAACTTTTCCAGTGGCACATAAATCCTATAATTTACGTCAACTCGACGATCATAGCTACCTCGGCGATTGGATTTTCATTCTTCATTGTCATGCATCTCGACACCAGGATAAAGAAGAAAGTCGTGTTGAGTAAGTCGTCGCAGTTAATTTTAGTTTGAAGAAAATAAATTTAAAAAAAATCAACTCGTTCGATAATTATAAGCGATTTTTCTTTTGGCAAACGCTTCGATCGATTTCATCGAATTAATCGTCCTTTTTTTTTTGTTTTTATCGTGCTCAGTCACGGGTTTTCTTATAGGAACAATTAGCGGATTCGGGACAAATTGGGCGCAACTGGTGCCCGCAATGCTGTGCCTGTGCTCGTCCATTGCCGTTGCCTCGAGAACAACGAGTAACGTAATTATCGCCGTTAACGCCAGCGTCATTCCAGCCCCGTTAAGGTAATATAACGCTTGTCTATGCTGCTGTGCAAGCTCGGGAAGACTCTCGGGAGCTCTCCCTTCATGACCGCGACAATATCTCGTCACTTTGCCCGGCTTCATTAACTTTGTAATCGAAACATTAAGGGACTCATCCTTCGTCGCGGGCTCTTTCGTCATTTTTTTCTCCCTCTCGTGTTTTCCCATAACGAAAAGAAATAGAAAATTTACTTGATTCATTGAGTTTTCCGATAAAACTGTCAAGTTTTTACAAGAAAACCTTGCGATGCTCTCGATGGGATAAACGTAGTTGAACATGAAAAAAAAAAGTTTTCCAATTTTTCTTAAATTTTTTTTTTTAATCGGAATTCTAAAAATAACGATTTTTCTTTCGGATCGAAAACACCACGCGATGACTTGGAAAATTTCTATTGCTGACAGGTATTGCTTGTAATTGATTTTAAGGGCCACTGCAACGAGCTTCGTAACGATGATGGGAAGTCTCGGTACGGTCGTAGGTAATATAATTTTTTCGGCTCTTCTCAGTATCGATTGCTTGGCCGCTTTTATGTGGCTCGGGAGCTCTCTCGCGAGTGAGTATAAATTGAATCGTTCGTTAGCAATAACGAAAAAACATATACTCTTATAATATCGAGATTAAAAAAAAACAAATTTAAATTTCATAAAACTAGTCTGTGTCATCGTGTCGTTGTTCGCTCTGAGGCCACCAACGAAGCCGGCAGATCCAGAATCGGAGGCACCAAAGATGGTCACTAGATTTTAATTTAAATAGACATATTTTATCGAATCTCGATTCAAATGAAAAAAAAAAAATACCAATTCAAAATCGTTTTATATAAAATTGTAAAGTAGCATTAAAAAAAAAGCTCTGTAAATATACATTAATGACTCTAAAAGCATAGACAATTCCCCGTACGACTGAACAGCTGAGAATGAAAAGGTACCTTGACCAATTTCAGGGCCTGAAAAATAAGTTTGGGGTTACTAAGATTAGGCTCGGAGATCCTAATTTAAGGTGGTTCTTTACATCAATTGGATGCGGCAAAAGGGGAACGTGATGGCGGGACAGGTTTTGCGTACGGCATTTGTTTCACCGAATACGTTTTTCATTTTATTAATTTGCCATTACTAACGCTCAATTCTGTTTACAAGTATATTTCACAATCGGCACGGTGAAAAACTTTCTTTATGAGCAAATTAGGATATCTATGAAGGTCTAATCTGTCGTTTAAGCGGTTCTTTGGGGAAATATTACCGTTTTTTTACTCCTAAAATAATCTCCAATCTTCTCCCATAAGAGCCCGCGTATAAGCGGCATATTTAATGTTTTTTTTTCTCCTCAACTACGTGGTCAAAAAATCTGAAAAAATTACAGTGTATTCCTAGTACCAGCACGAACCTCCCCTCAAATTTCAAAATCATTCTTACCGTTTTTCTCTGGGTTAAGAACCTCTTTAATGATATTGTTTTTTCTCCCCAGTGTTCAATCGATCGACATTAATAGCAAAACTTGATAATTGGCGATAGGCAGAGAAAATGAGTTGTAGTAAAGGATGACTCTCGTGATTCGTGACATAATTTTGTACTTATCGATGGTAAAGCATATCTTTTTGAGACACGAACGAGAAAGAGAGAGAGAGAGAGAGAGAGAGAGAGAGAGAGAGAGAGAGAGAGAGAGAGAGAGAGAGAGAGAGAGAGAGAGAGAAGGATGACAAAGCATTAGTTTCTATAGAAGCAGAGGGTACATCTCTCACAGTCTTCTGTATAACCTCCTCAGAGCTTGCAAAGCTCGAGTTTCATTCGCTATCGGAATTCGGATCTATCAGTGTACTTTAACGATTATCCATCTCTCGAAATCCTCGCACTCCGATTAACCAGCTAAACTTACAACTTCACGAACAGCCTGAAGACTCGACGATAGTCGAGTTATATCGTTCAACTTAATTATACGTAGAACGATATAAATCCTAATTCAATGGGTTGAAAAATTTGTTAATTAAGAGTTGTTACGTTTTGTCAATTGTATTATATTTTATAATCACAATGAAATAAATATTGTTTTTTTTTTTTTTTTATAACAACATAAAACGTTCCAAAATTCCGAAAAAAATTAGCAATACCAATCCAAGTTCCAAAAAATATAGGTTAATCCAATCCCGGAGAGTAACTTTACCGCAATTCGGGTCAGTAACATGAAATTGCGGTTGAATTTTACGAAATATCTTCATCGATTTGAGGATAATTATTTAAAATAATAGATTATTATTTAGAATAATAATCATTAGCATTATTTATTGTTATAATAATGAATCATGATAAATAAAATATAAATTATATAAATACAAGAACTATTTATAATAGAAAATAAATAATACCAATGATAAGTAACAATTTCTAAACAATGACTGAATGCATAAACACACGTATGAGTGAAGCGTTTCAGGAGTCCCCGGATTTTGCTTACCATCAACACCAGGCAACCCATCGTGGACCGCGATCTAATTTCCCAGGGACGCCAAGGGAGATTGGGATATTACAGGTTGTTTACAGCCGTAGTTAATTAGCTGGGAGGCACAGGGATCCGGCTGTTTACCCCTGACAAGTTCGGCTTTGCTTCAAGAGAGTGAGCAGCCCTCTCTCTCTCTCTCTCTCACTCTTCCTCTCCGTAAAACAAGCACATACAGTTACTATACGTGTGGCACACGATCAAGCCATCCTCCTTGGCTCTACACCCCATGCACCGCACTGGCACACGGCTTACTCGTCTCGTCGTCGTTTACTAGCGCCATACCAAAGTACAGTGCAACCAGCTAGTGCACTTCGACTCGGTACATAAAGATCGGAAGTTCAGCAGCAAATTACTGCACTCTCATGCTATCGTAACGACCTCGATAGAGAGAGAGAGAGAGAGAGAGAGAGAGAGAGAGAGAGAAAGTGAGCAAAAGCAAAGCTTGCAGAGTCGAGCAGTTTGCCATGAGAGAGGCTTCAGGGAATATAAGAATCGGGAGGTCGAGACTCGTGTGAAAATAAATTACAAAAGTCTGGTGTGTACCACGTTGAACATATTTGGTCGGTAAATTTTGCCTCGCGATATCGGATTAAAGAGAAAAGAAAAGAAGCTCTCTGTCTTGGGCCGAGGTTACGAATTTATTGGAAAAATTTCAGAATTCGTCCGAGAACCACGGTCACAAGTTTTGCAGGTCTGTTAGACGATGTTGAGCCATACCGAAAAGTTTGGCCGAAAACCTCGAAAACATGAAATTAATGGTAGCCTCAGAAAACTTAAAAAAAAAGACCTAGAATTTTAGAAGTTTCTAGCCCTACCTCGAATAGAGAGTTCAAAGTTTTTTGACACGTCTTCATACATGGTGACCGAAAGAGCTTTCATCTCCAGTCAAGATTGACCAATTAAGATTTAACGTCACCGTTAGTGAGAGATCTCGTAAAAGTAGTATTCTGAACTTTATTCGATAGTCGAGATAACTTCATTTGGAAGAATTATGAGGTTCGTTAAACCTGACTGCTGTCATCTCCGATAACTATTTAAAACTTGCTGGAGTGTCAAGCTGATAATAAGAACCAGGCCATCAAAGTCTTGATGTTACCACGGTCCATTGACGCGTCCTTAAGAAAAAAAAAAACAACTATTTAACAACCCCATAATCCTATTCATGATGATCAGCATTTTTGTCCACACTTGAGCATTCAAGTATTATTATAAGGCAGACTCGAATTACCCTGAGGACATAAAAGACCACGAGGTTCGCTGTACAGCGTGAAAGGGTCAACGGACATCATATAGCGCGGTCGGACTACATATAGCCGAGTCACCCAAGAAGCCCCTGTGTCTCCTCTGGCTATTTGAAGTATGCAAAGTTATGCAGTTCCGTGTTAAGGGATCCGCAAAAGAGGTCGCGGTCTCATCGTGTGCTCGACGTTGAGGCCAAGGACCGAGAATAGTCGTGTCATTTTCCCGCGCGCGACATTTCAGAATTCGTTTATGACGCGGTTGTGCGAAAATTCAAATAAAACGACGATAAAGTTGGATTATGGGACACAGGGGCAGATGATATTAAAGTCCGCGGGAATGTTCTGGTTCGAGGTAGAAGTCGCCGCACGGGGGCCAGCAGGTATTTCGTAGGATGCATTTATAGGAATATCCGAGACTATATACGAGACTCCGGATATAATCTCCGAAAACATTTTATAGCTCCAACGTGACATATCTCAGTCCATGCGCGCTTCTATATCCTTAACGTGTATATCCTCTCATTATTATATCTTCTCCAAAAGGCTTGTAAAATATATTAGCCAATCCTCTCTCGTTTCACCGAGTTACGTAATCCCCTAATCTTCTCAATGTTATCCGGCTGACCTACTTCCCACAGCCGCTGATGTCGCAATTGGTATAACCTCTCCTTTCGCGAGAATCTTTGACATTCTCATTAATGAATCTCGTTACATTTTTTTTTCTTTATTGCTCGTTATATCGGGTCTCTTGACATAATCCCTTCGGGTCGTTTAATCCGCGAGTCTTCCCGCCGAAATAGGAATTTTTCCAAGCTATGATTATTTTTTTCCTGATGCAAGGCTTTTGCCTGCCTTGAAGGGTTGATTCGACGCCCAAACTCGCAGGGATAGCGCTCTGAAACAACGGTCAGAGTCGAGAAGCAACGAGTACTACCGCTACGCTCAGTGCTGCCAGCGGTAAAGTCAGACTTTTGGAGAATCGAGCATCGGTTGGTAAATTCTGTCTCAACTTTACCAATAATCGGTACAGAGTCAGAGAAGGAGAGTTTTTCGAGATACTCGGACGCAGAAACTTATATTATCGGGTGTCTCCTAAGTCTACTTGGCAAGTAGCGCCGTCGGCCCCAATAATAACTGACGAAACTCGAATTTTTACATAAACAACCCCTAAAATTATACGATGCCTTGCACGTTGAATGCGGATGGGACAGCGATGACTGTAGCTAGAATCTAATCGTTGATAACGCTAAGGTTGCATGCAATCACGGTTTTTTCACTTTTCGCGATTTTATAAGCGACAACGTTCATGATTTAATTTTACGATGCCTTTACACGCTGTACATTCGGGGAAGGTTCTATGTAAATGTGGGTAGCATACTCGGAAAAACTTGATCGTCACGATTTCATTGTAAGCTCCGACCTGCTTATAACGTTAGCATGTGTCATTAAGATCTTCAAGGATAATATCAAGCAGTAATGCGGTCATTCTTTTTTTTTAATTTAATTATTGGGAATTCGTGGACTGTCATAATTATTCTGGAATCGCCGATTCCGGAGTGCCCGGAGGTTGAATTCCTTCGGTCAAAAGAGGGTTGGATCGCTTTCAAGTGTGTAAGCGGATTATAAACGTATTTCGTCAATTGACCTCGGTTAAAAGAGGGTTGGAACGCTTTTAAGTGTGTAAGCGGATTATAAACGTATTTCGATATAATTCAGTGATATCTAAACTCATTATATGACGTTCGTTAACTCGAATTCTCCTCTACGCTTGATTAAAATTAAATCTAATGAATTGAAACAAATCCGTTTTACCGGCGGCCAGGTGGACAATTTGAAAGACCGGTAATGCTTCATTTTACCGGAAAAAAATTAATAACGGTGCAATAAAACAAAAATTTAAAAGTTTCCGATAAAAAGGTCAACTATAAGTAAAACGCGGGTTGTTTACGGGTAAAAGCATACATATACATATAATGCATATGTGTACATATATGCAACATTAAAGCTCGCCAGCTAATAGATGGTAATTAACCTGAATACACTTTGCGCGATTCCGTGATGGGTGAAACACGAGGACAAAAAAGTTCAGGCCATATAATGCCAGTCGCGCGGACACTCCCTTTCTTCGTTGCCCACGCATCGTAACGCATTAAGCGAGAGACAACGGAACTTAATATTCGCGAGAGTCTCGCGGCTTTTTTTTTTCTCTTCTCGCTCGTCACGTTAAATTCGAATTTTCGCTAACTCGGATGTATATATATATATATATAAGCGCCCAGACAACGTGGATGAGGAGGGGAAAAAATGACGTACGAAAAGAGACTCGTCGAGGAATTTTCGTTCATATTCGCGTTGAAATATTCGCTTAACGAGTTTCGAGGGAACGAGAATTATGCTAAAAAGGTACAAGAGAATGGAAAATCTTTATTAAATCCTTTGGGTGTTGCCAGTGGCAGATACGAGTGCGACACGCACACACATACGCACCCCACGGGAAGTTGATTCCTGCGAGATTGAAACGAGGAATTTTCTGTCGGCGCGTCTGGAGAGTGGCATTATATATAGGAGAAGATCGTAGAGAAGGAAAATGCATGGGAAGGGAAAGAGTGATGCGGTCAGTGGTCTGTTGGCCGGTAACCATCAGGATATTCGCCACGTCGGAGACATTTTAATTTTCGTTAAAACATTCCGTCGGGAGGTGCGGAGACACGCTCTCGATTCCGGAAAAAATACACGAGAGGCCAGAAAATTTTATGACAGGGAGAGACAGTTTTATATGCCACAAATTTCGAAATGAAAAAAATTGTTATATAAAATATATGCAAAGGCATTGACATGCTTTGTCTACTCGGGCCTCGTTCAGTTACACCCACAGTTGATCTAATTAAATTTATAATTAACATTTAAAAAAAAAAACGGTTGGCCTCGTTTTTCATGCATACACAGCACGACCCAAAAAAAAAAAGCTCATTACTTTTCAATTTACTTGCAGTGTCAACGCGCAGAGCATGCGCGAATTCTGCATGGCTATAACTTTCTCGGCAAAGTTTTGTGGCCACGTAAAAAAACTGAGAAAATGATAGAAATTTTTCGACCCTCCGAGAGAGAGAGCAATTTTCGAATGAAATTTTTCGAACGAAGTGACGGTCTAGCGAACGAAAACGTATACACGCGTGAATAATTCATGATGAACGGGCTCGGAGCCTCCGCGATATAATTTTTGTGGACATCGGATGCGAGAGAGAGAGAGAGAGAGAGAGAGAGAGAGAGAGAGAGAGGGAGAGACAGAAAAATATACAAAGAGAATTTGGGTGTTTGTCAATTTGGGAAAATTAACATATTCATTCTGTGTATAGTGAATTTCTCCTCCTCTCACATAAAACAGAGTCGAAGGAGAGCCACAGCCGGAGTGTGTCGACAGTCAAAAGAATATTCACCGTCATTTGGAGCAGCACAACACTCTATGTAATACACCATACGTTATAACTACCACCCACGATAACTGCCGGTGAATGCGTGAGTGGAAAGATTGACACATTGTCAAAATTACATTTTCTTTTCCCTCCCTCCCTTACTCCCTTCCTTCCTCCCGCTGTCTCATCACTCACACAGGATCGTTTTTGCTAGGTTTTTGCTATCGAATCTCATCGTAAGTCGTAATTCCCGAAAGAAAAACAAATTTGAAATTTTTCGACACAAATAATCGTTATCGGGTAAAATGTTTATAATTTTCTGCCAGGCCGAATCAAGAGAAAAAGGAGAAGGGCCGATGAAAATATCTAATGTTGAAAAGAGGCTCAACAATCGAGTAAAATCGAAGGCCAAAATCCGAATTTTCTCGTATTTTTTAGAAAATATGAATCCGTGATTAGGCGTTAATACAGATCGGATCTGTCGAACAATTTCCGATGTATAAAATCACGAGATTTCTCTATTTTATGCACAGAGCATATTGACAAATCGTTATTTTCAACCCCCAACCGTAAAAGGGATCAACATCGAATCGTAAAATATAATGAATAATTAATTATAAAATTTAATCATGTACATTTAATTGCATACGTATTTTTGTCGAACCGATAATCAACGTAATTCTCTCGGTACTTGGTTTAATATTTCGCAGGTCAATTATCATAGCCAAAATAAAGAATAAAAATTAAAAAAAATCTAGGACCTTTGTTTCGTTTAATTTCATACTTTAAGGCGGCCCATCAGTGACAACACTAGTCAAAAATCGTGACGTGAAAAAAAATCATAAACCTATCATAATATTTTCTAAATACTCTGTCTAAATAAAATTTATGAATTTCGATGACGTTTCCCGTGATATTTTATTCATAATTTATTATAAATAATATAAATAAAGTCTCAACTGACAAAAGTATTTAACACTGTCAGAGCGATCAAGTCAAAAACGATAGCTGATATTCATATGTTTCCTCGCGTGCAGAATGACAGACATATATATTGTATCCGAGATTCGCACACACGATGACTTTCGCGATTAAATTTCTCGGGATAATCCCTGGCAAGACACAATTTTTTAAATACCATTGGAAAGTTCACGATTTCATCTTTCAATACTCAAAATTTGAATAAGAACTCTCGTTTTTATCAAAAGATATCATGTCACTTCCGGTGAAAATGGAATCAACTGCCATAAGACCCATGCTAAAATAGGTAATTTTAAATTACTCGTTCGCAATAATTTGCCTGGCAACAAGCCCTGAAATTTTAAGAGAGCGTTCATTGCATCTTAGATAACACTCTCCCGAAGTTTCATTCGTATCGCCGGTTTTTTAATTCACTGATGAGCCACCTTAATTGAATTCTTGATGAGATGAAAGCAAGGAGGGTTCTCATTTATCAAATGAAATTTCTTCGCGTAAGTCTACGAGGTTAATCAACGATTTCTCCGAGTCGATTGTTTGAAAATGAAGTATCGAGATCCCGGGGAATATGATGATATGAGATTTTTATATCGCTCGATCTCGTAACATCAGAGGGGGAAGATGATTTCAGTAGGTCTGAGTCACCGGATTTTCCCAGACGGGTTTTGCAACGTTCACGCAGGAAGCGAGGAGGAGCAGAAGAGAAGGCACATAGAAAAGCGAGATGACTGGATCCGTGAGAGTCTCGGAGAAGTTGCAGGAAGAAATTCCCCGATGTCACACAGCCACCCTCATCTTGTATTATACAACTATGCGTGTATATATATATATATATATATATATATATATATATATATATATATATATACCGAGCGAATGCGTTATATATACGATAGAGCAATAAATTACGTCGTGAAGAGACGCACGCGTCGACGACCTCAACGCTCTCCCTTCACGATTTTTCTCTTCACTCTCGCGCCTGGAAAAACTCTATCGTCCTCATCTTTTTCTCCGATGATAATAAAAGCTTCGGATATACATCTTCTCAAGGGACCCACTTAAATGCGTTAGAAAAAAAAAGCGACACTCCCGAGAGACAGATGGATTGTTTTGATTAACAAAAACGAATTATGTGCAACGATGAATTGATTATTTATATGTAAAATAATCGAATCTCGAATAAAGAAGTTACAGAAAGAATGTAAAAAAAACTCACAACTAAAAAATGTATAATTTTTTTTTTGTACTCAATTCGTATAGTTTGGATGAAATTTTTATTTATTTTTCGATTCGTTACTTCTCAAAGTATTCTATTGATAACCTTTCGCCTTTCGCTTATTCAAAATTAATTACACAAGGATATAACATTATACCTGGTTCAGCTACACAGAAAAAAAAAATGTATAAAATATCAATAAAATATAACTAATAATCTGTTTCTGTGGCAAACAATTATGTATTGTCCCATATAAATTTTTTTCTCGATTGCAAATATTTACGAAGATCAATCTCTGATAAAATTTTGCAAATTTTATAATCGCGTTTAGCAATAAATACATTTTAATTGTTTAAATAAAGTTGATGGAAACTTTTTCAACGTGTGAATCAAAGAAAACTTGATACGTTATTTTGTACCAACTACGCGTACGTATGAGTCTGATGAGAAAATTTTTATCATGATTTTTTTTAAATTTCTTTTCGATTTAAGGGAGTACCCTCGGTAAATCAATTAACAAACAGAAAATTACGAAAATTTGCAGAGATGTCAAAATCTTTCCAAAAATGACTCAGTTAAAATTTTGTAATCTTTGGTTGACTTTGAAAGAAGATATTAATAATTTCATTTCGAAGCTCTTAACATGGGGTCTTATGGGAATCTATGATTTTGACGCACATTATCATTTATCAAGTTGGAATTAACAAACAGATTTTGATAAAATTTGAAGGAGATGTAAACGAATATCCCATGAACATTTTTCTCTTTCCAAAACATGTAAAGCTTGCTTGTGTTAGGAGAAATAATTAAAAAAAAGACAAGATTTTCAAGCAATTCACAAACGTGGCAACACGACAGCCGTCAATTGCATCATTTTTAAAGTCGTCGTTTAGGTTAGAAATATTTCTTTTCCCGTAAACACTGGGAATCTATTTTCCCACTTCACTTTGTCGCACTCGATTATCATACATTTTTTTGGAAATTTTTTTTTTTTCTCCAATAATACCTGTTTTCGCTCATTTTTCAAATTAATAATACACACAGAAACCGCTCGCTGGCTGCTTCAGTGTCCAATACATAAGTATTATACTTGTACGTGAGCGCGTACACTAAAGCAAGGGATGCGATGTTGCCAAATTATATACTACGTTACTCAAGCAGAAGGTTAAAGTTCTCTGACTTACGTCGTATCGCGGGTACTTCCTTAATGAGCAGCAAAAAATACCTGGCGAAAATTCAAATTGGTACAGTGCGGTAAGCCAAAGTAAACGCGAATGTTACGAGCCCAGACGTGAATTCACTTTATCTGGTTAATTAATGGTTTTGATCCAATAATTGGAGCTAGCACGGGAATTGTGCGGATGAACATTGGTGTACGAAGCCCACCTACGCTTCCGTATGGTGAGATTACCGGGAATAATGATCACATACTATACATGTATAGATTTAAAAATCAACCCTTGTGGAGTTTCCTTCTACCAATCTCTCGCAAAATATGTAGTCGCGATTATAATCTCTCTCTCTCTCTCTCTCTCATTCTCTATCTCGAAACTCTGAGCCTGTTTTTGCGAGTCCGATACTCTCGATATAATTCGCGATGCCAGATTTAACCACACGTACGAGACGTAGTCACCTGAATAATATAAAGTCCCATTCACACTGGAGAGATAAGTCGTTGCAATTTAAGGACTTAATTTTTCATGAGATATCAGCGAAGTACTTGTAAAATAGATGTTTAAAGAACGAAATATAGATTATACATTACACTGAACAAAAAAATTGACTCTTATAGAAAATGGGAATTGTAATAGGGCTCATAATTTTTACAAGCCAATGAGAATAAATTAAAAAAAAAAATATTTTTTCCTTAATAAATTAAAAGTACTCAAACGAGTTTCGGGGTAAGCGCGAAAATAAATGACTCTCCAAAATTTATGCAAGAAATAATCTGAAAGAAATAATATGCAAGAAATAATAATAAGAAATAATAAGAAGAAGAAAGAATAATAAGAAGAAATAATATGCAAGAATAATCGCTGGCAAAAAAAAATCTACACCGTCACGACCGAATCACTTTTCGATTTCGCGATGTATACTCTCGGGAAACTCGGCAAGATCGTTAATTACACGAGATCGGTTAAGCTAGAAGAGAAGGCAAAAGTTAATGACTTCTTCTTTTGTTCTTTTATCCGAGGCTCGAGAGGAGAAAGAGCGAGACGAGAAGCTTAGATATTCTTAATCTTTTGCTCGAAACCTTTGGGATAACGAAGTAGTGGAGTGTTATCCGTGATACAACGAGCGTGAAATCCGGTGCCGAGGGAATATGGAAAAGCCCCGAGAGCAAAACAATGGTTTTTACCGCGATAAGTCGTGTTCAATGGAAAAGTGATTATTCTTCAAGAACTTTTATACCCTTGTTCACTTCCGTTTTTCGTATATGATCTTGAGTCGTTCTTTGTAGAAATTCTTGATGTTATAATACGAGAGGGAATAACTCGGTGCTGGTACAGAGCAGAGGTTGATTACGCGAAAATTTTCGGCCCACTGACGCGGATATTCTCGTGAACCAACGAAACCTCGGGCGGCGAATATATCAATTTGAAAAGGGTCTATTATTCTCGAAAACAACGCTCACGTCTTCGGGAAATTTGCACTTTATTGGCATAAGAAACTGGGGCATTCGAGTGAATGGCAAATTCGTTTCACGAGCACCAGCCAGTGAAGGGTTGTTTGTTTGTTATATCCGGTTGGGCAATCTCAATCTCGCATGCACTCCCTTTGGTGACCTTTGTGAAATTTTCCGTGGAAAATTTTCACCAATACGCAAACATTTCTCTTCTTCTTTTTCATAAAAATTTTATAGAAAGCTCTTTGTCGAGGCACATTACTTTATATTTGCATAGAATTTTTAATATCAATAGCTCCAATTTTCCTTTACTCGGATCCTTTGAAAACCTTTTTTAAAATACAAAATTTTATATAGTCCGAATCCCTTTTTCTACTCTCGCGAAATTTAATATCCTATAAATTTTTGTCAATAAAAATGCTAAAATTGTTGACATATATTTTTCGGAAATTTCTAATTTTATTTTATTCGAAAGAAAATCTTTGAATCGTTCCATTTTTTTTTTTTTTTCGTTATTTTCGTACTCGAAATTTTGGGTCATTAAAACGAATTTTTGAAACTAAAAAATGCAAACGAACAATACTTTTCGAAAATTTTATTTTATTCTTCATAAAAGCTGTAGCTTCATTATCGTATTTATAAAATTCTTCGGGTGTATGAAAAAATTAAGAACGTATAAAAATTAAAAATAATACCGATAATAAGACCTATAATTTTTTAAATTAAAACAAAAATTGCTGTACGTTCACGTGCTTAAGTGACCTATATGTATAATCGTGGAAGGCTAACTTTTAAATCCTGATTTCATAGTTAAAATGCGAAAGGATTCCTGATTTAAGAAAAATTGGAGTATATCGATTAAAAAAAAAAATCGAAAAATTTTAAAACCTTGAGAGATCGCTATAAATATAAACATGTATACGTGTTTTTTTTTTTTTTTTTTCTAGCGACACCCCAACATACAAATCTACGGTAGTACGAAGATATAGTGTTGCGTGCCGGTTATCATTGCGTGCAATGATCCAAGATGGCTGAACTACCCTCTGCAACGTAGGCCCTATAATGTACATTGGTTTGTGTGCCATTATCCTTGTACGGTGTGATATGCGCGCCGTGTCTCTTTACCACCACCCGCGTGCAGAAAATTATCACCCGGGACGAGGCAAGATTAAATTACGTCGTAAACGAGCGATAAACGAGAGAAAGTTCGCGCTATCGTCGAGCAATAGAATATTCAAAGGGTAAGCTCGAAGAATTATTCGACCATATTTCTCATCCTTCCACGTTCACGATGTACACAACAACGGTGAATGATACTTCGAAGAGGTATAAATAAATTATTGCAATAACAATGAACAATAATGTCAGCTAATTAGGTTTTTATGCTCCCCAAGTCTATACGATTTTGCTATGAATTTTTTAAAATAAAAATTTTTCCTCCCAATTTAAAAATCTGAAAAAATTCTCAAAAATCCAGTCTGTCACGTATACAAAAGCTTGAGCTTTGTCCCAAAGTGGGCAGTCGATATTTTTCGAGCTTTTATGATTTTTTTCAGATTTTTTCGAAGCAATTTACTGTACAGCAATACTTTTTGAAAGTGAAAACATAACACATTACCCTCATACAAAAAGTATTTTGTCGTCAATTTTTAAATAACCGCATTGCCTCCTTTGGGATGTCGTAAAAATTTTACAAATTTCCACCAAGTCGTTCGAAAGGTTTGTTACTCCAACAAGCTAGTTAAGATATAACTCTGCACTTTTAAAAACTCTGTCCACCGAAAGAATTCTCTAAAAATTCGTCAAAACTCGTTGTTATACATAAAAACTTGCTTTGTTTTTTTCTTCTCAATTTTTTATCTTCATAAAAGCCCGAAAGAAATAGAAGCGAATCTCTACCCACTTCGGAACAAGGCTTAACTTTTTTTTTATACATATAATGAGGCATGATTTTTGAGAATTTTTATAGATTTTTAAATTGGGGCGAAAATTTTTATTTTCAAAAATTTGTAGAAGAAAATTGGATTGTCGGAAAAATCTATAAAAAAATTCAGGTTGTCTTTCCAAGCGGGTACAATGACATGAAAAATCAGGGCTTGAATCGGAAGGGGCTCACAGGGTTGAACGTTGATTGGTTTGGCCAGGAATACCTCGTACATAATAATAAACCGGAAGTACAGAAATCTTTTGTTTACTCACTCGCTCGCGATCGGTTCATTCATCGTTTTTTCGTGAATCAGAGAAAAAAAAAAGTTGGAAATGTGCCGAGACACACCGAGCGAAGAGAATTGTTAAGAGCGCCTTGTACACAGGTCGGTCGCGAGAGCCCGAACAATTTCGTAAATTGAGAAAGACGTCTGGCATGAAAATATCCGTCTGCGATTTGATTGAAAAATCATTTCAAAGCGATTTTTCGGCTAAAAGTTATTGTTAAAATTTTCAATTCGTTACGAGAAAAATTATATTTTTCCCGTAACAATTATTCGTGTTATTTTTCAAAAAATTGCACAGTGTACTCTACAATTTCGACGTAAAATTAAGAATTTTGATGAACGGAAAAGCCGTTCCAATTTCACACGTGATCTCGCATATCTCATTCGATATCCCGAGAGAATAATCCATCGTCGTATATATTGTAACGCCGTCGACACACGCTTGAGAGGACCCGCGAGGCAACGAAGAGAACTTGACAACGGAAATAAATATGGTTTTGGACGGACACCGGGCACGTGGATATACAGACGAAAAGATACAGAGGGGAGAAAATACGCGTCTCGTGCCGTAAGAGGATTACACCAATTGAGGGATCTTCTTAATCCATCGATCCGTCATTTATAGTTCACCGTTGCAAACGATCTCGCGTATTTATTTTGGCGGCTTAAGTATCCAATTGAGAAAAAAAAAAAAAACGTCCACGTGCTTCGTATAATTATCAGAATGCTCGACTGATCGTCAATTATGTGAAAAAAGTTTTCATTGAATCTCATCATTGGATCATTTTTTTCGTCATTAAGGACGAAATAATTGAAGCAAAGAAGCTTCATATTATATTGGCTATTGATTCGTAATCGAATGGTTTTCCTAACAGTGAAATTGAATCGGACAACGGTGAGGGAGTAATTCTCAGTTAACGATCACAGCAAAGCAAAAAAAGGTTTAATCGATTTTTTGCCAACGATTATTTGAATAAAAAAAAATCAATTAAAATGGAATCATTCAAAATGTAACGATAATTACAAAGGAAGGATCATTTCAAATTATTCTTTCAAATTGTTCAAATCGCTAATTATTTGAGATCGAAGATTGAGCACGCGTCGTCGTCACAGGCTTCCTCAGCCCGTTTCGTTTCGACATCGAATACGGCTGCGTACATGAGGAAGAAAAAAATAAAGCTCTCTAATCATCGCAATTATCGTAATCAGACTCGTATGTACTAATTATGCGTATAGAAAGGGCAAATACGTATAATATCGACCATCCGACGAGAAAGGAGTTACATCAGCTGAGATGCAGTAACGGATCGATATTCTAATTGAATTAGAATATATAGAGGGTGATGACAAGGGTGATGTTGCCTTTTGCTATTGACTGAAAGCCAATACCGCGCGGCGATCGTGAAAGTAAAGGGGGTGCGGTACGCAGATATATATATATATATATATATATATATATATATATATATATATATATATATATATATACATAGCGATGGTGGGTCAAAGGTGAGAAAACGAAATCGACGCCCTTTTCCCCCACTCGCGAAACTATCGCCGGTCCTACGAGCTCTTCTTGACGTCAACTTTATCCGAGTTTCGTCAATGATAATTATATCTTCAAAGCAAAAAAAAAATCAACTGTGTAAGATTTTTTTTTTTTCAAAATTTTGAAAAAAAAACGCTAATTTTTCACAATTTCGAATTGTTATATTTCGAAAATGAGCAAAAATCATTTTTTTTCCTTTTGTGAATTAGGAAAAAAAAAGTATGAATTGAAAAAGGAAAATCTTGGGTTGTGCGAAGCAGGTATCATTGGCAAAAGGGTCTGGTAAAAGTTTGAGGTTAATTCATTAAATATAAATTAAGTCACACCGTTAACAAGTCAATTTCATTTTTTTTTCTTAAAGACTCTGTATCTTCAGCATATTGCATTCAATTACGAAAAAAAAAATCGTTTCAAGACTCGTATGAACCGTGCGTAATTAAAAAAAACTTGTATATATTTAAAAATAAATTTTGATGATAGGTCTATTTTTTTAGCTTGTCCAAAAAAATGATTAAAATTTGTATTGCAATTGTATTAAAATTTTCCAAAAATTGAATTTTCGTTCTTCATTTATTTTCGCAAAACTGTGCACGATTTTTCGGGGCTTCAATACTTTGGATTCAATTCAATTAAAATAAATTTCATTCCGCCAAATTATTCGTCGTGTATCTTTTTCGAGGATCGAAGAATTCGCGGGATCTTTAAAAAAAAAATCCCCAATTAGGATGTATAATTATCCGACGGAGAGTCGAGAAACGAAGAAGAGGGGAAGCGATTGTATTCTTAAACCCTCTGGACTTGACGGTCTCATGGCGTCCCATATAAGTGAACCAAAAAGGGCTCCCTCGCTCCCGCATGGGAGGCCAGAGAATCGTCATGAGGGGGCGAACTTGGCCCGAACGCGGTGTACGTTTCCGGGTTGTGCGCAAGCGCGGAAAATTGTCTGATAACGCGGCTTGCGGGTGTCCCGACGTAGGAGTTTTAGTGCCGGCGGTAACACCGTGGCGTCGCGACGCCTTTATCCAACGATCGCTTGTATACCGACAATTTGACAGACCATCGACACGCGGCTTTGCAATTTTGAACAAACGGGGAAAAAAAAACTAACAGCAACGAAATTCGTAGGCATTGATGATGAAAATAAATAAATAAATAAAAATCAAATAAATTTCATGCCATGCTGTGGTCGACGATAGAATTAATTGGAAAAATCGGCGATGTCAAAATCGGATCGAAAATGCCGTGTCAATGTGCATCGTATACGAGCAATGATTTTGTTCGAAAAATATTTTGCGTTAATGACGTTTGAAGAAAAAAAATTTCGATCTTTTCGTCGTGATAATTCGTCGGTGATTATCGAATGAAAAAAAAAAAAAAAAAAAAACTGCCCGTACGCGCGACGATAAATCAACGACGCACGCGGCGGGGGGAGCCCCCCTCGCGAGACACTCCGGTGAAATAAAATTCGCGCTTGGATTATAAAAAACGTTGGATCGAACGTCATCGATACAAGAGAGACGATTCGCGGGTGATGAAAGGTGAAGGATGTCGCTGAGTTAAACGAGCAATGAGAACACGCAGAACGTATCTGTGCAAAACTGTCCTGAACAATAATTAAAAAAGAAGGAAAGAGGAAGAAAAAAAGAAAGAAAAAAAAAAAAAACGTACGAAGAGTCGAGCAAAGCAAACGCGTAGGTCGTTGGAAATTTGCATTCGATGGCCGGTAACCGGCGGCGAGTTCACTGACTCGACGCCGACTACAATTATTGGCGATTTCAACAAACGCCGTACAGAAGAAAAATACGCGCCAAAAGTCTCTTATAGTCGGTCGCCTTTTGTTTTGTTAGTGGTTTTTGTTTTTTTTTTGTTTTTTTTTTTCGTTTCGACTGAATTTTTCTTTCGACTTTTCGAGCAATGGGAAATTCCAGGACACCCCGAGCTTCGGCTCTCATCGAGTTGGCTCTTCTGCTTCTTCTCTCGACTGCATTTGCATCAGGTTAGAATGAATATGGCATACAAAAGAAAAACAAGCATTGATCACTCGGGCAATCCGAGTGTCCTATACGATATATCGTATAGATCCTCTATACTGTTGCGCGCTGACTTTTGAAATATATGTTAGTATTTTGTCGCGGTATAACACACGGTCGTAGTGTGCCGGAGCCAAGGCGCACAATAATGTCGCAGTATCGCAAAAGCCAGCACCAGGTCGAACACAACGGAGAGAGGCCACTCTCGTTGTGAAATTATATTACTCGTATGAATTGGGGTAATGAGAGTCATTTGTCTATGCAACAAAAAAAATTATACAAGATTCACGATGCAATGAGTGTGGATTGATTCGTCATTGACTGATAATTCAAATCACTGCGTGACGATTTGAAAAAGAAAACGTTCATTTTCTTCTAAATCTAATATTGCTAGGAAAAAAAAAATTATACCGTTTCATTGAGGTGCGTCACTCTGAAATTATGAAAATTATCGCAAGGCTCGCAGAGACACATTTTTTATTCGCGATTGTGATATTTTGAAAGCATGAGCTAGTTATAAGGGGGGGGGAAAAAAAACGGAATTTTCGGCAAAAGTTGTTTAGCTCTTTGAGCTCTCGTTGAAAAATGAATTTTTCAATTTTCTTTCCTGATTTCACGTCGCTTATCACGAACTAAAATTACATTCAACGCATCTGACGCAACAAACCACCGTTTTGTCATTATACGAATAGGTTAGTGGCAATAAAAAAAAAAAACGTAACAAATCACCACGAAAGTAAGAAGGAATAGAAATTATTCGATGAAGAAATCTTTTGAAAATAATATTGTTGATTTGAACCGGAAATTCGAAAAGAATAGGGAAGAATTTTTATTGCGACTCAAGCAATTTCTTGGGACCAAATTTATAATTTCACTCAAAGGAAGATGTAAAAGCAAACATACTTCGTGAAGATGACCCCCGCACTCTCGATGTTTGCAAAAAAAAACAAGTTTAGTATTGTTGAAAAAAATACGAATTTTCTCTTAGATGACTCGCATTACCCCCACTACCCTTGTAACATCATAGTGCTGCAGCAGAGCAGCCAGAAAGGATAGAGAGCGAGAGAGAGAGAGAGACTGCAGGGTACACGTGATACAGTGCACCAGCAGTCTACAGTGCATGCAGGTGCAATACATTCGCTCCCCTCTCTCGAAACTATACTCTCTCGCTCCGGCGACGAATGTGTTCCGTCCACCCGGACAGCGATAGAGTTTAATTTATGCCACGAGACAGTCGAGAATCGGAAAAAAAAAAGTTAAAATAAAAAATAACGTCGACGTAAATTTATGAGAACTACCCTCTGCATGGTGCTCGACGATCTCGGTTATTTTTCGTCATTTCCATATCGTCATTTTACTTTCTCCCCGATCGATGCAGCTCTCTAATTTGCCCCTTTTTTTTCGAAATTAAAAATTAATAAATTAAAAAATTATGTAGAAAAAAAAACGCTAACATGTCTCTCGCATCATTTGCGGTGATGTAAGTGATCCACGATAATGATAGGCACGCATAAAAGTTATTATACACACGCGACACGCGCCTGCAATATGACGGACCGAATGCAGCTCTCTCTCTCTCTCTCGAGTAATTAATTAACCCCACACAGGTCACGAGAGCACGAGAACTGTCGTATACAGCCGTTATTGCGTGTTGCATGTATCAATGAAATCTGATAAATCGCGGTAGTGCGTAAATTTTTAATATAAAATTTATATGCAGTGGCACGTTGACTCCCGGACAACCCTTTTTTTTTACCCTCAAACAAAATTTCATTACAGCTTCGTACGTCGATCGGCCGAGTTACATTGAAAATTTTATCAATAGCTGCGTGTGTAATGGAACTATGCATATATTTATAAACGCTACCATATCTTATATATGCAACAGGTTATCGCTGTACAAAGTTTACAACGAATGTGGAGAATTATATTGCACAGGTGGTGGCTCGAGATTTTTTTTTTTTTTTCTATACCGTTATACCCTTGAGTATACCGCAGCTCTCCTCGTGTGGGATTAAACCTAGAAATATATACCAGATACAATAATCTACACGCGTAGTAGCCGCTCTGTTATCGATAACCCTCGCCACACGAGGTGATAAAACGAGATTGTTTATGGCAAAATTATTATTTTTTGTCCCTCAAAATTCATCCAAATATTTTTTGGATGAAAAGGATTCTGGCAAGGAAGGTACGATGAATTTTTTTTTTTTTTGTTCTGATCGAGGCAATTGTTCTGGTACACTGAATGAGACTCTTGGGTTGATTCATTCAGTATTTATTCGGTGCTATGACTGATGATCTTGCTCAAGTCTTTATGGACATGCTCCTTTAGGCAGAAAAGAAATTTCAATAAACTATATTCATTTGTACAAAGAAATTAAAAAAAGGAGTTTAAAAAAATTTACCTTACCCGAAGTTACGATCTAAAGACTATTGCAGAGTCCTCGGAACTCTCTGGTGTTGGTACAAGAGCCAAAAATAAAATGTGATAAGAGCCATGGCAAAATTGAGAACAAAAATTCACCCACGCCTTATCGGAGGACTCTCGATCGCTTTTTTTTTTTTTTACGTTCTAATCTTATTATGGCCACGCAATGTGCGAGAAAATATTGTGCGGTTTGTTGTGGGACGTAGTGCGTGGCTCGATATAAATTTACTACGGTAGTAAACGTTCGTATAACAATAAGTGGATAGGACACGCTTAGCTTAATTGCCAGCAGTCTCTCGTCATCTCGTTTGCCGATGGGATTATCCTCTCTTAGGTGAGAGAGAAGAAGAGAAAGAGAGAGAGAAAATTATATTGTAGATATTAGCATCTGTATTATGCTGATGGACTCTGGGCTCTCGGGTAGAATTTAATTGCCAAGGTATACCCACACGAAGAGCACAGCTGCATCACGTATTTTCGTCCAGGGTATTATTGCGCGTCTGCTGAAGATGTGTCGACTTCGATAATCCTCGAAATACGAATTCTTATTGACACATGTACTTTTTTTTTTTTTTATAAATTAAATTTTTTGCAGACGTTACATAAATTTTTTTTCAAATTCAATAGCGATGCAAATTTCATTCGGTATTGAGAAAAAAAAATGTATTCGTCCCGAATAATTTTTAACAGAGCACAATTAACTTTTGTGTGATTGAAGTATAGAAAATTTGAATTACAAAAAATGTATTAAAACTTTGAAAAATTTATGACAGATATATATATAGCCACTAGAGCCACTAGAGTTTTTCGTACGACGTTTTTTCGCGCGATTCCTCCTCATTATCATCTTCTTCGGCCGCATATACATGTATCACTTGAAGATGCCTAATGAGCGAAGATGTTGAGACTTTAGTCTGCAAAACTTCTTTGCAAAGATCGCACACGTTACTTCGGTAACGAGTGAAGATCGTTCACAGTGTTTCCACACCCAACTCATTAAGGCGGCCCATCAGTGACAAAACTAGTCAAAAATCGTGACGTGAAAAAAAATCATAAAACCATCATAATATTTTCTAAATACTCTGTCTGAATAAAATTTATGAATTTCGATGAGGTTTCCCGTGATATTTTATTCATAATTTATTATAAATAATATTATAAATAAAGTCTCAACTGACAAAAGTATTTAACGCTGTCAGAGCGATCGAGTCAAAAACGATAGCTGATATTCAAATGTTTCCTCGCGTGCAGAATGACAGACATATATTGTATCCGAGATTTGCACACACGATGACATTCGCGATTAAATTTCTCGGGAAAATCCCTGGCAAGACACAATTTTTTAAATACCATTGGAAAGTTCACGATTTCATCTTTCAATACTCAAAATTTGAATAAAAACTCTCGTCTTTTATCAAAAGATATCATGTCACTTCCGGTGAAAATGGAATCAACTGCCATAAGACCCATGCTAAAATAGGTCATTTTAAATTACTCGTTCGCAATAATTTGCCTGGCAACATACCCTAAAATTTTGAGAGAGTGTTCATTGCATCTTAGATATAACTCTCCCGAAGTTTCATTCGTATCGCCGGTTTTTTAATTCACTGATGAGCCACCTTAAACGTGGCATTATTATATTTTTCGGGAAAAAAACAATTGATATTCACGTATCGGAGTAAATAAGTACACGGAGAAAAAAATGAAAATATTCAATCATTCTTTAGCCGGTGAAGCGCGTATGGCAGCCGCGGCGTAAATGCGAAAATCTCGGACGTGGTAATACAGCCGCGACACGAGTCGCGGTTTATATAGGACATGCAAAGGGCATGTTTTTATCGTGTTTTAAGTAGATTCTTAAGTAAGCTGCATATTCTATGGTGTGAATGTATCTGAATATGCACGGTTCTATGTGTAACTGCCATTTCTGTACAGACTCAAACAAAAGTTCGCTGTATATGACCACTAGGGCCGTATATATTTTATCATGTGGTACATAGAAAACTTTATCGCACTTTTGTAGCACGAGGACTACCTTAACAAAATAAATCGGTTGTTTAAACAACCGATTTATTTTGTTACTTTTACCATTTATTTTGCTTACTTATACTTTACGATTTATTTTGCTTCCTTATACTTATAATACGATTTATTTTGCTTGCTTAAGTAAGCAAAAAAAAATGAGCATTGGGGAATCAATGACGTTCGTAAAATGACTCTTTGAGAACGAAGCAAATCGCAGACCCAACGATACGAGAGAAAATTGGAAAATGTCGATCGAGCGGACAGCGGTATCGCCATAACGATAATCACCAACATAGTTTCCAGGTTCTAGCGCGCGCAAGCACTTTCTCGCCCCCGCGAATAAGAAAAAAAAAAGAGAGAGACCCTTTCTCGTTCTGCCTCGAGCACTCGACTGTCGTCCAATTTTTTTTTTTGTTTCGTCGCACTCCTCCTCCTTTCACCTTCTACCCAAAGAAATTATCGCACGCTGACGTGGAAAAAAAAGCACGAAAAGCTCGTCTTTTATGTTTGAGCTCGTGTGACACTGCTCATCCGGCGCGTCATTGCTGATTTTCGCGAATCTCCAGAGCAAAGCATTGTTTCGAAGGTGATCGCAAAGGGCGGTGAGCTTTTCTGCCGCGGGCGTGCACTGATGTGACTCCGGGATTCACACGTGTCAGAACGTGTTATACGTGTATGGGGTATTTCACGTGATACGATTCTTTTGGATCAATGTGTGTCGTCAATAAAGAAAAATATTTGTAGCAAAGTTTTCGTAAAGAAAAAATAAATCGGCTTGTTCGTGTCAATTTTTGACGAGGAGTCGCTTTTCGTTCAGTTTTTTTTTTTTTCAAAGAATAACTTCTACAGTATTGGCTCAATTACGATCAAAAATGGAGTATTATTTTATTCGCTGGAAAATGCCTCCATCAATTGACTGCGTGAGTCTTTACAGGTAAATATTCATAAGATCTAAACAATATGGCCCGTGTGGAAATTTCCCTGTGCACTCCTAGATTGAGTCTATTAGTTACTGCCCAATATTGTCTGTCTAGACCTCTCCCAAAGGTGCTAGACCATACTTGGCTGATAATTTTTTTTCACATCGCATTACAACGCCAATTTGCTTGCACAGTCGTGCTAAGTACATCGTGGCCAAGTACTATCCGGAAAAAATAGGAAAAGATGGTGCCACCATCGATGTTCTTCGATTCAGCTCATTTTGGGACAAAAGGCTGTCCCCACAGCAGCCAAGAATTCCTAAACTCGACTTGTCGTCTGCCAATGCTTTTTAATGGACTATTCATGGTCGGGCACTAGACAGAACCTGACCAGGAAAACTTCCGGTTGTTTCACATCTTCGTACCGGTGGACGAAAAGATGCGCAAAATTATCTTGAATTTATCCTAACCTTCTTCTTCTTCTTCTTGCTAGAAGTTTTTTCGGTGTCTGTACGTCTGGTACGAATGCAAGAAGGATCATTTTCAGAATTTTCAGTCCTATATGTAACTGTCCGGATGTAGTATACATCGCTTACGGTACAGAGAATTGTGAAATGTTACGGAGTTCGTGTACAGTGGACAAAGTTGTGGACGATGAAAAAGAAAAGAGAGAGTTTAACCGCCAAAGCGTTTGGATACGTATATATTAGGTATGATATGGTTGGTTGCTGAACGGTACAAAAAAATGTGACTTGAAACAAAAGCTGCGATACTTATATTTAATTAAAAAAATGAGAAAAAAAATCATGCTGCGGCTAGAACATCATTGGATCCCAAGTTAGCAAACACTTGCGAGGTATTATACGACATAACCTCTAAAGTTCAAACCAGAGAAGCAAGCCACCAGCTGGATCATTCCTGGCTAGGGTGGCTAGGTAGGAATGAGATGTATTGAGGATGCGCTATTCAGCCCCTCGACAGTTTCGATTATCCACAGGCTAGATATTGCAATGATACACGTGCAGCTAGGGGCTAGCCAATATTCTTAGTTCAATCCCGCTCAGCGACTAAGAAAACTGTTGTCCAGTCGTTAGTCAATATCGAGTCGAAATTTTCACGCGGGAATTTTTATAAAAAAACCTTTAGGGTGAGAATCGCCACAGTACTTTTCATTGAAAACCGACCTATAGCAGTTCTTCTAATTCACGGTTGGAATATCCCATATACTTTAGGCTTCAAAGGGTTGCCCTTGGCGTTTTTTTTTTCTCGCCAGCTTCCCGGTTTTCTCTTGCTCTGCTTTTATTTTTTTTTTTACATGAAAGCAAAAAGCGCATCGCGGTCCTGTGTGCTGTTGGGAAGTCATTAAGGCACGTTTATATGACGCTCGAGTTTTTTTTTTTTCTCATTTATGCACATCCACGGCCATGATACGCCCAAAGGGCTGTGCGCAAATTTCGCGAGATTATTACCACGACAGACAAGAGTTGACGAACTCTCGTCGCGAAGCAAAAAAAAAACAGAGAATGAATCTCTTGTTTTCAGGATCGATATATCAAACGCTCTGTTCCGCTTTTTTGCATTCGCTCAGCGAGAATAATCGATTACACGATATTCGTTGATTTAAGGAGGGTCGAGTGCGACATTGATATCTGTTGAGAGGTACTGATTTATTTTTTATAGATCGATATGTCGACCAAAAGTTTAATCCCAAAGTATCCGTAGGTTCTGCTACACCGTTTGCGTGAAAAAAAAAATTGAAATTTGGGCCATTTAGCACAGTTTCTTAAGGCAGATCGTGAAATTAGACGGAATTTCAAAGTCAATGAGGGCAGATGACCTGTTTACATAGCAAAAACGCTATTTCTTGTTATGAATCGAGCCATGGCTACGGCAATACAAATGCCAAATGCAACATGCCCTACACGTCACCCACGTCCTTACATTCCCCTTGCCGCGCGCACGCGGCACTCGACCCTCCTTAAATAATTTTTGTTTCTGCAAGGCAACAGCAAGAAAGTTAGATCTATAAATCTGTTCTAGAACCCTGAATCGCTGTATTTTCATATTGCTAATTTATTAAACCATTTTTTATTAAAAAAAAAATCCCCAATGAGGCACTTAAAGATCCCCCCCCCCCCCCCCCCACTGGAATTATCAACGCATATTTTTCCATACGATTTTCGGAGAAATGGGCTTTATCGTCGAATCTAATAATTCATCTTTTACGCGTGTTGGCAATCGATTTTTATCAAATCAGTGACGAGCGATTATATCGGTCGGTAAACTCGAGTGACCGCACACACGGTCGTGTGTTAACTCATCGTCGTTTGAATTCCCTTATTTTTTCACACATTCACTGACTCTCTCAGCTTCGCTTCCACTTGCTCTTTTCTCCACTGGTCTTTCTTTTACATATATCCGAGGCTTATAGACTTAACTTGAACCAGCAGCGGTGCTTTCGCCCTCGCTGCTCGCTATTCCGTCCTATATGATCGCTACGCGAGCACGAACCTCGAAGGGGTGAACTCGTCTTATTGCTCGTGTCACGCTATCCATGCCTATATACCCACGGCTCGATCTTTCGCCCTCGCGGGGTGCAGCCCCGCTCGCGGATCAACGAACGTTTAAACTATGTGCGAGTTTTCGAACTTCGTGACGATAGAAAGGGCGAATAAGCCCGAGCAGAAATTCATTCGGGCTGCCTGATGTTTCATCAGGGCCTGATCAGGTATCAATAAGGGGTGCCTGATCCGGCGTGCCTTATTTATGCCAGATAAGGGCCTTAGCAGGTGTGAATAAGGCGTGCCTGATCCGGCGTGCCTCATTTATGTCAAGTATGGACCTGATCAGGTATTAAGAAGGTGTGCCTGATCCGGCGTGCCTTATTTGTGGCAGATAAGGGCCTGAGCAAGTATGAATAAGGCGTGCCTGATCCGGCGGGCCTTATTTATGTCAAATGTAGACCTGATCAGCTATTAAGAATAAGGCGTGCCTGATCTGGCGTGCCTTATTTGTGTCAGATAAGGGCCTGATCACGTATCGATAAGGCATGCCTGATCCGTCGTGCCTTATTTATGTTCGAAATTTATGCTCGGGAGGGATCGAGAAATTGTGTTTCTCGATACCAAGACGACTATTTTATCCGGCAAATGAGTAATTTTTGTAAACGAGGCTTTCGACGAAATTGTCTTATAATTTTTCAAAAATTCTCTACACGATTACGCGGGAACACAAGGAATTTGGTCACTATTGGATTGTCGCCTCGATAATTATGAGACGGATGAAAAATGTTGAAATCACAAAAGTTCCAGTTATCAATTAACTTGCGAAAGAATTTTCCAATTTTTTCGACTACAACAAATGCTACTTTTTACCACAGAAGTATCCACAATTTTGCTCAAATTTATTTCGAATTTTTTTTAAAGTCAGAAATATGAAAAAAGAAAATCGAGTATAACAAAGTCGTGAGGAAGGAAATTTTTTACTCATGATTACATTAAATTAATTATTTCGAAAGCTCGGCATCGTACATAAAAATTATTAATACAAAATTTGTTGCACATGACTTCGTCTATAGTGTGGAATATTTTCGAAATTTTTCGAGATCCCTGAAAGAGGCTTGGAGATGCTTGAAGTGCATGAAATTACAAAATCGATTCAACGAAAATTATCTGCAAATCTACATGTTTGTAAATTTGTTCAACAAAAAAAAAGTCAAAAATATGTAACGACACAGAGGATTAACGCGCTATATATACCTACTAATATTCACCGAGTGGTTATATCCACTATCATCATCGTTCAACAGCAAAATGATCGAGTTAACTGCGGTAAAGCACGCAATTGTTCGGACTCTCTTTCTCTTTCACTCGGATCGCTGCGCGACCGCGCGATCTTCGTGCGACCGTATCGGGATATGTGCGAAAAAAAGATCCCTCCAACTTTCCTGGTATCGAATATGGAAGGGAACGAAAAAATTTGCAATGAGGGAGTTCAGCAAAAAAAAAAATTGGGGTTGAAACGAGGGTAAAAGTTTGTAGGATGATAAAAAAATATTAAGGGCGTATCGAACGCGAATGCCAGAGACGAGTAAGAGAGTCATCGAAATGTCGTTTTGTTTTTTTCCAAATGGATTAATACTCAAGAATACATTTTGACTGACATTCCAATTTTGAGAACATTCCAATACTTCGATCGCATGGAACAAATTTCATTTTGTCTTTCGACGATCGCCATTACCCCCTGATTTAATTGAAGAAAAATCGAATATAGAAATTTTTTTAAATACAAACCAACCCAATTAATGAATTTTTATTCAACATAATTAAAGCCAAAATTTAATTTATCACGGAGCTATAGGTCGAATAAAACCTACTGAATCTTTGTCATAAGTCGTATCATCGATCGAAAGAGACGTTACTGGACAGCGTCACAAGAGTTATAAACACAGTTGACGTATATATAGGGTATTACGAATTGCCCTTTGAGAGCGTGGGTGCGAGACCCACGGTCGATCGTGTGCCGTGGACAATCGAAAAAGCACAAGGCCAATTCGCTGGCACGCAAAACGAGGGCGAGAGAGAAAGAGAGAGAGAGAGGAAGAGACATAGCGATATATATCGTTAATTCGGACAACGAGGATATTCGAGGCGAGCTGATAAGTTATCATGCGAATAGAGAGACATTGATTTAGGATGTCACAGCGAAGGGGAATAATGGCTAGGTCGATGACAGCTGCCAAAAATTAATCTCCAGCTATCGTTTAATCTTAGCGCTATATTACGTGCCACTCGCTCGTATACGATTTCATGTGGCTCTTGCATACATGTATACTTGTGTATACAATATGCTAATAAAAACAACATGCAAACATGTCTGTGCCTATTCAAATTTACAACGCATATATGTATGCCCCTTCTCGGTCGAGGGAGCACAGCAGTGCGTCGATTCGTGAGTTGGTGTGCTCCAGGTGATGATAAAATCGTCGAACGAGCGAAGGGTCAGTAACCGATTGCGACAAGCTTTCCAGATGTTCGAGACCACGACTTATAACCCCCGATAACTAAAATTCGATTTTCGAATGAAAGGAAACGTTGTGCTTCTTTTTTTTTTTATGACCTCCCCAGTTATTGACTAACCGTGACTCTGGTAGTCGATAACTCGGGTTGAGAAAAGGGTTCTTTTTTTTTTATGGATTCTTACTGTCTATCAGACCCAGGGAGAATCGATACATCGACCGAGAATCCTACGAGGGAAAAAAAAAAAATTCTTTTCGGCATTTTAGGCAAAAAAAAATGGGTTCATCGAAGTGAACGTAATAGAAGTACTTCCTGGGACAGAAGTGACTGCGGGCTTGCCAGTTATTTGTTTCGCAATCCTTTGAGCTTTGAGACAATGCTTTTGATTCATTGAGCTGCGATTATTTATTTTATTTACCACCAATTTTGGTAGCGACATCGATTTTTAAATTTTCGAACGATAATCCTTTTTGCTTGTTTTTCGAGTGATTTAGCGAAGCTTGTAGAATGGCTAAGCCTTTACATCAGTGAAATGAGAGCGGGGCCACTTGAAATTTCGATATTGTTTCATTTTTGAAAAGTATCGAGAACAAGTGGGATTTTCTTTTTCGTCTTTCAATACTTTCAATGGGCCTGCGATCGAACTTTACTGTCTATGGGGGCCTCGATGACCAACAATGTAAAATTTTGACGTATTTTTTTAGTGTGGGGAAGAAGCAAGAAGCGTCTGAACTAAAACAAATTTTCCGATTATACAGACAAACAAACTACGTAGATCTTTCAGCTGTTAAACATGAATGGGTCTTCTATTTTGTGTATACTTCACGTATATCTCTGTATTAAAATATACAAACAGCGGGGTAGAGCGCACAGTAGTAAAAAAAAAAAAAGGGCGTCCCAGACGATACGACAGACTCGTGAGGACGAAAGAGAGAAAAAGGGAGACTGCAGGTCAAAGGGAGAGAGTGCTGTGAAAAGATATCGATTGGAGGATGTGGTCTTTGTACGAAATATGTACATATATTGGCTGAATGGTCTAGTCTGTTGGAAAAATAACCCGTTTGCTTGATATTTTTTCGCCCGCTGAAGTTCCTCTTGTCCCTTATCGAAAAAGTAGACATATATATAAACGTGTCTCTCTCCCTCTGTCTGTCTCTCTCTCTCTCTCTCTCTCTCTCTCTCTCTCCTCTCTCTATGTGTGCGTATGTATGAGGCAGCTGTGTAATATTGTCGATAGGGAAACGAGAGGACTAAGCCTCTGCAAATACGCGAACCATGTAAGCAGCTTTTGTTGCCGAACGAAAAAAAAAAATAAATGCATTTGACGATAATCCATTCGTATGATGCAATATTTCGATCGCCAATCGTTTTGCGCGCATATCGAACGAAATGTCAACCGGAGAGGATTGGAGCTAGAAATATCTCATAATTTCCACGATTGTTAGCATCATGAAATGTTCGAATGAAAATGTCGAAAACCGAATATTTCAAGTAATAATTGAAATTATAAAATTCGATATGACGGATTCAAAATGGCGGATTGAAACTTTTAAAAATTCCAAAATTTAAGTATTCAATTTTTATTTTTTCTTTTCATAAATAATTCTGACTAATTCTGAATAATTCATTCGTCACAGCATAAGGAATGTTCGCGTAAATTGGAAAGTTCCGCAGATCATGCATTCTCCCATATTAATATGGCGCGGCGACTGAATTTATTTATTTGCTTTTTTTAAAGCCAATGATCGGTAGCTTCGATGCCTCGTACACGTTTTCGCTTACAAAAATCGCTGCAATTTACCTGTCCCCCCCCCCCCCCCCCCCATATTAACGTGTACAAACGAATAGTAGAAAATCTTAAATGACGGAATGCACCGATTACACGTTCACTCGTGCATTGCGTCTATATATATGTATATATATATATATATATATATATATATAAGTATACATATATATTTGCATAATGTACTTGCATAATAAATATATGCATTTCGTTATACAGCGACGACCAGTCTCGTTTCCTCGACCGGCATCTTGCGATCTTTAAGCGCGCCTTGTATATTTTTCATCCGTACAATCTTAATGCCGGCAATTAAGCAAAAACTCAAGCGGACAGACTAAAAACTCCGCTCCCCACGGCGGAGTCCATTAACGAAGTCTCCGGACTGCGATCCTTCGCACCTTTATATTTTCTACGCTACTGAAACTCTCTTATCCTTTCTACGTATACATATATATACTTTTTTTTTTGCCTGACAGACTGCAGCGAGCGTTCAACGATGAGGAACACTGTAAGCACAAGCTCGCGACTTTGCGTTGCTGAAATAAATTATTTTTGCCCAATCTCGACTGTGCTCTCTCTCTCTCTCTCTCTCTCTCTCTCTCTCTCTCTCTCTCTCTCTCTCTCTCTCTTTCTCTTTTCTTTGAAGAGATCGCCAATAAGCTTCGCTTCAGAGTCTCAAAGACCTCAAAAGACGTATATTTAATACTATTTGCCACCGTCAGCATCGTGTAAACGAGCAAAATGCACATATAATCGACGGCAAACGAAAGGCCGCAACTCGAATAACGCGGTAAATCAAGTGAGCCGGACCTTTTTGTTTGTAAGCAAATCGATTTACTTTCGCAAAATTTTAAATCCACCGAAACCGTAAATTTCAGTGTGAGATTGAGCGAATTCATCGCATGACGCGTACGTTGGTAGCCTAAATTCGTATACCCTCATTGATTTCGCGTAAAATTATTCAAAAAGAATTTCCTCAAAAGTATTTCAAAAAGACTTTAGGACTGTAAAATTACGAGGAAAGTAGTATGGGAATTAACAATGGCGATCAGATCGCAAAAAAAACCTATGAAAAAGCAACCCCTGTGAAACCCCTAGGCGATAAGAAATGATTGTGACAGAGGATTTTCTTTAAAGATTTAGTCAAAGCGGCACATTGACAACACCCGAAACTTCACTATCCAATAACCGGACTACCGGAATTCAAGTCTATCACGAGTCTATCACGAAAAAAAAGTCTATCAGACATGAGCAGCGCCTGACAACCTCTAGACAACAACATCTCTACCGGAATGAGCCGTTCGCTAACATCTCTATCCAATTATAAGCCTACCAGACAACAACTTTTACCATCTCAGCCACGCCGTAGAACAGTTATCTGGTAGACTTGTAATTGGGTAGAGATTCTAGCGAAAGTCTCATTCCGTTAGAGATGTTATTGGATAAGGATATGTTAGGCGCTGCTCTTATAAGTGGTAGAGTTACTTTTCGGTAGAGTTACAATTTCATAGGCTTGTTCAAACAGCCCGAATTCCGGTGCAGATGTTATTGGGGAGTAAAATTTCGGGTACAGCTGTAAATGCGTGCCGTCGAATGCCTCTGATATATCAGGACTTTTTGATCAGCGAATTATACGGGGCTTGGTTCGTGAGAATCGATTTTTAAAGTAAAGGGGGTCGTTGCACAAGCTGGTTATCTACACGGTCAAAATGCAACTTAATATGTATATAAATACATACGCGGATTTATGGTGAGTTGCGTGAGTTTCGTGACTATATTAACGTACACTTGACAAATCGTGACTTTCGTGCTGTAGCGAAGCTCGTCGTGCCCTGGATTAGCCGGACATAAATATCGATCGGTTTCGTATGCCTCGTATTCGTAGCGAGTACGTATCGGTATGTCAACTAAAACGAAATAGACGTAGACGAACGTTTTACTATATATTATACCGTATATATATAATTCCATTCGAACTAATCATTTATAGATAGCGTGCAAATTTCACCGCATGGCCTTAACCTCGGTCAGGCAAAAGGTTGAGCCAAGTTTGCTTCTCTACACCACACATCGTGCATCGTGCACATAATGTACACATATATTCATGTAAGAATCTCTTCAACGTCTATTTCTGTGCCTTTTGATGAAACCAAAATATCCGCAAAGAGAATATTTCCCATGGATATATGCAGACGCACGTTGCTCACGGATCTTGGTTCATGACAGCGAGTTACCGCGTGCTTCTCGTTTTACGTATTTCGATAGGAAGATATATAAATAATAGGAGCTTTCGGTATATATCGAGAGCTAATGATCAAAGGCTTAACTCGAACTACAGCGAGCTCAAGATTCTCGCTGTTAATTTGCAGTGTTATCGGAGATGGGGTAGGAAGGTCGAAGACGAAAAACTAAGCTGAGGATCTATACAGGATCCGCAAGGGTTTTGCGATATAATATTCTCAACCACCGAGCGTGAGTGAGGGTGGTTATTTCAAAAATAGCTTTTACTTCTGTGCCCTCGATGATTAGTTCTATAGTTCGAGAAAATAATATGGACGATGGGTGCACATACGAGTCCCGAGGATATTCAACTACAACAATACAATTGAAGAGCCTATTCTGGAGAGGTATAACGATTGAAAGCTCTCACTGGACCTATACGGGAAACTAAAAATGACTCGTTGATCTATTCTGTTCGACGAGAAAGAACTCCGAGTACCTACCAAGGGTTCAAAGGTTTTGCGATGTGATATTTTTTAAACCAACTATAATTAAGGGTAATTATTTTTCTTTCAAAAACCACTTAAGCTCTGTTTCGATACCTTGGATGGTTAGATAAAGTTCGAGAAAGGAATATTGACAATGGATATTGCGCAGACGCACGTTGTATATAGGAGGATATTGTATGATGACAGTGAAAACGGTTACGCTTATAGTGCTTGACATTTTATGTATTTCGATATGAAAGTGTAGCGGGAGCTCGCAATATAACGAGAGACAACGATCGAAAGCTTGCACGAGATACTCGTTGGAAATTTATAGTACTCGCGGTGGATGAGAATTGGGGCGAGGAATAAAACGATGCATTCTCGGAGAATCGAGAGAGGGCTCAAAGGTTTTGCAATTTGATACTATCCATATGACAAAAGCATAAATAAGGGTAGTTAGCTCGACTGTGATATACACTGATCATCTTGGTTATCGAATTTCCTCCGCAAAAGCAGGCCCGAAGATGTAAATCGTGTGAAATTGTATCGCACAGTTTCCATCTAGAGTTTCACTATTCTAGAGAGATTTTGATTGTATTACAGGTACATGGAATTGCATGTGCACAGTTAAATACAATGATGAATGATTTCTTCAATGAATTTTTTAATTTAACCTTTTCTGAACTTTTATATGTTTCGTTCAAATTGTACTTTTTTCAATCATTTTGGCAATTTCAGTGTCAATCTCGATCAAACATTGTCACACTTATCTCAAGGCCACGTTGAAACTAACAACGTATAAAGATTGACACACGGCCTTGTGTCTGCACCACGTGTGCGCTCAGTCGGACTGTTTATTTTGTAGAACCTCAGACCGGTTCGTACGGAAATATCTGACAGTGTTCTTACGTAGTGGATGCCCCCGATGAACGCAAATCCTATACAGTGTACCTATAGATATTTCGTGAGCTACTCCTAGTGCTCTATATCGAACATACATCCTCGACAAATGGACGCGAAGGAACAGCCGAAAAGATGACAATCGAGGAAAGATTCATAAATAATGTATTAAAAGCTTCCTCGGTTCTCCCTCGTTATCCAGAATTCTACTATATCGTTACTCCTTCGAGAGAGTCGTCAATAATTATGCAAACTCTCTCTCTCTTTCTCTCTCTCTCTCTCTTTCTCTCTCTCTCTCTCTCTCTCTCTCTCTCTCTCTCTCTCTCTCTCTCTCTCTCTCTCTCTCTCTCTCACTCGAACTAATTCGAGACGTGTCCTCGGCGATTCAGCCGAGTCAGAAACGTGCCAGGAATTTAACGATCTCGAGATGTCGAGATTTGAATTTATATCGAGTACATTCGACCAACTCAATTACACCGGAAATCATACAGCTCGGAGAGATGTAAAAAATTCAGGGTAATTAAATTTTGATAGCGAAGGGACATATCCAATAAAATCTATGTATCACCTATTTATGTGAAGTAAAATGCATCTTCCCTCGCGTCCATTTTGATTACTTTTTTTACGATTTAGGTTGCTCGAATGTCCAGCTCTCGGTCATCGATAACTCCACAAATGTGGTCATCGGGCAGGGAAATTCGTGGTCCATCATGCAATTTTTAGCCAGCACGAAACACTCGGTGACCGGAAGGACAGTGTTTATTGAAGAACTGATATTATTATTACTGTTATAATTATAAAAAGAAGAGATAAAGAGAGAGAGAGGAATGAGACAACTCGTCATGAAACAGAATAGCGGATAAAAGGCTTGGGCCCGAGTACCTTTGATAAAAATTTAATCAAAAGTTGGCTGGATAGGGATCGGGAAAAGAGGATTGACAATTTCGACAACAGCCTATATACCTGTCCACCTTTGTGCTTTGCAATTGCTTGAAACTTGGGCTGCAAGTTTTTTTTATCCATTCTTCAGAAACTGTCAAACGTTTTTTGATGAATGATTATGTTCTGAATCAAAGACACTCGGTTTCATTACCGTCATAGATTGCTCATGTAATTTGAAACGTTGAAAAAATCGTCAAGATCGAATTGATCAATAAAGTTGCTTCGCTCAATGTGGCATAAAAAAAGAGCATAACATTAGTAATCTCGACTGGGTTTTGAAAGAGGAAGAAAACAATTTTTTTTTATCGTTTAACATTGATTTAACCCTTTCAGGGGCGCAATTAAACTCGAAATTTTGTCAAACTGTTCTTATCATATTCTTATGGTTTTGGGTTCGCTGATTACAAATCTGAAGTCAAAATTGAAAAATTCAAGATGGCAGCGGCAGTATGGCGGGCTTGAAGAAAAAAATATGGAAATTTCTGAAGAAGAAAGTTTTAATTGTATTTTGCATAAAATTTTGAACAAAAAAGCTCTCTTGTCATGTTTTTCAAAAATCACTTTTCAAGGGCAGTGGCACTCTAGGGAGTGCCACTGCCCTTGAAAGGATTAAACAATAGGTAAATTATTCTACTTCCTCATTTCGATGAACGACTTTCATTTTTTTTTAATGATATTAATGAACTTTTGTGTACTCATTATTGGATGACTTTTGCATATGTTTGAGTGTAACTGCTTCATTCAAATTAAATTTTCCTAATGGTATTGAAGAACGTCGACACTTTATTCATAATTGCAATTGACTTGAAAATTTTTTTTCGACCTTTGTATTCGAGACTTCAATGGTAGATCCTTGCAACTGGTTCGAGGCTGTTTTGAAAACGATAAAAGTTCCTCTAAGCTTCTTTAACTATCGCTGAATGTAAAAATTAAGTGATAATTGGCGAAAAAAAAAACGTCACGCGGTACATTTACGTAGGTGATGGAGATATATATGTGCATATATATATATATATATCATAAAGGACGGGTCTCTGGAGTGATGAGCCACGCCTAATAACCCAAATACTAAAAGCACTTACATTCTAGTGATATTGAGTTACCAGAAAAATACATAAATATATACATAGAACATTCCAGGCCAAATCGACAGGTCCATAACCTTCCCGCACCATCAGGGATTTGTACCAGAATCTCTAATGTCATTTTTAAAATCCCAAAAAGCAGAGGCAGTTCTTCGTTTAGATTTTTGCTATCAGCTTGGAATTTATACACAATTTTCAAAAAAAGAAAATCGTTACACGAAACGAATTTTTGTGCATTTTTTTCGGATATTCAAAAACTGTCAATGGCAATTGTCAAGAAAGAATATAAAAAATAACAATATAAAAAATCGTCGAAGAAATGGCAGTGGCTGAGTATCGCAGAGCTGTCGATTTTGCTTGGAATACTTCGTACATAAAGCTCTGAGATTCGCGATAAACACACCTCAATATTAATACGTTAATGATGAAATGATACGGGAAATGTAACGAGACACCCGACGATTTTTATCTATAATATATCTTCAATGGGAGTTAATTGAATAGCTCGAGAGTTGAACGCAATTCATCGTAATGAATTGACGAATGTCCCCCCCGGTGTACTGTCCCATGCAATTCTCATTTCACCCATTATTTTTAATGGGTGAATTTTTAACACACACACACACACACACACACACACACACACACACACACACACACACACACACACACACACACACACACACTCAACGTAACGCGTGTAATTAGAATTTTTAACCCTTTTTTCTTTCATTGCCAAGATAGTTTATCTACAGCCAAGGAAGCAAAACGTGTGAATGAAAAGCGGGAAGTTTGCACATTTTCGGCCAGTTGTCCGGTCTTATACACAATGTACGTTATATGTATGTTTGCGGAAGATTACCAAAACGGCAGACCTTGATCGAAATCGTCGAGTGAGCGAGAGTTTATCGTTCTAAAATAAGTGCAACTCTGACCTTAATCCACTTGGACAAGCACGAACGTACGAGCGCATCTAAAGCGCGTATTATAATCTTCCCGGCACACGAGCACACGGGTGCACTCGCTCGTATGAACACGGACAAGTGGAATTATACGACGTATTTGTAGGTAAATGTACATCGCAAAGGCATTCGTCCCTCTTGACGATTTTATGCCTGCTTCGTTGGACGCATTATGATGGATCGCATCCGTTTCTCCCTCACGCAAACACACACGCACACGCACACACACACACACACACACACACACACACACATGCACACGCACACGCAGGTATACCAAGCGAATGAATCGACCGGGAAAAAAGTTGAGGGTGCACGACGTGGAATTAAAATTCCATGAATTTTAATCGAAGCACATAAAACAGATGACAATTAAAAAAAAAATTGTAACGTCACGAGTACAATTAGGTACGTCGTTGCAGCTTCGAAAAGTATAGGGTAGACTTACCAGTTGTGGCCACTGTACCGTTTGTGACCACTCCCGATTTCCCTCGATTTTTTCAAACTTTCAAAGCTGTATTCACTTCATCGAGCATAATATTTCGATATTCAAGATGTTTCCGCACCACTATCGATTGTTTTATTGATTATCTGCTAATTTATTTCAACGAAATATGACGAAATATGTCAACGCTGAACTGCCTGTGTAGTTTTCTTGTCAGAAGCGTCAAGGGATCCCGAGGTATATAAGAAGACTACGGTTTCTAACATCTAAAGTCATTCCGCCCCATCAAAAATTTATATTTTATCAGTTGAAGGTCATTTTTCCGGTTAGAAACACAAAAAAACCGACATATCAGCGTAAATACCTGAAAAATACGCGGTGACCGAAAGTGATGCATTCAAAACGCGATTGTTCTATTTGTGGTCAGCTTATGACCACAAATAGAGCACTCTTATCCCACTTCAGTAATATGTTTATGACAAAGCTGGGCAAATTAGCTGAAAGTACTTTAAGTATCAAGTACCGTAAATACCTGAAGTACTTTGTACTTCAGCACTTGAAGTAATAAATATTTTAAGTACTTAAGGTATCAAGTACTTGAAATGCATCAAGTATCAAGTACCAAATACTTTTCAAGTTTTCAGACATCTCGTAAGCTCTAGTATTTATATTTAATTTCTTACATACTCTTTAAACTCATTCGATTTTGATTCGAGTACTTTTCGTATCAAGACAAATTTTCACATTGTGCAATTCACTCAGGTTATAGGCAGATTGGAACAGAAATATTTAAACGAAGAATTATAAATGATTGAAAAAATAGCATTGACGATCGCAATTATGATTCAATTAGCTTCAGGTTTGAAAAATAAAAAATACAGATGAAACAAGTATTTTTAAAAACTAAGCGATGCATTGACAATGACACCGTAACTACCGTAGCTTGAGCCTTTGAGCGGTCAGTCCTTAGAATCTTAACCAAAATATGACGCAGAACGTTCTTCAATTATATATTCAAAGGCCTTATACATGCAACCATTAGAAAGACGTATACAAAAGTACTTGGAAATGTACTTAGTACTTGTAAAAGTACTTAGTACTTGTAAAAGTACTTAGTACTTGTAAAAGTACTTGAAGTACAGGAAAGAACTTTAGAATTGAAGTACAAATACTTAAAGTACAGGCCGAGTACTTGGATATTTAAGTACAATACTTGAATTACTTTTTAAGTACTGCACTTTCATTGCATCGCAAGTACCGGGTACTTGGAGTACTGATTTATGGCCCAGCATTGATTTATGACGCAAATAAATAACTATTTTTAACTCGAATCTGCCGTCACTAATTGTCCTTTCGTTTGTGGTACATCCGTATCCCAATTCAAAGCTTGGTGGCCACAACTGGTACTTCGGATGACAAAAAGTACTAAAAATGTGGCCGCAAATCGTGAAAATGACAGCTACAAGATAATTTCTTATTTCCTTAATTATCACGCTCAGAAAGGGTTTTAAGTGATGACAATTCGATTCTGTGTATCCTTTTAGTTTATATCGATCACTTTTTCAGTTCTGGATTTGCAATAATGTGAACACTGTTCGTAAATGAATGTTCGAAAATGCTTGAAGTGGCCACAACCGGTACGTCTACCCTACTCATATATCTGTGCCACATCGTGTTAAGAAAAAAAAACCCTTCTGCTTCAACCGCCATGACTGGATTTTACAGCCATTGTTTTCCATCCTTTCGTTATTACATTATTACTAAGGTCGCCTGACGACGACGACGACGAGAACTCGTGTAATCCGGCTTAGTTCATCAACCATGACATGTACTTTGCACAATGGAAATTATTAATTTAGTTACCACTCTCGCGAGAACCTCCGCTCTGTTAACCTTTTTATGCTTTTCTCTCGTCTGCCAACTCGAGCGAGTCGTCCTCGCACGATTCTTTATACATAGACCAATGGAGTCAATCTCCCATCGGAAATCAGCAGTCTTGCCATACCCGAGACCCGTCCTCTGCAACCTTCTGGAGTGCAAATATCAGTGCGATTGCACATATTCTCGTGTGCAGATGTGTGTATACATGTCGAAGCCTAGCATACGAAAGGTCGTAAATCGCATGACATTATGAGGAAAGTCGAATGGATTCACGACACTTCGCTCGCTGGAGTTTCGTTCTTTATACATTGATACGTGAAAATAATATATGTGGTTTTATGATGACTTCGTATACGGAGTGCTCCACTCTAATGCGGACGGGTTTTAGGTCGAGGAAGATGTCTGCTAACCTCACGAAAGTTCTAGCACTTTATGCGTTTGCATACCGACTGGAATAATTATCCCCTAAAGTGGATCAGGTAATAGTACCGTTGGTGGTATCCTTTAGAACGGTAGAAACAATTATGATCAACGTTTCGATTTCTGCCAGGGCTTAATGTTCTGCTGGTAAAACGACAATATTATTTCTCGGTAAAACTTATCTTCGAGATTGCGTCAAAGTATTGAAAAAAATCATTCGAAATAACTTTTATTGTCACACGAAAAGACAGGGTAAAATTATACTTAAAATTGCTCTAAAAATTATTCTAGAGCAGCTGAAAAGTTTGAACAAGACTCAATCATTTTGCCTTCAGGCAGGTAGTTAAAACTGCAATAAGACCCTCCGTTATTATCAGGTTTCAATCTTCTAAAACCAGTCTGGACTAGTTTTGATTCTTCCTCTAAGCAAAAGTGCTTCCGAGTAGCTCTTCAGTTTGCTATTGATAAATGTCTTATTCAAAGCAACCGTTTGCAAATAAGACATCGCTAACCAAAATGACTCTGTCGTAAATCGTTTCCTTTCGTGCGGAATAACCCTTAGATGTAAATTTTAACACAAAATGTGCATGTTCGAAAATTACTACCGGTCTTGCCAGCCACGCGACTTTGATGCGGATACCATCGCGTCTCCTCGACTACCCAATTTTGCTGCAAGGAAATCACGACTGCTAATAAGAGCACGAGAGACATTCTACCTCTGACATTCTCTCTGACTCGACCTGATATACCTTATCTGTCTTATTCATTCGCTGTAGTGCTCCGGAAATTTCGACGAATTTCGCCAAAGTCTCACTCTTTTTCCTTGTGAACAGCAGTGAAGTCAAACAAGTTCACAAGGTGTTCACGAGATTTGCATGCAAACGAAAATTGCAATTACCTAGAGAGGGACTTGGAAATTGTGTTCACGTGCTAGTCAAAGTTCTCGCTGCGGGATTAACCGAAACATGTTGGAATTAGAAGTTTCGAATTTGTGTACGGAGACCACAGGACCATAGCATATACGTGATGAGATTGTCTTCCGGGCTGGTACAGCAAGATATTATTCAGTAACGAAGAATTTAACTTATTTTCATACAGTTAACAAAAGATAATTTCGTAAGCTTGAAAAAAATTTCATATCGGTCAAAGAAAGAGAAAAAAAACTTTTTTGGCACGAAAAATGGCACGAATTAATTTGTTGTCAAACTCCTCGAGACAATAAATTGATAAGAAAATTCGTTGACTAATTTTGACGGAAACTAAAATGGGCAAATTTAAACGAATTAACTCGAGATTATTGGAAAAATTAATTTCGAATCTGAGAAAATAAAATCACGCGTCCGACCTTTCGCTGATTCTTACTACTGACGCTCCATTTGTATCTTCGTTCTTCCCCCCCGAGTTATGTCTATACATATATGTACAGTAAATCTGTACATATATATATATGCATCCATGAAAAATAAATGAGAAAAATTCATTTCCTCTGAGCAACCATGCGTGAACGCGGGGTAAAATAAAATGTATATATACATATATTTTTTTACCTCGTATATACTTTTTGCTTGACCTATCGTAAATTGACAATCGAAGAAAAATTGTGGCGGTCTAATGGCATAAAAAACGGAATATTGGTTCTCGGATTGCCGTAGACAATTCTTTGTGCAATAAAAGAAAGAGTGAGGTTTGCACGTATTGGGGAAAATCATTTGGACGATTGAGTGAAATATTCTGCTTTAATTTAATGATTATAGTGAATCGGGATGGGGGTAAGGGGGATGGAATAAAATTGTTTCTTATTACAAACGCATAGTTGAACTTTATAGAGTGTATACGTCGATGGCTCATCGCCAGAAAGGCGTCAAATTCGTGCTTGTACACTCTCGATGTGTCCCTATCGACCTCAACCCATCTATATATGATCATATACGTAGTATATCTATATGTACATTTATTTACTCGCTCTCGCGGCTATCCCACTGTTGACTCTGTCATTTCCATGTCGCACCGGCTAAAGTAACGTCGATGTCTTTTCGTTCCTATATGCCATTGGCAAACAATGGGAAAAAAGAGGGTTGCGGAGATCGACAGAAGGGTGATTGGGTTCGACGTGTGGGACGAGAATTCAATCCCTCTGTCCCAAGTTTCCGGTGTTGGTCATTCGTTGAGCTCTCTCCGTCACATCAATTTATAATTCAACCACGCTCTTCCAATCCGTCGAATATTTCGAATCACGAAGGAAATCATGAAAATCGCATATTTTACTCCCACCCAAAAAAAAAATCATATAAATTTGATTGAAAAGAAAAAGCTGAGTTAAATAAAATTGGAATTATACCGGAAATGGATTAAATTAATTTCTGTTTCGTTCAGTAATTATAATTATATTCGAATAAATAAATCATTATTTATTCTCTGTCATTAAATCGATGATCACTGATTAGTAGTATGAAACCGAAAAAATTTTTTCCTCCGGTTAATCTCTCGAGTTTCATGAGATAATTTAAGGGTAAAAGTATACAACGATCGAGGCAAGGGTTGAAAAAGAATTATATATATATTGCGTTGGTAATGAGACGATAAAAACTGAGGCCCCGTTTGCAGAGTCTTTGATTAAAAGTCTTTGGTTAAAAGTCGGTCACGAGATGAAGTCGCGGCGAATGAAAACTTCAGTAAAAATACCGGCAAGTTTTTTTTTTAAGGGCAAAGACGCAAGGAGAATGTGGATAAATTTATCAGGCCACCAACGGGGTAGCATTATTAATTTAACGCTGATTCTCGTTAAAGCAGTGTTTTGAGAGCTCTTCGCAGCTTCATAAGCCACGATATTTTTAGTGACCTCGCGACGATAGAAGAAAAAAAAGAAAATTGTGTCGAGGCCAATAAAGTGTAAATTCCGAGTTCTTTTCTGCGAAATAAAGGGTGATAGAAAGAACGAGAGGCAATATCCGCTCTCAAACATCGCTGTATCTGGGAGCATTTGAGATTCGTAATTTAGAAATATACGAGAAAAAGCCCTCGAGCTTAAATTTATCATCAAATACTTTGTGTCTCAATTGCTAGGAGAAAATTTATTTGTCGCATGAAAAAAAAATGTGTTCGACAATTAGTTGAATAAATAATCAAGGATCACGAGGATTTTGAGCTTTTGTAACTTTGTGATTTACAAGTAAATTTAAAAAATACATCATTTCTGTCTTAGGATCCTTTTTTCAATGCAAAGAGAGTCTCTATAATTGGATATCGATCTCTTACCAACCGCGATTGAGAGAGAGAGAGAAAGATTTTATATCGTAAAACAATAATAAAGTTTACGGCTTTGGTTCGTTTCATACCATCCCCTAATCTCAGCTTCCCAGGTGTGAAACACATATTTTCGAGGTGCACGGTGGACCGATAATTTCTGGTTAACGAATAAACCTCCCTGGTGTGTTATATACACTTGTTATACCGAGGGACTCGTGAGCCTCGGTTGCGAAATGCGGCATTGCGGTTGTCCGTCACGTTAATCCGGGAGTTTAAACCGCGGAGAATATTCTCGGTAAGAATTTTCATTAAAAATTACAATTTACTCGAAACGATTCGATCATCAGGAAATTAAATTCGTGGACTTGGAAATTCGATTCATTTTCATTAAATTTTATCACTATATAACGACGATTTTTATTTCTCGATATATTTCGTGATACCGGGCTCGTAGATAATGTGTATCGGTTAGATGATTTTTCGGCGTTTCGACCACAATTACCGTCAATACTCAAAAAATTTAATTTCCGTTCTTGTAGCTTTGTTTTACTTCCGTTTTTCGTTGATCTTGCCTAATAACGGATACTCATTTCGGGTTAACCTTTACTTATTACCGCTTACTTGCTTTCGCTTTACCTTCACTTAATTTGGGTTAAACTTTACTGAAAATTTTGAGAAATGAGAATTTGGCTCGCGATTCGATAGTAGCTGATTAAATCCTAGAATCTTTTTTTTTCTTTTTTTTTTTTTCACGCGAATGAAACCTTTTGTGCGATGTCTCTGAGAAAAAGTTTAGATCTCTCGAATCTCAATCATCGACGCTATCGATCGCCGTATATTATTGTCGCCTGAAGAAATAAAGGCAAAGGAAATTCATCGCCTCGGGGATATTAAAGATTTTATGTCGAGGAAATTACGTTGCCTATAAATCGCACGAGTACACACTCTCTCGGTTGTCCCGTGTATGAATTGCCATGCTCACGGCGTATAATAATTCCTAATAGCCACTGGTAACCTTCTTGTCGATAGGGAGCGATATTGCGAAAATATAGGGAAGGATCTTGAACGATCGCGTAACGAGCTGTTTTATCCTTTCAACCATAATTTATTTTTTTATTTTTTTCAACTCCATTAAAGCTCAGCTCGACGACACAAGGATACACAAAAAGTATATAAAAATCTATTTTCCCTTTTGCCCAATTGCCAATGTGCATTTCGTGAAGTGCCAAAACATCGGAAGGTCAAATTTCGAAAAAATTGCAAAAAAAAAAATAATTTTTCAAAATTTAATTCTTCGTTTGTGAATGCGTCTTTGTTTGTGCGACAAAGCTTTAAGAACTCGTCACGATTGATTAACAATCCTATGAATCGCAAATCAAGTCTTAATTATCCGGTTTAAAATAATCGTAGACTGTAGTGCTTATAATTTTGAATCTCAAGATAATTGCATTTCGTACAATTTCTCATTCTTATAAAACTCAAATTAAACTTTGATACAAGTAAACCTGTTTTTATGAACCAAAAGTAGCATGGATTGTGTTAATTTCGAATATTTTTCTACGAAGTATATCATTCGTTTGTGAATTCACAGTTTATAAAATCGAGTTTAAGACATCCGGACGTGCTGTGACACCGGACAAAAAGCAATGAATTACATACAATGAAAGGCCGATACACGCAACAGTTGATATCCGTCATCAGCGATGCAAAAATGAGAGAGAGAGAGAGAGAGAGAGAGAGAGAGAGAGAGAGAGAGAGAGAGAGAGGAGAGATAAAGATGTTCGTAATACCCACGATCGTAATTGTACACGTGTACAAATATTTGTACGAAGAAAACGCGAGAGCGCGAACGAAGCTTATGTCCATCACTCTCTCTCTCTCTCTCTCTCTCTCTCTCTCTCTCTCTCTCTTCCTCGCGAGGGAACTTTTGACATACGCATATCTATATATGCATATTGATACGCACATATGTAGATGTATAGGCACACTTGCATACGAGCACTGTTTAGCGGAGCACACCCACGCCCTCTGACGCCAATATATAACGCTGCTGTGTCCTTTTTGAAACGCAATGAAATAAGGCGAAGCGTTACACTGATGTTCTTTTCATTCTGTCTACGTCACACATATTATTTATATATATATATGAGGCATTCCAGGTTAAATTTTACAGGTCTGTAACCCTCATGCTCTGGGATTTGGTCCACAATGTTTTATGCCATTGTAAAATCCCAACGGGCATAAAGTTTTTTTCTTTGTAGATTTTTACGTCACGCGATATATATTTGTTCATAAAAATTTCACAGCAAGGATAAGGCGTTTTTTGAAGAATATGAAAAACCTCTCAAAAATCCTGCTTGATTCTATTTTTATGTCAGCTTCATTTCTTTTTTTTCTAAATCACTATGATCGAAAAAAATAGAACCGAGCCCCGACCGGGGAGATTTTTTTCTCGCGCGATTTATGATCGTCATTGAACTTTGAATTTTCCAACTGAAAAATCGGAGTCGGGTTTGAAGAGTCTTGCTTTGTTTTCGTGGACTAAATTTTAAGTTTTTGATCGCCAATGCCGTGTTGAGAATGCGTCAAAAACATCGAGAAAACATATTTAAAAAAAAAATTCTATGCACGTGTGTATGTATTCGAAAAATTGAAATTGCAATATCTCTCGAACTGCTTGGGCTATTGGGAATCAGCACGGAGGCGGGGCCTATCCAATATGGTCTCTTATTCCCAGTTCGTTGCCAGTAGCCAGCCCTAGTTAGCATATGGGGCAGCATAGGGAACAGTTGTAAAAACTGAAATATCGCATATTTTTTCGGCAAAATGCGATTGTTCTTAGTAAGATTTGATGCTTTATTACCATTGAGGATTATGCGTGGATAAAATCCACTGCGCAAATTGGATACGGATCAAGTCATTATCGTCATAAGGATACAATGAACTTGCATGACATCCCATGTTTAACCTCAAAATCTTAAAAAAAATTCCCGTCACTCTTCGGGCTAAATAAATGCGTTCGAACAATAAATTATTACTTAAAATATCTAGCTATCGCATGAAAAATGTTTTATTTATAAATTATTGTTCATATTTCAGAAGTTATGATATTTAAAGTCACACGTCGCTTGTATGTTTACACGACATAAATAAAACGATTATTCATATTCTGCGTGTGCTGAAAATCTCATGCCCTCGCACCAAATATCGACTCTCTGTCTTCTCGATCTTTATTTATGATTTATTTCTTGTGATAAAGCAGCAATACCGCGCTGAAACTTTTTGCACATACTACTAAAGGATGGAATCACTTTTGGCGGCTGAAATTTTCGAAAAAAAAAAATGTACAACGTGTTTTCGAATTTAGATGATTTTGATTTTTTACGAAAATGTCTGTGATCACCCTAACTTTGGAAAATTGAAGGATGTATTCGGCTAAAACTTTTCGTACAAATGCGGGACAAGCATGTTTGATGTTGCATTTGTCAAGAACCACTCAAGAGGTTAGGATTTCATAAAATTTTGAAATTTTCGAAAGACATATTTGTGATCGCTCTAACTATCGCAAATTTGAGACAACCAACGAAAAAATAATTTACATAAGTACGCTAGAAGACAGGATATTAAATTTTGGAAAAGCAAATCGAATTTCGAGAACAAGTATATGCAAATTGGAAACTTGCACAATTGCTTCCTCATTGCTAAGCTTCCCCTATGAGGACGCAAAAATTATGAAAACCATCTTTAGATTTACGAAACTACGAAAATCATCTCCTCACAGAGGTAACATTGTAATGGAGGAAGCAATGTGCAAGTTCCCAATTTGCACGCTTTTTTCGGTAAACTGTTCTGTCGACTGACACTCATGAACGATCATGTCCCGTTAAGGACCGGCACTCGGTTCAATTTTTTCTAGTATTTATTTTTAAAATTCGAAAAAAAGCAGCAAAGTCTGGTAGGATGTATAAAAAAACAAAATTCTAAACACGCAGAAACCTGACACGGAGTATTTTCATAATTTTTTTGTCAGATTTAAAAAAAAAAAGTGTCTGATGTTTTGGTTCATCCCATTTTTTTAAGGAGGTTCTTAACATAATACTTGGGTGCGGCAAGGGGAACGTATAATAGCGCGGCACGGGTGACATGCAGGGCAGGCTTTGCTTTCGGCATTTGTTTCACCAAATACGTTTTCATTTTATTAATTTGCCATTACTCACGCTCAATTATATTTACAAGTATATTTCACAATCGGCACGGTGAAAAACTTTCTTTATGGGCAAATTATATCTATGAAGGTCTAATTTATCGTTTAAGCGGTTCTTCGGGGAAATGTTACCGTTTTTTCACTCCTGAAATAATCTCCGATCATAGCTTCGAATACTTCTCCCAATCATAGCTTCGAATACTTCTCCCATAAGAGCCCACGTATAAGCGGCATATTTAATGTTTTTTTCTTCTCCTCAACTACGTGGTCAAAAAATCTGAAATAATTACGGTGTATTCCTAGTACCAGCACAAACCTCCACTCAAATTTTAGAATCATTCTTACCGTTTTTCTCTGGGTGAAGAACCTCCTTAATAAGCAGAAACTGATTTAAAAAAATCTATAAAAAAACCTACGTGCTTTTTAGGGTTGTAAAAAGAGTATAAAAAATTGCAGCCCAAACCTTGGTGAGGATGATGGTCCTGGACCAGTGGATTTATCCTAGAATACCCAATATATCTATACAACATGTAAAAATGGTTCTAAAAGATATTTATACATTTGTACCCGTATATGTGCTAACGTTTTCATTATTTTTTATTTTTCCTTTTCCTCCCTGTTTCTCATTTTCTCGCTTCTTTAACGCCGTAAATCACTCGAGCGCGAAACGCAAATGCATAGGGCAGGTGAACGAGAACATAGATCACGAGTTTGGACACCTGTGCGAGGGCACGCGCGTCTCTCGTTCCTCGTGAATGAGACAAAATGAGGAAATTTTTATTTTATTTTCTCCTCCCTCCAAAGACGAGACGCCTCTGTTATTCTTTCCGCCACCTCTCTCATTGGAGTGTTTTCTCTCTCGTTTGTTCCTCGTGTTTTTACAGACATTTGTTGAAGATCCCTTCCTGTTTTTTTTTTCTTTTTTTTAATTATTATTGTTATTCATTCGCCATTGGGCATAGACCGGCCCATTAAAACGTTGTAAAACTTGCTCGAGGGGGTTTCACGTTTTTTTTTTTTTGTTTTTTACGAGAAATATCGAAACAAAAGAGAACGGAAATATCGAGGCGCGTGCAGAGTTTATATTTAGGGATGTTGCGGATAGCCGGTCCTCTTCAAACACTTGAGAAGAACACAGAGAGAAGCTTCTGCCTCGTGCCTCATCGTGAGATAACGATACGAAGAAAGCTGAGAGTGCATCCGCTCTCGTGACTTCCAATATACGTATCTATATATATATATATATATATATATGCAATTCTATAAAAGTTGTTTGCTCTGTTGATCTGTCTCGTTCACTCGTATTCGAACACCAACTGTTGGAGGGTCCCCCTCAAAGGGAAAGGACTATATATATATATATATATATATATATATATATGTATATATTTATTCATATATCTGTGTAGGATGTGCAAGGGGAACGAAATGCGAGGTTTTCTTGTAACGGGGAGACTTTTGTAAGGCTGCCATCCCTCGCCCTTCTTCTCTTCGGTATCGTATTCTCTCCGCTGTGGGTCTCTGTTTTCGGGAATTGTAACTCGATGTTCAATAGGGTTTCAACGTTATAACGATCTTTACCGGAGTACGCAGAGTCAGGCACCCAGAGAAGATATCGAAGGGTCGTTGCCTTTTATACATTTTTTTTTTTTTTTTTAATTCTCGACTCTCTCGCTGTGGACAGGGCTTTTTTACATTTTATCATTGAGTGCGCGGAGTTCAGGGTATATTGATGACGATTTTCGACCGATTCACGAGGTTATCGAAAGTCATGGTTGCGCGATATATTGTAAAATTATAATTCGCCCGATAGATTTAATTTGGGATGTTAATTGAAATCCTACGATAATGATTACACGGATTAGGATATCAGAATCAACGGTTTTATAATAGTCATGACAATATCTCGATAATTCTCAATGTTCGATGTTGACGATTTTTCAATGAAACGATACAACATCGCGAATCGGTAGTTGATTAACTTCAAGTATGCGGAGCACGAAAAAGTACTCGAAGTACACAATGTACTTGAAGTGCCCGATCCAGTATTTTTTTTTTTCGAGTAATTTATCGTTAAGGTAGTCCTCGTGCTAAAATAGTGCGAGAAATTTTCCTATGTACCACATGATAAAATGTACACGGCCCTATAGTGGTCATATACAGCGAACTTTTGATTGAATCTGTACAGAAATAGCTGTTACATATGGAACCGTGAATATTCAGATACATTCACACCATAGAATATATGCAGCTTGCGCGTCGAATTTTCATTCATGTTGCATTATTTTTGTGATCGTCGTTCGTAAACGAAACGGTTAATAATTTTGTTCTTTTTTCCTAACATGTGAATAATAGTCTTCTCCCGTCTACAATTTTTTTTTTTTATCAAAATCTGGTTACGCGTTTAGTTGTAATATTTTTTAAAAACCGTGCTATAGTATCAGAGTGCAGCAATGCTTGCTATAATGCTCTACGCGTAATGGTTGCTAACTTTGACATTGAATATCTCGAATTGGGAACGGTCAATCTGTTTCAAATTTCACGAGAAGTTGGGTAAGGTAAATGTCCCAATAGCCGGACGTGTACCAGTAGCCGGACACCCCATATAAGACTATATCTGTATAATTCTATATAGATATAGTTTAACATGAGATGTCCGGCTACTGGTACATGTCCAGCTATTGGGACACGTTTACCTTACTAGCATTTTCTTCGTCCACTGAAAATTTTAGCAAACTCTCGTTATAAACGCATTTGCACGAGAACTACCTTAAGCTCGTAAGATGGCATGATGGTAGTAAATTTTCAGTTGCAGTTTTTGTCTTTCTTTTGATACATAAATCCGGTCCCGAGGATTATCGTGCACCGTTCTGATGATTGTCAATTTAGGACTATTTGTTTAAATTACAATTATCAGGCGTTTTTTTTTCGTATTTATTAATTTTTTCATTATGAAGAAATCCTGCGCTGATTCACACGGGAATGATTGGTTTTCCCATACCCAATCATTTAACGTTTTTATACGACAAAACTTTTCGAAAACATTTCGACTTTTTCGAAAGATTTCCCAGTTGTGCGGTTACGGATAAAACAAAAGGTATTACCTGAAAAGGTAATACCTTGGTACTTGATGGGCCAAAAAAAACTTTAAGTACATCAGGTATTTCAAGTAATTACGAAGAACTCATGTACCTCGGCTTATAGTGCTTCAACAATCAAACAAGAATTCATATAGCCCAGCTTTAAATGATACACGTATAATTCTAAATAGTATTCCGTTTGTCGGGGTAATGCCATTCGTTCGCGTGCAGACTTCGACGACAAAGAGAGAGAGAGAGAGCTCCCGGTATATCTATGTCTATATAACCGCGATTAAAACTCCACGAGGGTTCCAGAAATAGTTTTAGGTCGATCGAGCAAAGAAATTCGATCCTTTGAGTATAATCTCACGTTTATATGTTACGTCGGAATTTTTTGTATCGCAGACGGAGACCCGAAAGGACAATTTCGGCGAACTCGTGGAATAAAAAGTGGTTCAATTTCAATGGTTTTTCTAGGAAAGAAGTTTCCGTGCAGAGTTTTGCATGAAAAAGACTTTTAGGTTTATACGAGAGAGGTCTTTGAGGGAATGAATGACGAGAGGATAAGGGATTTTGCGCGAGATACCAAGGGTAAGAAGAGCTCGCGGATCAAGGATGGCTTTCATATTCTAGTATAGGTTGATAGATCCTTCGTCTTGTTACAACGACTCAACTTTGGGAACGAGAAGTTGCGTTTCTACGAATTTAGTTGGCTTTTGGTACGCGTGGCAGGTCGAGAGGGGTATACTATAACGGATTAACGTTTTAGTGCTATACGATAAAGTAGTATTAGCAAGGGTTACGACGCTGAAGGGGACCTGATGCCATATCTACCGAACAAACTACCGCTTCGCTTTTCCTTTAAATCTTGTCTACGTGTGTGCGTGTTTGCTCATATATATATATATATATATATAGCTAGGCTTAGATTATTGAGAGAAATCAGGCTGGTTGGCGTTTTTTTTTATTTTTACCCATTGAACATATCGTTAGAGCGTGAGAGAAAAGAGTTACGAACCCCATGAATTCTGTAAAGCCCTCTCCTAGATTCTCCAGCATTCTCTAATGACCGTTGCAACGAGACACAAAAAAGTTATTGGTACCATTAGAGTCATCGGGCAATATATATCCGGCAGAGGCACTTCGACCCTCTGGAATGGATTAAAGAAAGGTTCACTAGGGAGGTTGGGGTGCGGCAAGCGGAACGTATGGCGCGAAGCAGGCGACGCGTGGGGCAGGTTGCACTTTAACATTCGCTTTAACCGTGAAAAACGTAATAATATTAAACTACGGAAATGACCTGATTTTTGTCATGGGGTTTCCTTCAACTGCGCTACATCATTAAACGATTCTTTCATTTTTTTTTCTCTACATTTTTCATCGAGTTATAACGGCAGGAATACAAAGTGCCATTGGGACCTATTTAAGTTAAAGTGAAAATTTCAAATATTTATTCTTCAAGAACGGTGCGGATGAAAATCCTGAAATAATTCAGGCCGTTCAGTGCGTAGGTACGGAATATTGAAAAAATAAATTCAGAATTTTCTGTGCATTTTCGCTCTACCTGGTGAACCTCCTTAACTCGTTCTGGGGCCAACAAGGGCTAATCTTTCGACGTTATATCGGTAAAAAGTTCTAAAGTACCAATAATAGTATCTTTAGGAACGTCTCAATAACCACAATATTTTTATACATAGACATCCAATCATTGCCATTTTTTTTACCGTTAACACAATGGGTACTTTTTTTGCATGAACGATTTAAGGTGAAATTGACTAGTCTGTTATGTACTCGATCTGTCTATTTCGCAATTTCGTCTTGGTATTAATGGACTTGAAATAAAGTTGGTCGTTCGCAAATGAAAAATTAAAAAAAAAAAAGAATTTGGATAATGAGAGAATATTGGCAAGTTAAAGTATCGTGTACAAAGGATATAATTGTCGGAATGGAAAAAAAATCTAATGACTCTGAAAACAAAATTAACAACCGGATAAATTGACGTTGATAATTAACCTCATTAAAATGAAAACTTTCAAGCAAAACGAAGGGAAAAAGAGAGAGAGAGAGAGAGACGTAAAGTGAGAAAATCCTCGTATCAGGAGGTATCAACTTTCACCGAGTTTTCGCGTAAGCTTGTCTATCCGTATGATATGCAAATTTTTGCTTAGCTGTCTCGAAGCCTCGCTCCGTAGTTGCACGCAAAGGATTATTCGTGCACGATTTCCTATGTGCATATAGCTAAGATTAATACATGCAAGACACGTCCGTGCGTCGTTACTCCTTGCGTTTAAGGATGTCTCGGACGTACCTTCCCAACCAAAAGTGACTTTCGTCGACAATATTGCATACTTCATGATAAGATAAAAATCGGAAAAAATCCAACCACAATAAATACGATAAGAAGATTACTTCTTAATAATAATAATGCCCAAAAGTTATCAATAAATTATTTCAACAAAACATTGTTCGACAAATCTTTAGGGAATGTTTTTTTTTTGTCACGTGAAATGAATTCGCTGATTTTTCAGACTGCACATAAATTTTTTTAAAATTTTCTTATCATTTTGAAATTTCGTTTTTCGGAAATTTGTAAAGGTTGTATTTACAAAACTATTCGTTCAATGCCCGGGAAACTTCTTAATTGTAATATACAACGTTTTTACAAAAAACATATCCAAAATTCACGATTTTTCCTTCATTTTTCAAAATTAAAAAATTTTCGAAAACCAAAATTTCAAAATGATAAGAAAATTTAAAAAAAAATTCATGTGCAGTCAGAAAAATCAACGAATTCATTTCGCGTGTCAAAAAAAAAAAAACTTTCCCTAAAAATTTGTTGAACAATGTTTTGTTTAAACAATTTATTGATAACTTTTTGGCATTATTATTATTTAAAGTTAATCTTCTTATCGTCTCTATTGTGGTTGCATTTTTTCCGATTCGTCATAAAGTCATAAAAACAATATTGTCGACGAAAGTCACTTTTGGTTGGGAAGGTACGTTCGATACATCCTTAACGCGGGTGAAATATAAACATCTATGGATATATATATATATATGCATGTACAAATGTCCTTTTCCATTGATCTTGCGCGACCCGTGAAGCACGAGATGGTCACGCAGTTCACCACCCTCGACAGCGGTCTAACTTGACTCTCGCGTGATCCATCTAACCGACCAACACTGCCAACAACAGAAAAAAAAGTCATCCCTCTCCCCGCGGCTCAAGGGTTGAAGACTTTGGCAACGCTATACATACCATATCCATTGTTCTCTCAGGATTCATAATATACATGCCTAAGTGTGAAACATATACCTTGATGAGGGTCGAAAACAGCTATATTGACAATTTTCCCTTTCCCAACGAGAAGGAGCGGCGTATATTTTAATCTTTGGCGAAACGATGTAGCCCCCCATTCGAGGTATACTCCAAATTCGCGCTTTGCATCCAACCACTTTTGAACCATTCGCAAACAGCTATACGATTTTCTTTATGTTCATTTAAACGTTTCAATGTGATTGGACTTTGTTAATCTCATCGTACTTCTTGCAGACGAAAAAAAAAAAATAAAAATAGAAAATTTACATACGCTTGGATGACATTTAGGATATTTGTTGCGAAGAGATCGCTGCGGGCACGCCATAAATTTTGCGCTTCTGAAACTCAGCTATCACGTGGAGGAGAATGCAGAATTTTTTAACTGCGCTTCTTCTAAAAAAAAAAGGGCTTTATGCAACACGATTCCTGGTTTCGAATTGTGCAGAGGAAATAGCGCAGATAGCGAGAGGGGGACAAGGAAGAACGAGCAAGGAAAGTAAACCCTTTAACGACCGGCTAGCATGCGAACTCTAATTACAATTATTAACTGCCTCGAAAATATCGATCATTCTCGATGTGCTCACCTTGACTGAACGTCGGATATTCTCGCCTCTTCTATACAAATATATGCGCAATGCGAGCACACACACACACACACACACACACGCGCGCGCACACAGCACACATTTCGAGTATTACGACAATTCTATGCACAGACTTGACGATATATAACCGACATTGAACTTTGTCTCGGTCATATATATTCATGCCCGTAAAATCAACCGCGAGCTACACACATAATATCCATCGTCAAGTCGTGATAGACGCGAGAACACATTCGCGATATTCATCACCCACGTGGTCGTACACAATGGCTATTGAGCTTGTACGAGCTTTTCAGGGATCGTAGATTCTAAAACTCGCGAATTAAAACAAAATCAAAAACATTTCTTTCTGCAAAATTCCTTCGCGACTTTTTGAGAAAAAAAGGAAAAATTGTGGCAAGCAGGTAATTGACAAGAAAAAAGACAAATAAACAAATCATCAGAATTAAAATTTTATCGAATTAACGTGAATTTTCGTTTGATTCGAATAAATAATTTTCCCAAATTTTTATATAAAGTTTTTTACGTGAAAAAATTTGAATTGCACTAGTTTGTTTCTTGTTTAATTTTGTTAGTTTTCTGGGGGAGGGGGGGGGGCATAAAATCTACGTGATCCCGTCGTAAAAGTGATCATTGAGACGACGCGTCATGAAATTTTTATTTCACGCTTCGTTAATTCGTTCGAACGAACTTTTTGTCGTAAAATCGATTTTCCTGTATGCATCACCGCTATGTAGTACGTGACGACATTTCGCAAAAGCAATCTCAAGGAATCTCATGTATGTTGCCTTCGTCTTTACTATTACAAGCGGGCAATATCGGGCAATTTCTATTGATAATCCAGGAACGTGCCGGAAGTCTCCTAGCTCGGATAACTTTCGTGGACCCAATCGCGTGTATGATGCTTTGAAATTTCGACGAATTTCCTTCTTCAAAGGATCAAAGGCTCGATCCGAAGTGCAAGAGGTGCAGGAGGTACCACAAAGCCTCGAAGATTTTTGCATCGAGATAATTACAAAACTTTACTGTACCATATGTTTTTCGATCAAAAGGCTTTGAACGCTAATTGGATATTTCTCAAATATAGTGATAGTTATTATAATCGCAGTCATAATGAAAAGGTTGGGATGATAAAAAATTTCGAATTCTTCGTATGGTTTTATTTATTTTTTTTTTTTTTTTTAATTCATTTTTCGCGAGAACAAACGAAAATTCAATGCAAAGCTTTCTCCCGTAGAATAAAAATGCGAAATATGAAAAATTTATATTTTTCATACATCTCATAATTGAATTGAATATTCTTTGTTTTCTTTTTTTTCTCACGTGGGATTTTCCATCATATGCGACGGGAAAATATCGATATTCCGCGGCTGTGAAAAGCATGCAAAATATATTCATGTCACGGAGCGTTAATTCTACGAGAAAGGACGCGGGACACGAGTATTTTCATCGTCGAAAATATCGCGTAAACCGCGTACTTGCGCGATTCATAACACGCTTTAATGGAATTTCCCACGAAAACGTGGGGTTTTCCCCAACAAAACAATGAGCTCTCGGAAATATAATGGTAAAGCTTGTGAAATGCGTATAAAAGAAAAAAGCATTTCCGAAAGTTTGAGGTCAATACGTTCGCTCAACGACGAATCATCCCAAGAAATAGCGTAAAATAAAAATAAAATAAAAAAATTGAACAAAATTTGTAAATTTAAGCAGGTTCTTAAAGTAGTTCGGCTGTTTGAGCAAGTACGGTAAATGTCCATCAATTTTTGCGGTGAATAACAGTTAAAAGTCCCCTGATTACAATAAGCACATTTTGGGGGGCTCTTGCGGGGCAAAATTTTGAATTATTTCATTTTTTAATTTTGATTTTTAACACAGTACCTTATGGAAGAACTCACAATAATGTTAATTGTAAAAAAAGTAATCGGTGGTTGAGCCTCAGAAAAGTTTCCACCATAAAGGAAATTTATCGCAGATTCTGTTTATTTCAAAAAAACATGACCTTACGGCGCTTTTCAAAAAGAAAACATAAAAGAACTTTTGTTTTCGACGTGTCGGAAGCGGATGGCAGACATTTACGTTGCACTGCTGGAACAGCTGATTGAAGCTTCGGGCAGAGTCGGTAATCGCGGGAATTTTAAATTCTCGAGAAACTTTAAAAGTGAATAACATTTTTTATCACGAATAAACTAAATTTTACCAATGAATTTTCATGTATAATCTTTTGAATTATCAATTTTTTAACCATAAAAAGCTGTATCCACAATTCTTCGACCAGTGTTGTTTACGTTTATTTTCACTTTTTGGTCGAGTTTTGTAGATTTTTTTAAATTTATTTTTGAGATTAACTCACGCGCTTTAATTCGTCGAATAGCTTCGCTTTTTTTAACGAACTGACCATTTCTTTTTCTCGGTGCCATTACTTCATAACTTTTCTTTCGCGTTATACAAATGTCGCAGCTAGGTTATGTGTAATATGTCACCGGCACTGGCACGGGGGGTGGAGGGGTGAGAGGGGCAGCGAGCCGACTTTACCCGAACATTGGACAATCATGGCGGACTCAATCACTCAACTAGTCAAGTTAAAGTATAAACTTTATCTTTGACGATATTGTTAAAGCATTTCATGACATTTATGTGATAAAAATATTATCAATGTAAGTGTTCATTAATTTTATTAATAATTTGGACGTAAATTTAATCGATATAAATGAGTTGCCAACTTGACTACAGTCATACGACGGCCGAACTACTTTAATATATACTTGGGAACGTATAGCGCGGTGCGGGCGACCTGCGGGGCAGGTTTTGCTTTCGGCATTTGTTTCACCAAATACGTTTTCATTTTATTAATTTGCCATTATACTCACGCTCAATTCTGTTTACAAGTATATTTCACAATCGCGGCAAGGTGAAAAACTTTCTTTATGGGCAAATTATATCTATGAAGGTCTAATCTGTCGTTTAAGCGGTTCTTCAGGAAAATATTACCGTTTTTCACTCTTAAAATAATCTCCAATCGCATAGCTTCGAATAATTCTCCCATAAAGAGCCCACCCACGTATACGCGGAATATTTAATGTTTTTTTTTCTCCTCAATTACGTGGTCAAAAAATCTGAAATAATTACGATGTATTCCTAGTACCAGCAGAAACCTCATCTTAAATTTTAGAATCATTCTTACTGTTTTTCTCTGGGTTAAGAACCTCCTTACCCCTTTTTGGTGGCACAGCGTCTCATATATTATATGAGACACCTTTTTTGAATCGGTTATTCATGAATTACATTCAACTTTTGAGACATCGCTGTCATTTTTTTTTTTTTTTTTGCATAATTGAACTTCTAAGATATCAATGTTGATGTTTTGAGAAGGATAATGACGATTTCGCGAATATAGTGAGCGCTATAAATAAACAAAGTGTTGAAAATGCCTGTTTTTACAGAATAAATGTAATTGTGGGAAGATTCTGGGGACTAGAAAAGTAGAACTCGGTAATCTTGGGTTTTCGGGGTCGTTAAAAACGAATCTGACGTTAAAATTTCAAAATTTAAGATAGCGCATCCAATATGGCGGACTGAAAATATAAGCATTGATCCTATTCGCTTGAAATTTCTTACTCGGGGATTTTCGGGGTCGCTGAAAACGATTTCGACATCAGAATTGTGAAATTCAAAATGGCGGACCTAATATGGCAGACTTAAAATATAAGAACCGATGTGATTTGCTTGAAATTTATCACTCGGGAGATTCTCATATATTCTCAGTCCGCCGCACATTGGATACACCGTCTTTGATTTCGTAATTCTGTCAACGGAATCGTATTTGGTGATCCGAAAAATCCCCGAGTGTGCATTTTCGAGCCATTCCGATTTCGAGCCAGCCGAATGTATTTAAAAAATCATTAAGACAAACTGAGAATTAATTTTTTTGATTTTTTTTATTTTTTTTTTTTCCTATGAAACGAATGAAATTTTTTTATAAAATGAATGCAAATGAAAAATAATAATCTGCAGCATGGAATGAAGAGTTGGCAGCTTACAAAAAATTATCAACAATAAATCAATTGTTTCAAAAATAATTGAATTTTTTCGAAGTTAAGAAAAAGTGCGTCTGTTTTGTACTCGCATGTTTTTCCGAAAAAAAATAAAAATAAAAAAAAATGCATCATTGTCGGGTGAATCAGAATCGAAAGCGAAGAAAAATAAGAGAACCGATACTTTTCTCGTTTGAAAAATGATCGCGAGTAATCAAGTCTGAATGTGAGAGGGCGGAAAACTTGACCGTGCGAAGCGAGAACTATCTGGACTTTCTCCTGGCACGGTATATATATACGTCTTATATATGCGGAGGCGTTTTGTCCCTGATTTATGTGTAATCTACTGCGATTGTGAGACAACGCGGGGTTGTTTGCCACCAGCTGCAGTTAGTCAAGTGGCAAGGGCGAAGGCAAAAGCTGTATCACGTTATACAGAGCCCGAGCCCTTTTTACCACGCGCGTATAACACACATTTCGCAAAAGAAAATTCTATAATACATCTCCCCCGCTGTACGTACTTTCGCTTCTCGAAAAGTTTTTGGCGCTGATTAAATGATAAAAACGAAACAAAAGACGAGAAAATAAAGCACACGACGAAAACTTGGCGCGTAAACTTTTTTTCTTCTTATCTCATTTCAGCTCTGTACTTTCCACAATCGAACCTGACTCTTCGTCTGCCTTATTTGCTGGCGGACGAGGGTAGATCGGACTTGGAACTGACTCTTCTGAGCTTGAGAACACTGAGAAACGATTCGACGATACCGACACAGGCGAAATATCAGATAGCATCACCGAGGGAAAGTTTCGCCTCGCTTGATCCGAAAATTGGTGAAATCGTTTTGCGCGAGTTACCCAAGAAAGGTCAGTCGATCTCGCGTCTGAGAATCATTAAAATTCAAGAATACCACTAGCGATATTCAAAAAATTTTTGGTTTTCAATTAAGCTTTACGTAGATTCGTAAAGTGCTTTGGAGAAAAGAAAAATCGTTTCAAAATTTTATTGCGCGTCGGTTAATGTTGCCATTAAATATAATTGCATTAATTATAATTATAATTATAATTGCATCTGCATTAAAAAAAAAAAAAAAAAACCCTCGGAAAATGATTTTTTTCAATCACAATAAACTAATGGTAATAATAATAATAAATTTTCTCAACAATGATTTTTTTTTTTCATTCGTCTATTCGTAAAGCGATTTTAGAATATATTTGATGACGCGCAGAACAAATGAAAGTGTGTGGGATACAATGTAAAATGTGATGAAACATTGAAAATCAGGTGGATCGAAGACCATAATAGTTGAAGCGAGGGAGCGAGGTAGCGACGAGGCTATTCTAGGGATTAACGTACTGCCAATTGGCACCAAGGGCGACGCGATCGACTGCACCGACTACGTGCAGGTAAAGCCAATTTATAATCAGCCAATGTTCAATTTAGTGTTTGTATCCAATAAAATATCGACGGGATCACTGAGCCATGCTAACCCGCATGAACGCACCCTGGGGGATATTGCGTTTTGACAATTCGAGCTAACCTCGTCAAAGTGTCTTGTTTCGCGAATTCCATAAAAGTTTTCTAGATTTTTGCACGAATCAAACTCGCTTTGTTTTACATGCGAAATTGATTTTCCTCTTTTCTCCCTCCCCGCAAATACCATTGACATTTTCGCTCGTTCGACAGGACATGTGTTTTTGGAACGTTTCGAAATATCGAATCTACGAGAATCAGCCGGCTACGATACTCGGAAAAATTGGACCTCCGGCATACGCTCGGCTGTGTCCAAAATTTCAGATCGTCAGTTACGAGCTATTGAACGGTATGAGCGCGAGAAAAAAAAATTTCAACTAGCTCTCTCGTCTTTTTTTTTTTTGGTTTGTTTTTTACGGGTTTTTTTTTTTTGTTTTGTCTCTCCAAAGGTACGAATTACTTTCACATAGTCAACGACGAGCTAATCGCGAATGCCTCGCTGGATCGCGAAACTTTGGAATTTCCCGGAGGTCCGGGACCTCGTGTCAGCGTGAGGATACGCTGCGTCGTCTGGGACGAGAGCACGGGTATACAGCATGTCAAAGAAACGAATCTCGACGTTGACATTCTCGACGAGGATGACAATCCACCGATAGCTCAGGCAAACAGCAGACTGCAGATTAATCTCGAAGACTTTACCGCGGTAAGGAGTTTACGATATGGAAATCATTTCGATCACGGGAAACTCATCAAGTATTGTCCGGTTTGAGGAGAAATTTTTTTTTTTATCTTTTTTTTCAAACAAATTCACGGAAGTCTGACTTGAAAATTTCCACGCTGGTCTTGCTATGATTCCGTTACGTTTAATGGAGCAAATTTTAAAAAATGTATATAAATTTTCGTGTAAATATACCTCGCACCGCATACCGAACTTAAGATGGACTATTCGAAATATTCGATAATAATACCAGAGCTGGGCAAAGTACTTGAAAGTACTCAGTACTTGAAGTACGGAGTATTTGAAGTGCTTGAGGTACTTTTTGTACTTGTCACTTGAAGTACTTGGTACTTGAAGTATCAAGTACCGGAAATAATTGAAGTATCAAGTACTCAGCACTTGAAGTACTACGCATTTGAAGTACTTGGAGGTATCAAGTACTTGAAATATGTCAAGTATCAGGTATCAAATACTTTTAAAGTTTTCAGATATACATCTCGTAAGTTCTGGTACTTTGATTTCTTACGTACTCTTTAGACTCATTTGATTTTGATTCGAGTACTTTTTGTATGAAAAAACACGGAGTCATGCATTAACAATGACACCGTAACTGCCGTAGCTTGAGCCGTTCCTTTGAGCTGCCATTCCTTATAATCTTAATCAAAGATGGCGCAGAATCTTCGTCATTTATATATTCAAAGGCGTTATACATGCAACCATTAGCAAAAGACGTATTTAAAAGTACTTCATACTTGGTACTTGAAAAAGTACTTGAAGTCAGGAAAGTACTTGAAAATTTAAGTACAAATACTTAAGGTACAAGTCGAGTACTTGGAAATTTAAGCACAATACTTGAAAGACTTTCAAAGTACTTTGTACTTCAAGTACTGTATTTCCAGTCCAGGAAAGTATTTTAAAATTTAAGTACAATACTTTAAATACTTTTAAAGTACTTTGTACTTCAAGTACTGTATTTCCAGTCCAGGAAAGTATTTTAAAATTTAAGTACATAAACTTAAAGTACAGGCCGGGTACTTGGGAATTTAAGTACAATACTTGAAATACTTTCAAAGTACTTTGTACTTCAAGTACTGTATTTCCAGTCCAGGAAAGTATTTTAAAATTTAAGTACATGAACTTAAAGTACAGGCCGAGTACTTGGGAATTTAAGTACAATACTTGAAATACTTTTAAAGTACTTTGTACTTCAAGTACTGTATTTCCAGCGCGGGAAAGTATTTTAAAATTTAAGTACATAAACTTAAAGTACAGGCCGACTACTTGGGAATTCAAGAACAATATTTTAAATACTTTTAAAGTACTTTGTACTTCAAGTACTGTATTTCCAGCACAGGAAAGTATTTCCAAATTTCAATTCATAAACTTAAAGTACAGATCGAGTACTTGGGAATTCAAGTACAATACTTTAAATACTTTTAAAGTACTTTGTACTTCAAGTACTGTATTTCCAGTCCAGGAAAGTATTTTAAAATTTGAGTACAAATACTTAAATTACAGGTCGAGTACTTGGGAATGTAAGTACAATACTTGAAATACTTCTTAAGTACTTTGTACTTCAAGTACTTCCAGTACATCGCAAGTACCGGGTACCTGAAGTACTGCCCAGCTCTGTAATAAACAATTAAATAAAATTTCGACGATTAATTGTAGCGATAAACGACACCTGAACCGAGAAATCTGTAGATTTGTGGGTTTTTCGAAAAATAAATTTCCCCATTTATCGTTTTTCGAAAATAAATTTGCAAATTTATGAATTTTTGGAAAATCAATTCGCAAATTTAACCTTCAATATATTTTCATGTGGACGACTCTTGAATCCTCTTAAATAATGCGATAACTGTCATGGCGGAAAATCCTTTTTCCGTATAGGATAAAGAAAAGGAAAGAGAGACACAAGAGTTTCGGAAAACGGAAGAACATTCTCAGCCCCAGATCCCGACTAAGCTTTCCATCGCGCTTCCGTTCTTTGTATTTTACTTCCGCGTCAGTCTTTTCGCAAGAAATGCCAGGAAATGACGAACGAGCGAGATAATCCGTCTCTCGCCTTACATTTTTCTCGTCCCAAACTCTATTCCCAAGAACGAAATTCCATGTCGCATATGTCAGAGACGAAAAAAAAAATCAAACGTATTTTTTTTTTTTACGACTCTCCGGATGCCGGTTTATCTCTCCGAAAATTTTCGAAATAAAATCTCCACGAGTGCCGGAAAGCCCTCTCTCGTCTCGGATACTTTGCAGATATGAAAAAATGCGAGAAAATCGTTTGTTTTTTTTTTTTTTTTTTTGAGCGGAAAAAGTACAGACGATTTTTTCAAAGTTGAAAAATCGTCCTTAACAATTTTTTTTTTTTTTTAAATAATTATTTGTCAAATGCGTTCGTTTCTCGAAGCCCTGGAATGATTTAATCAAACGCTGATTTCATTTTTTCTTTCAACAGGGCCACAGACTCGACGATAATCAGCTGATGTTCAAGGATGCCGATTCGATCGGTAGCAATCGTTACGTGGCAAAAATTCTCGACGACACGGAAAATGCACTGAACATAACATACGACACGATGTCGGTCGAGCATTATGCACGACCGGAACCACCATCGACGGCAATTTATGCGAGTCCGTATTACCGATTTTCCATCAGTAAATTATTCATTTTGTGTCCATTTTCCTTTTTCCTTAATTCATGTTTTATTTCAGGAATTTTCGCTCGAACGACGCTTTTGCCAAAATCTCCATACACGATTGTACTCCAAGTAACGGACGAGAGTCTGCTGCCCGGTAATGGCGAAAAATCGGTATGTCACGATCGTTCCATTTGCCGAATAAAGCCGAATAAATAATTGATAATCATAAAATTTGAAATTAATTGACAATTAACATTCGACGCTATGGAAATCGTATCGCGAATCATAATTATAATTACGCGCGATAAAATACACCGGATATGCAACTGCGCGACGCCTGCGAGTTCGTTCTCGCATATTCGCGAGCAAAGGAGAATAAATCCCTGCCGTTATTAATTGGCAATTAGGATTTCCGCGGCTCGCGTGAAATTTCTACTTGCCGCACCCATGAAAAAACGCGAAAACTTGACGGACCTTTTAATGGCCGAGAGGATGTAGGAATTATCGTTCGATCAGTGGGATATAACAGCGGGAAATAATCGTTTATCGAATGTCTCGACGAGTCTCCGATTTTAATAAATTCATCCGTTTCCTCAATCGTACATCGAATTAGTTCAGACTCGAACGAAAAATCGAATCTTGACTCGTTTGCCATATTCTCTGTACTCTCTCCAGAGTACCTCTTTTATCTCTTTTCGGCACAATTCTACAAGACCCAAGAAAAGCTTTCGTGTCGACAGAATTAAATTCGTTGTGTGGAACTTTTCAAAAACTTTTACTGCTTGCCCAAAAATTAATCTTCAATCCATTTACGATAAACAATCTTTGATGAATTGGTTACACGATAAAAATTGGAGGATCCTGAAGTATTTATTTTTTAGTACATCGAGGAATATTTTAAATTTTCCCGGGGTTAAGAGAGACGCAAAAAATCGTAGTAAAAAAAATGGATCGGGCAGTAAAAAGTACGAAAAAAAAAACAATTAAAATACTTACAACGAATATTGAGGGAGATTTTTACTTTGTTGGGCCAAGCAATCTTTGATTTTTCACCAATTTCTTAGGCAAAAAATATTGAATATAGAATGTTGATATTTGGTATGTTTACCAAGAGATCTTTATTCAGTATGATGATATTTTTTTAAAGTTTGCCAAAACATGTTATTGGCAGCGGAAGGAGCCACGTATGTCGGTGCACCGGCGATGATATTCTTCGCTTGCGGAAGTCCCAAGCCCCGGACGGGTGATTCGAAGCAAAAAAAATCAAACTTATTTTTACTTTGTACAATATTGTGCACAAGTCGAACTAGAATAAAGAAGAAATATTGAAAGATAAAGGAAATAGTGAGCTATCGAAGGGAAAGTTTAGTTTTTTGACAAAAATTTTTGCAGTTTTTTTGTTCATAAAATAAAAACCTTTGAATATTTTTCGATAATTCTGGTTCGACTTGTACAGAATATTGTACAAAGTAAAAATATGTTTGATTTTCTTGCTTCGGATCACCTGTCCGGGACTTGGAACTCCCGGAAACGAAGAATATAATCGCCGGTGGACTGACATACATGGCTCGTTCCACTCCCAATACCATGTTTTGGCAAACTTTAAGTCAGTCCTCGTGCAGATGCGTTTATAATGAGAATTTGTTGAAATTTATAGTGGACTAAGAGAATGCTAGTACCCAACTTCTCGTGAAATTTGAAGCAGATTGACCGGTCCCAACTCGAGATATTCAATGTCAAAGTTAGCAACCATTACATGTAGCACGGTTTTTTTAAATATTACAACTAAACGCGTAACCAGATTTTGATTTTTAAAAATTGTAGACGGGAGAAGACTATTATTCACGTGTTAGGAAAAAAGAACAAAATTATTAATCGTTTCGTTTACGAACGACGATCACAAAAAGAATGCCATTATGAATGAAAATTGGAAGCGTAAGCTGCATATTCTATGGTGTGAATGTATCTGAACATGCACGGTTTTCCATGTGTATAACAGTCATTTCTGTACAAACTCAATCAAAAGTTCGCTGCATATGACCACTAGGGCCGTGTATATTTTATTACATAAGAAACTTTCTCGCACTATTGTAGCACGAGGACTGCCTTAAAAGATATTATCATGTTCCACAAAGATCGCTTAGTAAACATACAAAATATCAACATTCTATATTTAATGTTTTTCGCAATAAAAATTGGTGAAAAATCGAACATTTTTTGGCCAAACTAAGTAGAAACCTCCCTCAAGCACGATAAAAGTGAATCAAAACCCAAAAATTAGATTCAATTGAGGGACGAGGCAAAAGCTGATGGCATTACTCACTGCGATTCAGGTGAACATCACGATATCATTCGTTGGTCCCCAGCATCACGCGACACCAACGACCCCCTCGATTCCCCCGAAGAAACCAATAACATTTCCCACGAGCGTCACAATAGCGAGATCGTCAACGATATATTCGCGTCTAGTTCAGCCCGCAATCAGGCCCAATCAGAGAACGATATTCAGTATACAGGATTCCAAGATCTTCAACGTTACCCGCAAAAATGGAATCGTATACGTGGCAAATTCCACCCTCCTGCAGTCGGCATCGTCCAAAATACCGTAAGATTATTTCAGCTTCCGGATTCGACGATGCAACGGATCCTGGCAGAGCGACGAGAACTTACTTTTCGATTTTTCTCATTCTTCAGCTTAACGATACAGTGGCGATCGGCTGATCACAGAATATTCTCGGCATCATTGACGATCAATCTCGTGGATGCTTCACTGAACAGAAGCAACGCGTGCAACGCCACGACCGTCGTACATTCGTGCGCCAATGCGATATCGCGAAAGGAGTGCGAGTCAAATTGTGGAATCGGTAGCGGCTCGCTCCGGTGAGTAAAACAAATTTAAAAAAAAAAAAAAAACTAAAACGGACGCGCAATTGACGCAACTTCAAGGAGATTGGATTAATGACGATTGATCGATTGAGAATATATTCGCGATTGCATGCGATAAATATAATTTTATCCAGTCTAATCCTAAAGGATTGCGCTGCAAAGTTTTTCTTGGAACAGAGCTGGACAAAGTACCTGAAATTACTTCAAGTACAGAGTACCGTAAATACTTCAAGTACTGAGTACTTGAAGTACTGAATATTTTGAGTACTTGAGGTACTTCAAATACGTCAAGTATCAAGTATCAGATACTATTCAAGTTTTCAGGTATACATCTCGTGAGTTCTAGCACTTATATTTGTTTTCTTACGTATACTCTTTGAACTCATTTGATTTTGATTCGAGTACGTTTCGTATCAAAACATATTTTCACATCGTGCAATTCACTCAGGCTTGGCAGATTGGAACGGAAATATTTAAACGAAGAATTCGAAATAATTTTTAAAAATAGCATTGACGATTGTAATTACGATTTATTTAGCTTCAGGCTTGAAAAAGAAAAAATAAAGAATATAATACACGGATTGTTGAAAAACGGAGCCATGCATTGACAATCACACTGTAACTACCGTAGCTTGAGCCTTTGGACGGTCATTTCTTACGATCTTGACCAAAGATGGCGCAGAACTTTCCTCAATTGTATATTCAAAAGCGTTATTACATGCAACCATCGGCAAAACGTATTCAAAAGTACTTCATACTTGGTACTTGAAAATTTAAGTACAAATACTTGAAGTACAGCCCGAGTACTTGGAAATTTAAGTACAATACTTGAAATACTTTTTAAGTACTTTGTACTTCAAGTACTGAACTTCAAGTACATCGCAAGTACCGGGTACTTTAAGTACTGCCCAGCTCTGTGTTAGAATACCACTTGTAAAGTTGCAATTTTCGGACAAAGAATGTATTATCGTGATGGTGGTAAGGATTGCATTACTGGATGATTGATGACACATACACGGAATTTGAATTGCAGATTGCACAATAATGGATAATAATTATTCAACTTCAGTGATCTTCCTGAAGATTTGACCGAGATATTCTTTCTTTTTTTTTTTTCTACCGCAGAGATTTCGTACACTGAGAAAATAAATTTGTTGAATCATTGAAAATTTTGTTCGCTGGACTAAATCTGGCGTACACGGGCTGTCAAGAGAGTGTACAGTAGGGTGAACTAAATATTAGTATACAGAATAACTCATTTTGTCAACTCTGATAAATATTCAGTTATTCAGACTATATCAGGCTTGAGTCAACCAATTCGGAGTCAACTAAATTTATTTATTTGATTTGACTATTTTCTTTTCTCAGTGTACACTATTTTTGACTATTTTCTTTTCTCAGTGTACTATATTTGACTATATTTGACTATTTTCTTTTCTCAGTGTACACTGAGAAAAGAAAATAGTCAAATCAAATAAATAAATTTAGTTGACTCCGAATTGGTTGACTCAACCCTGATATAGTCTGAATAACTGAATATTTATCAGAGTTGACAAAATGAGTTATTCTGTATACTAATATTTAGTTCACCCTACTGTACACTCTCTTGACAGCCCGTGTACGCCAGATTTAGTCCAGCGAACAAAATTTTCAATGATTCAACAAATTTATTTTCTCAGTGTAGCTACGTATAAATTGAGGATCAATTTACCATGTAAAGTGTGCGTCAGATCTTATCGGTGAATCATACCTCGATCTATAGGGCACCCAAAAGATTCGGATTTTAATCATGAACTTGCGTCGATGAGTCTCCCTCGTTAAACATTCTAGCCGCGTTGTTATTTTTCGTAATCGTTTGTGCAAATCGTTTACAAGTATATCATCGAATTCCACAATACTGCAAATTGACAAGTTCTTAAAGAGGTTCATGCTAGTTGATCAAGATATGCCGTTACGTTGCAATTTTTATCATATATTCTTTCCCTTTCGATGTAACTCTCTGATTTTTTTCGGGAATTTTCACCTGCACCGTTTTCGAGAAAATAATTGTGAAAAATTGACTCTTATACCCGGCAGGCCCTTGGGGCGGCCTCAATCAGCAGTTTTGATTTTTGATTTTTTATCTCGCAGCTAAATATGAGAAATTAATGAAAATCCATCTGCCGGATGAAGCACATATTTGAGATTACTATTATGTGACAAGTTTTACTGCAAGAGACTCGTACGCTCGCGCTGCATAATAGTATAAACACTTGGGGTCCCGTAATATACGGACCTCTCTCTCGTATGCTGCACATCCGGCAACCCGCGCACCGCAAAGCCATCAAGTGACTTTTCCCCCGCTCTTCGATACACACGAACCTTTTGAATACCTCTTTTTCCGTATCCCCGTTGTTCGATTCCCAGAAAGAGATTGGGCACAATTAAAATTAGACCCGGAAATCCAAGAAGAGATATATACTTTTCATTTCCTAACCCAAGGCAAATCATGAATCTGGGGCAAAGCTTGAAAGTGGGAAAAATCCTTGAATTAATTTAATTTCGAATGAAAAATATCGTGGGACAAAAAGATGAGATGATGCGAACGAAGAAAAAAAAATGTTTCAAGGAATTCTTCTTTTTCTCTGGCCCGTTTAAATGTTTCACTGATAAAGTTTGATGGAAATTTTCTACACGAATTTTCCGCTGACTCTCACCGGAGCTTCGGGCTCAAACGTATACACGTTGAATTATATCTCGGTGTATATATATATATATATTTTCTTTTTCAGTGGCAATACATGGTCGCGGGAGTGCGTATGGCGCTCCAACAATGCCAACGGTACAGTGGGAATCACCGAGCGATATCGGACATGCTCGCCGGATCTGACCTACTGTCCCGACAACGTTTGCGACGATCTCGAACATCTGGATCCTCGTATATGTCCGCAGGACTGTACCATCGAATGTAATGAACTTTTGCTCTCTGATAATTCGGAAAAAATTGACGCCATTCGTACACGAAAATCCAATTGCGAATCGGCAATTCGGAAAAAAAAATTCTCAACAATCATTCCCAACGAATATTCGTAATTCTTCTTACAGCCCTTTATGATCGTTGCATTGTTTTTATCATCTGTTTCGTCGTGAAATCATTTCGAGTGGTTCTTTGCTGGGGAAAAAAAAAACCCCCCGTCACTAGGACCGCTCGTGAGCGTTGAGTTTAAATAAAAATGAGGATACCAGTTTCGGGAATTCGTATTGCTTTTTGGAGTGATGATAAAAATTATTTTTTTTTTTTTTTCGTTACAGCCGAACTACAGTTCGGTAATATAAACAAGGGTGGTCGTGGTATACTGAGCGCATCTGGAATATGTGCCTGCAACGATGTGATACAGTGCACCTGCGGTCTATTTCACGAAAATAACGCTGGTGGAAGTTCAAATGGCGGAAGCAAGACGAAGAGAGAGCGCAAGAAAGAGGCAGTCGTCTCGGATGCTCGTAAAGGTTGGTGCTATAAGTTGGATGGTAAAATAATAATTGGATTTCCCTTACGAAGGAGAATGCAACTTACGAAATAGATTTTTTTTTTTCATGGGGCTAATCGAGAGCGAAATGTTGGTCGATTTCGTTTTTATTGATGAATATTTTTATTTTTCGACCTCGTACGTTCCATGTCAAAATCCGGATAGAGAAATGTTTTGAAACTTAAAGATGTTCTTTTTTTAAACATCCTCTTGGCATAGACAGATTTTTTTTGTCACATATTTCGGTCCACTTTTTCGTAAAGACACTTTATATACCGAAACGTAACGAGACTTCTCTATGCAGCCAATGTTAAATGACTCAACTTTAAGGTTGAATATCTCAGAAACTAAACGGTGAATCTAGTTCAAATTTTGCGAGCGACAAGACGTAGGCGTTTCCTCGGAAAATATGAAAAATTTGAATCGTAATCTTAGATTTAACCTGACGTTCCAACGTGCTCGAGGTAGAGCCTCGGGTGAACCGAGGACACAGATTATCAGCAATGAAGATTATATTTTCATCAGGTCTGCACTCATGTGGATATTGCAATCTTTCAACAACGAGAAAAATAAAAACAGCGAATCTACCTGAATCAAAAATAGAGTCCATTTGAATCGAATAGAGTCTCTACTGGGCCAGCCAACAAGTTATTTGCTTGATGGTCGGCCTAGTAGTGGTCTATTTGATTCAAATAAATCCGATTTGATTGAAATAGATTCTCCGTTTGATTCAAATAGGGTTAGACGTACCAGTTGTGGCCACTGAACCGTTTGTGGCCACTCCGCATTTCCCTCGATTTTTTCAAAGTTTCAAGACTTTATTCACGTCATCGAGCGAAATATTTCGATATTCGAGATGTTTTCGCACCACTATCTGTTGCTTTATCGAATATCTGCCAATTTATTTGAACAAAATATAACGAAATGTGTCAACGCTTAGCGGTTTGTGCATCTTTCTTGTCAGAAGTGTTAGGGGATCACGGGGTAAGCTGATTACGGTTTCTCATATCTAAAGTCATACCGCCCCGTCAGAAATTTATATTTTATCAGTTAAAGCTTATTTTTTCGGAATATCGGAAAAGTACGCGGTGGCCAAAAGTGGTACATTCAAAAATGCGATTGTTCTATTTGTGGCCACAAATAGAGCAACCTTTACACAAATAGGGCACCCTTCTACCACTTCGGTAATATGTTTATGACAGAGCTGGGCAAAGTACCTGAAAGTGCTTCAAGTAAAAAGTACAAAGTACTGTAAGTACTTGAAGTACTCGCGTATTTCAAGTACCAAGTACCGTAAATACCTGAAGTACTTTGTACTTCAGCACTTGAAGTACTAAATCTTTGAAGTAGCTGAGGTATCAAGTACTTGAAGTACATCAACAAGTACCAAATACTTTTCAAGTTTTCAGTCACACATCTCGTAAGTTCTAGTACTTATATTTGATTTCTCACGTACTCTCTTTACCAGCTGGCCAGCTTATGGCCACAAATAGAGCACCTTCTACCACTTCAGGGAGATGTTTATAACGCAACCAAATAACTATTTTTTAACTCGAATCTGCCATCACTGATTTTCCAATACCTTACCTTTTGTTTCAATTTAAAGTTTGTTGGCCACAACTGGTACTTCGGATGACCAAGAGTAGTAAAATTGTAGCCACAAATGGTGAAAATGACAGTTACAAGATAATTTCCTATTTTCTTATTTATCATGATCAGAAAAGGTTTTAAATGATGACAATTCGATTCTGTATACCTTTTAGGTTACATCGATCACTTTTTCAGTTCTAAATTTGCTATAATGTGAACACTGTTCGTAAATGAATGTTCGAAAAGGCTTAAAGTGGCCACAACTGGTATATTATACGTCTACCCTACTGTAAATTTTTCCATTCTTCTCGATGCAAAATCACGCTTTTTCCAGCCGAGAGGTTTTTCTTCAATGAAATTTGTTTTTTGTGACTCAATGATTCTGAAAGTCCCCACGGGGCATATCAGAGTAGAAATATATGGATAATTGACTAATTCTCGTGATTCGTACACGGAAAGAATTTTATATTAATTTTTACTGTGAAATCACAGTAAGGGGCGGACAAACCCATAATTTTCCAAAATTTAGGAACTAAGAGGTAAATTTTCATGGAAATGAGTCAGAATTTACCGTCGGGTGACGTAAATTTGAAATGTTTTCAAGAATTTTTACTGAAAAAATCAGTAAATTTTACCTAATTATAAAAATTTTATACTTTTTGGTACACTTGTCCCCACGTTGAAATTTTAAATGTAATTTATACCGTGATTTCACAGTAAAAATTAATAAAAAAATTTTCCTTGTATGAGATCGTAAATACCCTGAAAACCTTCAAAGAGAACAGTGCAAGTTCCTGAACGAGAAACTCGAGGGAGCGATTCACCGATCATACAAATCGTTTTCTCTGAAATCGTCGAAGTAACAATATCTCTTTTTTTTTTTTTTGCTTGCTCTCGCTGTTTCAGCAGCATCGAACGGTGGCTGCGGTCCGACATGCATGATCGGAGCAGTTTGCGCAAGTTTCTTCGTTCTCATCGTGTTCGTCGGTGCTTTCGTAATGTGGAGATACAGGTAAGGAATAAATATATTCGTATTTGTCATTAAGAATCGAACTCCGCTATCGCATTTACTTTCTTAACAAACGGCTGTATTTTCTACAAAAAATCTATTAAAATTAATTACCATCGATTTCACTCCTCGGCCTCGTCGTTTACGGTGGTTAAAAGAGCGAAGAACGAGTAACTCGCCCGCAATATCTGAGCGCAAAATTTTTTTTCTTTCGTAAAATTCAAAATTGACAATTGTATTTTGAAGAAAAAAAAAAAAAATCATTGAAATCCTCACCGCGATAAATGTCTCCATGGACATTTTGTAAAAATTTCCCGCCGTCAATTCCATCGATCTTCGCGTACGAATCAACGAAACTATCATTAGCAGAGACACGGATGAGAAATTTCTCTCGTCTTCCCAGCCAGAGAGCCATTGACTCGCAGCCAGAGAGTCACTCTTATGGCATTGAAGAGCCCCCCAAAAAAAAAACATTAAAATGTATATATCGATGTCAAATCGATCTATCGAATTATCGATAAAGCCAGGTTGGTGACTCACCTGATAGATCAATTTGTTACCGAACCAACACCAGCACAAAAGTTGCGAGAAAGCAGCTCCCAGGTAGAGAGCAAATTTCATCAAATTCGCGCTCTCTTTGGCTCCCTGAAAGCTCACAAGTTAAAGACAAATGATTTCACGAATCATTGATCACGCTTTCATTTTTTTTTTTTTTTTTTTTCTTCCCGATCATCGTTGTCATTATATTTAGGCCTCTGCTCGAAATTTCAAGCTCATAAACATTTTTGTCTCAAGTTTTGAGGAAAATCGTAACGGAGGAGCAGTAAAAATGTCATAAGTATAGTCAAAGTTATATTGGAAAAGAGAATTCCAGCGAATAAATGAAATTTTGCAACACCATGTCGAGGCTACTCACGAGTGCAGCTTGAAAACCAGTCAGGCAAATCATGGATGAGCTTGCGAACAATTGAACGAGCATACTCGAGCTGAAGAGCTCGTTGATGTCATCAACGATTTTGATCAAACGTTGATGATGCCTGACGCAAGTTTTGAAACGTTTCAAAAAATCATCGTCCATCTCGTTCACCTCTCTATGCTCAAATGGCACGAAACTATGAATTTCAAAGTCTTCCTCGTTTCTGAAGTAGCTCGTTGCTAAATCGCCGCTTGGCAATGCGATACGAGCACGCTCGCTCGACGAACTCTGACAATTCTCGTAATTCGAGCTGAGAACTTGAAGCTGCAATTCCGTGAATCTGCAGAAACCTATGACAATGGTATCCATTGCCATGATCGCAACGATTCCCGTTGTTACCGCGGATGCTTGAATTAAAAATGCAATTTCATGCATCGGTCGTATCGTCGTATCGAACGGATACTTGGCGCGTATGGGCAATGATCCGTTTTCCGTTGGCACGAAGAGTATCAGAGCGATCACGAGAAAGCTCCCGAGAGCCGAGAGAAAATAGACGGTCGTTTTTTCGTAGAGAACAAAAGTTTTTACGAGATTAACCACAGCTGGATCTGATTAAGAAAATTATCGGGGATTGTCATGTATAAAATTAACATTTATTTTCTTCGGACGAATTTACGAAATATTTCATAAATTTTATGCAAGGTGAATATCGTTATTGATGTTCATATTTTACGGATTTCGTAAACTCGATCGATTTATTGTAAAATGCGACGGTATATATTTAAGTTCAAATTTTTTTAAACGATATAATTTTCGATCTTGCTATGAATTTTGAGCAGAGCTAGGCAAAGTACCTGAAAAAACTTCAAGTACAAAGTACAAAGTACTGTAAGTACTTGAAGTACTTGTATATTTCAAGTACCAAATACATTAAATACTTGAAGCCCCCAAGTACTTGAAGTTCGAAGTACTTCAAGTACCAAGTCTTGAAGTACCAAGTACTTGAAGTACCAAGTACTTGAAATAACAAGTACTTGAAATAACAAGTACTTGAAGTAACAAGTACTTGAAGTAACAAGTACTTGAAGTAACAAGTACTTGAAGTAACAAGTACTTGAAGTAACAATTACTTGAAGTAACAAGTACTTGAAGTAAAAAGTACTTGAAGTAACAAGTACTTGAAGTAACAAGTAATTGAAGTAACAAGTACTTGAAGTAACAAGTACTTGAAGTAACAAGCACTTGAAGTAACAAGCACTTGAAGTAACAAGCACTTGAAGTAACAAGCACTTGAAGTAGCCAGTACTTGAAGTAACAAGTACTTGAAGTAACAAGTACTTGAAGTAACAAGTACTTGAAGTAACAAGTACTTGAAGTACTGAGTACTTGAAGTACCAAGTACTCGAAGTACCTAGTGCTCGAAGCGACGAGTACTGGAAGTGCTGATTACCTGAAGTACTGAGCGCTTAAAGTATTGAGTACTTAAAGTACTGAGTACTTGAAGTATTAAGTACCTGATGTGAGCAGTAATTGACGTGCTCAGTACTTGAAGTACTCAGTACTTGAAGTATTCGGTACTTGAAGTATTCAGTACTTGAAGTACTCAGTACTTAAAGTATTCGGTACTTGAAGTGCTCAGTACTTTAAGTATTCAGTACTTGAATCGCTCAGTACTTGAAGTACTCATTACTTGAAATGTGCAGTACTTGAAGTACTCAGTACTTGGAATGCGCAGTACTTAAAGTACTCAGTACTTGAAGCACTCAGTACTTGAAGTACTCATTACTTAACATGCGTAGTACTTGAAGTACTTAGTACCGGAAGTGTTGAGTACTGAAGCGCTAAGTACTTGAAGTGATGGGTACTTGAAGTACCGAGTACTTTCCGTACTAAATATTTGAAGTACGCGAGGTATCGAGTACTTGAAGTATTCAGTACTTGAAGCGCTCAGTACTTGAAGTACTCATTACTTGAAATGTGCAGTACTTGAAGTGCTCAGTACTTGTAATGCGCAGTACTTGAAGTATTCAGTACTTGAAGCTCTCAGTACTTGAAGTACTTAGTACCGGAAGTGTTGCATACTTGAAGCGCTAAGTACTCGAAGTGATGAGTAATTGAAGTACCGAGTACTTTCCGTACTGAATATTTGAAGTACGTGAGGTATCGAGTACTTGAAATACGTCAATATTCAAAGGCGTTATACATGCAACGATTAGCAAAACGTATTTAAAAGTACTTAATACTGGTTACTTGGAAAAGTAATTGAAGTACAGGAAAGTACTTGAAAATTTAAGTATAAACACTTAAAGTACAGGTCAGGGTACTTGAAAATTTAATTATAATAGTTTAAATACTTTTAAAGGACTTTGTACTTCAAGTAATGCACTTCCAGTACATCGCAAGTACCGGGTACTTGAAGTACTGCCCAGCTCTGATTTTGAGTGATTATTAATACGGTTCTTTTTTTTTTTTAATATAAATACGACTCATGGGAATATTTACCTCAGCTTATTTTGTACTTTGGACAATTCCTAATAATTCTACCGAAAAAAAATTATCGAATAAACGCTCGAATTTCAATAATGTGTCAACTCGAAAATTATTATACCATAGACAGCTGGCCGTAATTTTTGAACATTACGACTGCGTAAAATTGAAATCCAAATAATTAATTAGATTTTCAATGATTTTTCGATGAAAAGATCGAAAATCATCATCTCCTATGGCAATTCAAATTAATCCGGACAATTTTTATCCATATTTATAATTATTATTTTTACTTTTCTATGTTCGCTCGAAGTTCGGTGACCCCGAACGTGAAAATAAAATTTTACTTTTCGGAAATGAACCATATAAAAAATTTTAAAAAACTAATAACTTTTTTCCAAATTTTAATTGAATCCAAAAGTCTTTCACGCGATCTTAAGCGCGCAAGATATTGGCAAAGAATTTTTATTTGTTCTCCCTCACCGGACGAGCATCGTAACGTCTCCACGGGATCGTGAATCGCGCTGATCAAATTTTCAATTCTCTCGCGGCGCATTTGAAAATTGAAAAGCTTGAAAATCACGACCGTTATACCGGCTATGAAGCAGCCGTCGTCGGTTACGATCATCAAGTCTCGATAGGACGCGCAGAGATCAGCGACGATAGTAACGGCGAATGTGCACATGAGAGCGAGCATGAATTTGTTGTAAAATCGGTAAAGTAATTTTAAAATCCCCGATGAATCCGGACACGGAGCCCAGAGACCGAAATATCTGCGATTAAGCCGAAAAAAAAAGTAAAGATCGAACGAGAGTGCGAATTTTTTTTACTCCATCGCAATTTTTTTTCGCCCTGCCCAAAATATATTCTCATACCTCAGAGCCGAAACGTTGGCGTTCAGAATTTCTCTGTGAGAAACTATCGTAACCGACTCATCCATGTCGCGCGCAGCTATCGGTGCAACAGTTCACTCTCTACTGGCCCTAGACCGAAGGGTGCGCAAAATTCTTCGACGAGACGTACGTAAAATCTCATAAATTTTCTGCATTAAAAATTCATCACGAGTATGTATATAAAACCGGATTCTCCGATATCGAATCGTTCGGAATTTTACGTCTGTACGACCCTCGGATATAATTTTCCAAAACGTTTGTAAAATAAATCACAACCTCGAGAGACATCTGTCGTTTTTTCCCTCAAGGCCTGTGCATCCCCCAACCTTACCAGCAGCGCTCTGTTATTTTCTTCGAGAAAAAGGCAAGTGAAATTTTATGAAAAAAAAAAACCCCTGCGTGACTCAAATAGTATCGAAATTACTACCGTCTCTGTTGGAGCGTAGAGCGTGGGGAAAGGCAAATGTTTCACTCGAGAAGAATGTATATAGGGTAATCAGTGCCAAGGGAGGCGAGCGAATTTTCGGGAAAAAAATTTCCTCGATTGTTCAAAGTGTCAGGAATGTCGACGAATTAATTTAGATTTTTCGATTGCGAACTTTAGCCAAGAAAAAATACTGAAAATTTGGAGTAGAATTGATTTTTTCACGATGCAAAAAAAAACAAAACAAAAATACATTAATAATAATACTGTGGCGTAAAGTTTTTTTTCTTTTATATCCCACCTAAAATATTACGAGGCACAAACGGTCCAATCAGAATAAAACAGTAAGGCTAAAGTAAATTTCTGAAAAAAAAAAAAAAATCAAATGGGTCGTTGTCGTGGAATGCCCCATACGCGAAAAGGGTAGAATAGTTTCTTTATTCATAGTTAATGGAAAGTGGGAAATCTCCGGTGTACATGGGAAAGGGAAAAAAAAGGCAAGCTCGAATCATCCCTTATGATTCGAAGCCCATACTTTCTTACAACCTGTATAATTCATCATTTTCATTCGTTTTCCATTCTCTCCGCGTCCCACGTTTAAGGATGTATCGGACGTACCTTCCCAACCAAAAGTTACTTTCGTCGACAATATTGCATACTTTATGTTAAGATAAAAATCGGAAAAAATTCAACCACAATAAAGACGACAAGAAGATTAATTTTTAATAATAATAATGCCAAAAAGTTATCAATAAATTATTTAAACAAAACATTGTTTAAAAAATTTTTAGAGAATGTTTTTTTTTTGACACGTGAAATGAATTGGGTGATTTTTCTGACTACACGAGAATTTTTTAAAAATTTTCTTACCATTTTGAAATTTCGGTTTTCGAAAATTTGTAAAGCAGGTTGTATTTACGAAACTATTCGTTAAATGCCCCGGAAACTGCTTAATTGTAATATACAACGTTTTTACAAAAACATATCCAAATTTCACGATTTTTCCGTCATTTTTTAAAATTAAAAAATTTTGGAAAACCAAAATTTCAAAATGGTAAGAAAATTTTTTAAAAATTCATGTGTAGCCAGAAAAATCACCGAATTCATTTCACGTGTCAAAAAAAAACATTCTCTAAAAATTTTTTAAACAATGTTTTGTTTAAACAATTTATTGATAACTTTTTGGCATTATTATTATTAAAAATTAATCTTCTTATCGTCTTTATTGTGGATGAATTTTTTCCGATTTTTATCTTATCATGAAGTATGCAATATTGTCGACCAAAGTCACTTTTGGTTGGGAAGGTACGTCCAATAAATCCTTAACACACAATAGTTCAAGACGAACGTATCGACGTTGCAAAATTTGCACTTTGGGCGATATACTTTTTAACGTCTTACCTTATACACGTGAATACGTTAGCGTCACGCGGCTATACATTTTACATAAAAAAAAAAAGGGTGCTTCAACCCTTCGTCAGAATTTCACGATTTTATTACACCGCGCGATTACACCGCGCGGATAAGGTATACTCACGAGCCATATAACTCAGCGTATATTCACCTGAATTGCCGGCAAAAATTCACGACTCCTGTCATTACTTCATAAATTTTTTCCTGGCACAATAAAAGCTTTCGCAGAGGTTCGCGCGAACGTAAAAAAAAAAAAGATTCCCCTCTGTCGACTCAAAGTCATCGCGAAAGATCATTCGGCTGTCTCTAGTCCTTTTTCGCTTCGTCTAAGCTTTGTGACAGTGCAAAAAAAAATTTCGAAATTTCAAATGCCAAAATGTGTTCAACTTGCCAACTTTCGTAAATTTTTTTTTTATCTGCTTTTTGGTATTGAATTTGGCAAGAATCGCTCAAGGGATTTCGGATTTCAAAAAATTTTGAATTAAAAAAAAATCGCTCTGATTCGAATTTAGAAGAAAAAAAAAACGCGTGCAAATTGGGACTCGACATGCTTTTGTTTTCCCTTCTTTCAACAAACCCCGTTGAATGTCGAGCTCTCTTGGCTAAAAAAAAAAATCGTAAGCCGGAAGAAAAAATTGTGTTTCGTGAAACGAGAATCCGAGGGAAGGGTGTAAATGAGAGACGATTTCACGACCGCGAGGATCGATAATGGTGCACCGGGACGTAAAAAAAAAAAAAAAAAAGTGCTTCGAGACACGCAGCAGGCTCTCGTCAAGAGAGACGAAGATCGTTATCTGCGCCATGCAACTTGCATATAACTATGGCATTTGCAGGGGTGCAAACTCCCAACTTGTCCCAATATATATATATATATATATATATATATATATATATATACGTAGAAGTTTGCGAAAATAGTTCCAGCCACTCTCTCGGTAGCTCCCAAAACCCCGGCGAAAAGATGCCAATTATTTCGATACGAACAATGCTCATGAGCACGAGCGAACCATATTTTTGCAATCCAAAATGTACACGATCTATTTGCATTTTCAATTTACGAGACTCTTCTCCTGAACGAAAATATTTCGATGACAATTGCCGAGGACGCCGAGGGGAAAAAAAAAAAGGTTTTAAAAAAATCTCTGACCTTATGAACTTGAAGCCTTGCGGGAGAAGGTGAAAAATCGATCGAAGAAAAAAAAACACATGACCTTCGCGTGACCAGTTTTCTTGACCATGATGCATTGATACTTGTGAATGTGTTTTTTTTTTTTTTTTTTTAGAACCGCGACCAAGAGCTTGCGTCGCGAGTGCAAGCACAGAGGAGTCGACGGAGCTAACGGATTGGGAATATTGCCATCCGATTATCTCGATCGTGGTGATGGTCATCTGATTGGCTTGGATTCTTTCACCGGTCCGAATCGCAGTCTTCTACTGCCCAAAGCCTCACCGGTAAGTCTTTTCTTTTTTTTTTCCTCTCATAATTTTCACCATTTATCATTATTTTATCGCAACGAACTCCGGGACGCCGAGCGCCTTGTCCCCTTGAGGGACAGGGCGCTAAAACGATAATTCACTGTACACGATTGTTTCGCGCGGTCGACTCTCTCTCTCTCTGGCCCCAGTTGGGGACGATAAAGATCAGCGCATTGACTCACTCGCTATGCGATACGATATACCCGCGGACAGAGATGGCAAAAAGCCTTTCGAAGGTTCTCTCAAAGTTGTACGTTAGTCCGATCATTCTAGCCAAAAAAGTAGGTTCACAAAATGCAATCTTCTACAGAAATTGATTTTGCCACTGGAAAAGGTTCAGGGGTATCTCCTGAGTGTATAAATTCAAGTTGGTGGGACGCGGAGGGGTTGATCTTCAGCTGCCATCTTGGAAAACACGTTTTATCAAATATCTTGTGAAGCGTGCATCGTATGATAAAAATAGCGAAGACCTTTTTCGTAGGTACTGAATTTCTCTACGACTTTTATTCGAAACTTTTTCCCGTACAGTGTATGGTTCTTGATTTATAGCGCGGCGAACTTTTCCAAACATCACCATTTTTATTGTTACATCAACATAATGTTTGGAAAAGTTTGCTGCGCTATAAATCAAAAGCCATGCACTATGTAGGAAAAAGTCTCGGATAAAAGTTGTAGAGAATTTTATTATCTACAGAAAGGGTCTTTACTATTTTTGTTGTACGATGCACGGTTCACGAGATATTTGATAAAACGTGTTTCCCAAGATGGCGGTTTAAGCTCGACCATCCACGTCCCGCCAACTTGAATACTTACACTCAGGGGATACCCCTGAACTTTTTCCAAAAGCAAAATCAATTCTGTAGAAGATTGGAGAAAAAAATGACTGGACTGTATGAGGGATTGAGCTGAGTTTGGTTGACACTTTTGCTGACAGTTATATTGAGGATCAGAGCTGGGCAGTAATTCAAGTACCCTGTATACTTGCGATGTACTTTTAAAAGTGTTTCAAGTATTGTACTTAAATTTCCAAGTACTCGACCTGTACTTCAAGTATTTGTACTTAATTTTTCAAGTACTTTCCTGTACTTCAAGTACTTTTTCAAGTACCAGGTATGAAGTATTTTTAAATACGTCTCGCTAATGGTTGCACGTGTAACGCCTTTGAATATATAATTGAGGAACGTTCTGCGCCATCTTTGGTTAAGATTGTAAGGAATGACCGTTCAAAGGCTCAAGCTACGATACTTACCGTGTCATTGTAAATGCACGGCTCCGTTTTCAACAATCCGTGTATTATATTCTTTGCTTTTTATTTTTCAAACCTAAAGCTATATAAATCTTAATGACAATCGGCAATGCTATTTTTTTAAATTATTTGCAATTCTTCGTTTAAATATTTAAATTACAATCTCTGCCTAATCTGAGTAAATTCCGCAATGTGAAAGTATGTTTTGATACAAAAAGTACTCGGATAAAAATCAAATGAGTTTAAAGAGTATGTAATAAATCAAATATACGTACTGGTACTTGCGAGATGTAAACCTGAAAAATTTAGAAGTATTTGATACTTGACGTACTTCAAGTACTTGGTACCTCAAGTACTTCAAATGTGTGGTAATTCGAGCACTGAGTACTTGAATCACTTGGTACTTCGAGTACTCAGAACTTACGAGATGTATACCTGAAAACTTGAAAAATATTTGATACTTGATACTTGACTTACTTCAAGTACTTCGTACCTCAAGTATTTCAAATATTTAGAACTTGAAATACGGAGTACTTGAAGTATTTGGTACTTCAAGTATTTACGGTTCTTGACACTTGAAACACACAATTACTTCAAGTACCTACTGTACTTTGTACTTGAAATACTTACTGTACTTTGTACTTTGTACTTGAAGTACTTACTGTACTTTGTACTCTGTACTTGAAGTATTTACTGTACTTTGTACTCGAAGTACTTACTGTGCTTTGTACTTGAAGTACTTGATGTACTTTGTACTTTGTACTTGAAGTACTTGAAGTACTTGATGTACTTTGTACTTTGTACTTGAAGTACTTACTGTACTTTGTACTTGAAGCACTTACTGTACTTTGTACTTGAAGTACTTACTGTACTTTGTACTTGAAGTACTTACTGTACTTTGTACTTGAAGTACTTACTGTACTTTGTACTTGAAGTACTTACTGTACTTTGTACTTGAAGTACTTACTGTACTTTGTACTTGAAGTACTTACTGTACTTTGTATTTGAAGTACTTACTGTACTTTGTATTTGAAGTACTTACTGTACTTTGTACTTGAAGTACTTACTGTACTTTGTACTTGAAGCACTTACTGTACTTTGTACTTGAAGTACTTACTGTACTTTGTACTTGAAGTACTTACTGTACTTTGTACTTTGTACTTGAAGTACTTACTGTACTTTGTACTTGAAGCACTTACTGTACTTTGTACTTGAAGTACTTACCGTACTTTGTACTTGAAGTACTTACTGTACTTTGTACTTGAAGCACTTACTGTACTTTGTACTTGAAGTACTTACTGTACTTTGTACTTGAAGTACTTACTGTACTTTGTACTTGAAGCACTTACTGTACTTTGTACTTGAAGTACTTACCGTACTTTGTACTTGAAGTACTTACTGTACTTTGTACTTGAAGTACTTACTGCACTTTGTATTTGAAGTACTTATTGTACTTTTTACTTTGTACTTGAAGTACTTACTGTACTTTGTACTTCGTACTTGAAGTACTTTTTGGTAATTTGCCTAGCTCTGTTGAGGATCGATTCTAATCGAATATCTACTAGCCATAAAAATTTTGTTTAACGAGAATCAATATTAACGGAATTAAGGAGGATCGGCGATCGCAGAAAAACTCAACCTCGAGATTGAAATTTGTATTTTTATTTTCTTTTTATATTCTACAGGGACACTTTGCAGAAATATTTCTAAAATTTAAGCAACATCGACAGCATTTTCATACCAAAATTGTACGAAAAAAAAAAAGAAAACTTGCCACAGGAAAAATTGTTGAATGTTTGATTTTTGAATTTTTTTTTTGCATCTTAGCCCGATCCAAAGTGGGAATTTCCACGCTCGAGATTGACAATCGAGCAGGTATTGGGAGAGGGCGAATTTGGCCGAGTATTGCGAGCAAAAGCAGTGGATATCGGTGGATGGCCAGGACCCACCACGGTGGCAGTTAAAACGCTGAAGGAGGACGCGAGCGCCACGGAACTCGCTGATCTATTGTCCGAGTATCAATTACTCAAAGAGGCTCAACATCCGAATGTCATAAGACTTTTGGGCGCCTGCACTTCCCCCGGTGCTCCGATCTATCTCATTATCGAATTCGCGGAATTTGGTTCGTTGAGGTGAGTCATTTTATTTATTTAATTTTTTTTTTTTTTCAATTGTGTTAAAGGAACAGGCCCCAATTAATAAATTTTCATATTAAATAGTGAAATTACCCGAATTATATTCCGCGTAAACAAATTTTACCGTATTTTTTTAAGATCATAAAAAATGTTTTAAAAATTCTTCAAAATGGAACAATCTCATTCCAGCATAGACAAAATGGAAAAAATATTTTTTTGACGGAGAAATTCAATTTTTCAAAATTGTTTACATATACAAATAGTTGGAGCAAGTTTATGGGGAAAATTGTGCGCAATAACAAAGATCTGACAATTCATGAAAGAGAATAATAATTTTTCTGAATATTTAGACGAGATTATTTTTTTTTTTATTTTTTATCAATATATTTTCAATATCGTTGCTTTTGAAACTCAATTTTCTTGGTGTCTTTGATGCCGTTGATTTTTTTTTTCATTTATAATTTATCATGATCCACTACGATTCACAATGACTTTTACTTTTTAATGGGAATTTAAGTGCAAAATATCCTTAGTACTGTAGATTTCTCTTCAGATTTGTATTTTTTTTTTTGCAAAGTACCAAAAATTCTCAACTTCTAACTTTTGGTTGCATATGCCAGGCAAAATCTTCAATAACATTGCCAAGTTTTTGTTTTTATCGGACTATTTTATTTCATAATTCATTATAGTCCTCAATTTTTTGTTTGTAATTTTCAACGATTATACATTTTCGTTGTAAGCGTGCAAACGGATCTTTGATGAATTGGGCCAATTAATTAATTGGCGATAATTTGTCAAAGGCATTCAGGGCGATTGTTATCGATATCGAAGCGCACAGCATCGTTTTACATGATCATCGTTCGTTGTTAACCTTCCTATATGAGCAATCGAAACTCGAATCAATTATTCGCGATGATAAAAATTGCATATGCCAGGCCAAATTCTCAATAACATTGCTAAGTTTTTGTTTTTTTAATCGGACTATTTTATTTCATAATTTATTATAGTCGTCAATTTGTTGTTTGTAATTTTCAACGATTGTATATTTTCGTTGTAAGCGTGCAAACGGATCTTCGATGAATTGGGCTAATTAATTAATTGGCGATAATTTGTCAAAGGCATTCCGGACTGTTGTTAACGATATCGAAGCGCCATAGCATCGTTTTACATGATCATCGTTCGTCGTTGACCTTCCTACGAGCAATCGAAACTCGAATCATCTGTCCACGATGATAAACATTTTATAATTTAATCGCAGTATTTTATTAATGAGATTTTGATGAATGATATTTGAAAAATATATAAATATTTTTCTCCAAGAAATTATTTGAGAAGAAGTCGTCATTTGGAGTCCGAGGGACGAACACCTTGCTCGACCTCGTTGCTATCGGCATCGCCGGGCAATGCCCGTGACGAATTGCAAACGAACGATGCATCCGCGAATTATGCCATAACACCCCGTGACATTTTGTCATTCGCTTGGCAAATAAGCAAAGGAATGGCCTATCTAACGGACATCAAGGTACGTCAGTACGATCATGGCAAATTTTTTTTTTTCCATCAATTCATAATTTCGTTTCGTTAATGCCTCAGAAACGTCGACTGCCTTCATTGATTAAGAAAATCATTCAACGAAGTTAACGAGACTCAGAGTTCTCTCAAAAAATCATGAAAACTTTTTCCAGTTGGTACATCGAGATTTGGCTGCGAGAAATGTTCTACTGGCAACGGGTAAGGTTTGCAAAATCTCAGATTTCGGACTGACTCGTGACGTTTACGAGGACGATGCTTACTTGAAGCGGAGCAAGGGACGAGGTGAGTGGAAGATTTTTTTCTGGGAGACAACGAGAGAGAAAGAGAGATGGAGAGAGAAATACGAAAAAAAAATGAAGTCAAACGAGGATCGATTTCTAAAAGTGGTGGATCAAAATTTCTTTTTGTTTTTTAATTTCAGTACCCGTAAAGTGGATGGCACCGGAGTCATTGGCCGATCACGTTTATACGAGCAAATCGGACGTTTGGAGCTTCGGTGTCTTGCTATGGGAATTGGTCACCCTTGGGGCATCGCCTTATCCCGGTGTGGACGTTCACAATCTCTACAATCTATTGAAAGCTGGATATCGAATGGAGAGACCAGCAAACTGCTCCACTCAGTTGTAAGAAATTATTTGATTGTTATTTTCCCTATGGTAAACCATTTTTTCAGACCCCTGCGTCTTTTCCTCTTTGCTCAAATTATATTCCTAGAAGTCTTCCCAAAGTTTTGTCCACAGCCACGTTTTTACCTGATGCCCTATAGTATCGCATCAAAGCACAAAAAAAGTGCAAAAAACTTATTTAATTATTATTGTCCCTATCGTAAACCATTTTTTCAGACCCCTACGTCCTTTCCTCTTTGCTCAAATTATATTCCTAGAAATCCTCCCAAAGTTTTGTCCACAGCCACGTTTACCTGATGCCTTATAATATCGCATCAAAGCACAAAAAAAAGTGCAAAAAACCTGGCCAATACAAACTGCTAGCGGTTTACAGATTTTCAGTTGTGGACTATAAGGAATTGTTGCTACCGTTCGTCGCGTCTCAGAGTACCTTAAATGTCACTTTTTGACTAGGTGCCTTGTTTTTTCTAGGATCCATTGCAACGTCCACTTCACGATACGACCAGTTAGCTTTTTTTGTTTGTTTGTCACACATAATTTTCATAATTTTTTCAATCAAAAGTTAGTACCAAGCCAATATTAAATTCTGCAATGTCAAATTTAGTTTCACGGAAGACCAATTTCCTGGCTATTCATTCATCGTTGGAATTATTTTTCAAAGCGATACGATAAATTGGTTCGAGTGATAAGAAAACACAGACACAGATAGAGAGACAAGATCGAACGGTGCTGGATTGATGGCATCGTTAGTTCCGTGGGAAAAAAAAAAAAAATATAAATGTATAGTAAAATCCAGCAATCGTTTAATATTTTTTCCTTGGACCAGGAAAAAAATATTGATCGCCCTGTGCGAACGCTCAAAGAAACTCGACAGCTTCGATTACCATTGATTGACATTAATATAACAAGACACACACCGCTCGTTTGCTCAGATACAAATTGATGGTCTCGTGTTGGCACGAGGAGCCCGGTATGAGGCCCTCCTTCAAGGAGCTCACCTGTCACTGGGAACGCATGCTCGAGGATGACGTCGAGTATCTCGATCTTAATCCACGAACCGTTCACAATCAGGCATACTTCGCCTCCCTTCATGCCCTCGACAGCCCTACCAGTGAGTACAATTGTCCAAAATTTTCGTTGTTCCAATTGCCAAAAATTGCCAACTCAATGCAGCGTGTGTGTGTGTGTGTGTGCTATCAAAGACTCGAAAATGTATTCCCAAAGAGGCCAAAAACTTCAACGTGTTTTCAATTTAAAAAAAAACCAAAGAACTTTGTTTTTTTTTCTTTACCAAAGGTTCGAGCAACGAGGGTATGATAAATGGCAATTTCAATATAATAAGAAGCGAGGCTTTCAACTATCTGAGCAAGCCATCAACGGAAACGATACAAAAGTGCGACAACGTTGACAAACTTCAGGCCCTGTGGCAGGATCCGATAGCCTCGTTTCCCGAGGAGCCAAAAAAATCGAGTTTGGTTGCCTACGTCAACGATCGAATGGAAAATTTCAATCCGAGCAATCATTACGAGAGCCCGATAAAGCTGAGAAACACGAGTGGCGGGATGATAAAGAGCGGGAATGATCTTGAAGCATCGTGCAACGAGAGGCCACAGTCGTACATCGATATGGCGGGAAAAAAGATGGAAAAGTGCGATAACGATGATCTGCTGATGTTCAACAATGTCGAACGCGTCAATCGTGACGATCCTACGATCAATGGAATGTTGAACAAGTGAAGTTGTCGATAATTACGATCCAGCAGAGTGATAAACCTAGCGGTAAAAGCAAACGTTCGAGGCGACCAGGCAGACAACGGGCCGCTTTGTGCAAAAAAAAAACAAAGCAACCGCAAAAGTATGCCCAGTCAAAAATCTGGACGTCCATTCTAAATCTAGGACGTCCCAGGGCATCCAGATTTTTGACTGGGTGCAGCTGCTTGGCGATTTTGCCAGTTTATGGTGGCTGCTCGGGTGCAGTTGCTCTGGGTTCTTGCAACAGAATAGTCCAAGATAACCGCGAAAAACCTATCGGGCATGGTTGCTGATACGGTTTTCTCGACAAATCCACTGAATGATGTTGCCAATGCAGTTGCTGATAGTTGCCTTCAAACACAACTATCGGCAACTGCATGGGCAACCGCGTTCAGTGGAGTATTCAAGAAGAACCATCATCGGCAACCGCCAGGATCGCTTGAACTAGCAACCGCGGTTGATTTTTTGCACAAAGCAACCGATTGTCTGCTCGGTTGCTTGTAGGATTATTGCAAACGAGACAACCGGTTGCTTTTCTCTCGCGCTAAGTAAAGGCCCTCTGAGTTTCGGAAAAACAAAAATCTGCACATCACGAGCTCGTAAAAAAAAAAAAAGAGTATTCCCCATTCAAAGAAGGTGCAAGCAATACGGATAAATGATCCAGCTCGCGGATATCGAATATTGTTATCGATGTTTTTATTTGTTTTATGCTGATTGGGAGAGTTCCTGTTCCACGAGAATCACAACAGTCGATAGAGATTGTAGTGTCTCGAAAATTCGCGAGGTGGCGTTGCTGGCCAACGCTCATTGGACGCGGCAAATGAGGAAGCCAATCAGGGAGCCATCGGGCACAAACCGCCAACGCCATCTCGCGGCAAATCGCGAGACTCACTAGTCACGTCTATCGCTCTTGTGACTTTTACGGGGAGACTGGTAAAGTATAAATGTACCAGTGGCCGCATCACTGAACTGTTGAGTACGTTTACACGCCGCTCCAAATCCGGTGTTACGAAAACCGGTTTAGTTAAACCAGGCGTTTACACGGTACATAACACCCGCTTTACGTCTAAAGCGGGTGTTAGGACCCGTTTACACGCACTTTAACGCCTGATTTAACTACGCAGGTTTTCGTAACACCGGAATAAGAGCGTCGTGTAAACGTACTCATAGACTGCCTGGAATGAGAGAACTGCGTGTATTGAAAACCGGCCCGACCGTTGAAAGGAGATAGTTGGAAAAAAAAGGGATTGCTGTTTCACTCTTATACACGCGTCTTACGGACATATAGTCGCGTGTATGGGAGTTTGACACATCTATATAGTCGGCTCGAAAAGAGTTTCTCGATTCCTTCTTTCAGGAGTCGTATTCTGTACACCGATCGACTTCTCACAATCGACTTCGCGAAAACCAAAATGTACGATCTTTCACCAATCTTGGTAAGTGGTTAGTCTATGGCCCATAGTATATTTTGCCCATAGAACTTATACTCATGGAAGAGGAATCGCGCTGTTGAAAGTGACTCTAACATGTTGAGACAGAGATATATCTCTGTCTCACTTCGCAACGTCCAGTTCCCCTCACTGCGCAAGTGCGCAATTTTACTGGCCTAACAAAATCTAGCCAATATAACGTGTATATAAATGTATCTTGATTGCATTCGACATAAATGTACCAAAATTCATTCATTTTAAGCATAAATAAATATACATTTGAGCAATAAAGTCTAGCGAAGCATCATTAGTATCTCCCCTTTTTTAATTCCTTTGTCATTGTGTCGATCGTAATCTCACACGTAAACATTGAGTATCGATTGATAACTGTAGTTTTTGAATATATATTACAAAAATTTCCACGATAAACAATATTTTTCAATTGTTTCACCATGCCTTTGATACATACGTTACGCTACCTCTAACCTATAAATTATCACGCGCTATGTGCTACTGTTGATGCATATAGTGGGAGTGCGCGCGTGCGCAGTGAGAGAAACTGACCGTTGCGAACGGAGAGAGAGGTATATCTCTGTCTCAACATGTTACAGTCACTTTCCACTCATTGCTCGAGTAGGCTATTCCCCTTCCATGAGTATAAGTTCTATGATTTTGCCGTGATCAGTAAAACATGAACTATGAAAACAAGAGAGGGTAAACTTGTCGAAGTCGATCGGTGTACAGAATACGGCTCCAGTTCCAGCATACTTTTTGGTCATAGTCACTATTCGCTGTGTGCAGTGCCATACTATAGCGGCTGAGAACGACTCGGAGCGCCCATGGTGGCGAGAATGCGCATGTTTTGCTGGAGTCGCGTCAGTGCAATTGAGGGCCAATATAATAGAGAAGTCGCGGAAAGGGAATTTAAACTGTTGGGTGAAGTCATACAAGAATGTTTTCTGCTACACAATTTCGGAAATTAAGTTTTACGCGTTTCCGACAGCAATTTATAAAATTGAGCAGCGCAAAAACTAGATTCGTTGGGTGCAAAAAACAAAGAAAGTAAAATTCTTGAGTTTAAACGCGCATATATATTGTCTCTGGTATGAAAAATTCATGTCAGGATATTATAATACAAATAAATTGATTTTTTTTTCCTTTTTAGTAGCTCTCATGATTGGCTACCCGAATATGCAGTGAGCACTTCGCGGCCAATCGTTCATCTACGTTACAATCAGGTCCGAGTTACGTCTTTCTTGTTCTCGATACGAGCCTTGTCGGTTCGTATGACAAGACCGACAAGGTTCATGCTTAGCCTCAATTTGAGAAGGAAAAGTAGCCGTAAATCTATTTTCATTGCATCGTGATACGTCGATTTTTTTTTTTTTTTTTTCAACGCAGTTATAGTCAAGCTCACCACAAAAAAACTCTATGCAGCACGAATACAAACGTTCGTTTGTTAAAATTAATCCAACAAAGTTTCGTCTGTGTAAATAAATGAGAGCTATTCCAGCAAAATTTGCGGAGTACAGCCGGCCGCGGCGCCACTTGGCTTTCTGCACACAGCGAATATCCAAATTTACGACAGGATATAGTACGGATAGAAAAGGATAGGGATACCAATTTTTCAACTATCTCTCTCGGCCCGGTTTCGCCCTATCTTTATCCATGGTAGTTCTCATTCCAGGTAGTCTTTATAGTTCAGTGGGGGCCGCACCACCTAAGGGTGCCTTTTCACGAGCGATTTATTCACGGAAAATCGAGCGAATGATAGTCACGTGACCGTGATTATTCCTTTATATTCGCTGTTTATCTGCTCGCCCGTGAAAACGAAAGTGGCGAAAACAGAAAAACCAGCGTCAATCTATTATTCGCACACTTTCCGCGACTAGTCGCTGGAAGTTCGACAAATCGAACTTTCCGCGACTAGTCGCTGGAAGTTCGACAAATCGAACTTCCAGCGAACAGATTTAGCGGTAAAAGTGTCAGTCACGTGACACTTGGACGGTGAAAAAGCAGCGTGTATTCGCCGCCATGAAATTGCAACTTATAGGTGCGATTTTACGTGCGCCTATTTCACTCGCGTCAGCTTATGATTTGCTTGTCCCAATAATAGAACACGAAGATTGCATGACTCAATTGAGCTTTACGGGAAGTTTAACTGCTGCACGGAAGGTCCTACTTTTTCCCGAACAAAATGAGCTATAATTTATCTCGAGTACAATCCAAACGTTGAACGTTAAAGATCTTTTATTATTACTTAGCATATTCGATAATAAATCCGTTGATACGGCCTCCATGATACTCGGGCCCGAGATAAACCGATGAAAATAATTTACAATTCCGGACAAGACGCTAGTCGATTTTTTTTTCTTATACATCGGTGAAGTATCGTCGATCAACGTGCAATTATTAGAATTTCAATATTAATCATGAAATGCTTAATAAATGTAATTGTTCGTTATGGTGCGCGACCACTGGTACATTTACCTTGCGCTCACAGCTTAATATCGAAATTCTGCAGATATCTGCTCGTTCGTCGACGAAATTATGAGAATATTCGAAAAAAAAAAGTTGGGCCACAACTTCTTTTCAGGAAAATTCAGGAAAAAGTTACCATAAACGCCATCGGAGTAATAATATATATTGACAAAGCTACAAGTTTTTTTTTCCCCAGAGCCTTCATCTGAAAATGAATAATGACATTTCTCTATCGCTCAAATTTTCGCCAAGATCTTCGATTAGCAAAAGAAAGAAAAAAATAAATAAATACAGAACTTGCACGTAAACGATTTTGTCCTTTTTTTTTTATCATTCAGTCATAGTTAAATATTTTCTGAAATTGATTAACATTGCATTGATTTCTTTGAGCAAGCAAATTATTATATCTTGAGCCGTAAAAATTGTAAAAAATTCGTGCGCTCTGCGGGCCGAGTGACGTCACAAAACCCCTCGCGGTACTAGAGTAAGGTTATGACCGGTTATTCTCACCAAGGATTATCTTTCGGATATAGTTATCCGCGCCAGATAATCCATGTTAAAGGGATAGGTGAAAAAATTCGCGAAAGTAAATCATTGGTGCACGAGTGTGCGTGTAATATAAATTACAGCGTACGCTGTAACTTGAAGAAAAAAAAAAAAAAAGGATACACGAAAGTAACATCTGCAAATTTGCCAAGAATAGACTCAAAGACGTTCCTACTGACACGAATAAACTCTTTAATAACTCATTAATAACGAATAAACTCTTTTTTCTGATCTTGATACAGTTGTGCTTTTGCAACATGGCACAAAACAATATTTGTACACTTTTTTTTCGATTGTTCAGGTACATTAGTCATGCTCGAACCCTATTTAGCTGCTAAATATTTACGAATTAGGAAAAAATTTTAGGCTAGGAACGATCAACTGCTCGAATTTCTCAACTCAACCGCCAGAGGCGCTGCTGCAATGGGGTGTTGTGACGTCACTGTCACACTATATACGTTTTATATGGAACTGAATTCTCAAGCTGGTACAATGAATTTAATAATGACGAGTGACTAAAAAAAAAAACCTATGCAAATGCTTTTGAATAATTATCTTTTGAATAAAGTTAAAAATAATGCAAGTTCTCTGTTTGAATATTGCGACTGCTCTCTGCTCGAGATAAGCCGCTCGCAGTGCTAAAATTGCGTCAATAGTGACGTCATTAATGTAACTATAGGGGACTGCATCGCTATTACTGAAAACTCATGAAAAAAACGAAAATTTTACGACTTGCACCGCACTTTCCAGTACCGACAGTTTAATCATATCGAAATGCACTCGATAATCGATCACGTGATCATCCATGCGCGCGTGTGTTCCGCAAAATTCAAATTCATTTTTCTTCCAAACGAGGATTTTCGTCCGAGTGCGTTTCGATATAAGATCATCGGAGGACGCTTAATTATCAGTGAGCGTTGGAAAAAAAATTTTTTTAATTTTGATAAATTATTTTTTTTTCATGTTTCTCGTTCACTCATTGGATTGTTATTGTCGCACAGGTGAGCTGTGAGTGACTCCAGCAACAAAAAAAAAAGATGAATTTCTTGTTCCACTTTTTTTTTTCATGGGGGATAAAGGCGTGACGAAAAAAAAAGAGAGAAATGGCAAAGACGAAAAGAATAATTATGGGAAAATGAGAGAGAGAGAGAGAGAGAGAGAGAGAGAGAGAGAGAGAGCGAGAGAGCGAAAGAGAGAACCGATTTACCTGATTTTAGAATTAATAAACTTTTATTTCTAAGGGGATGCCTGACAATTCGGACTGGTATTCGTAACCGAAGTTGCGAGACTAATGAAACGTTAAAAAAAAAAGGATTATCAAGAAAACGAGTAAATTCTGACGTATCTCCATTTTTGCGATAAATCTCCGACCGGGCACGAGATTCATTCGTAAGAGAAATCTTTTGCGGGCAATAAATAAAACGCGAGATAATTTTTTCATCGTCGTCGAATGAATTTTTTTCTTTCTTTCAATTTTGCCAAAATGGCCCACCGTGAATCGAGGATAAAATTATTAAAATTTAAATTAAAAAGAAAAAACAAAATCAAATCTTCCTTCGTGACACTTCAAGGGGATCCGTATCGGAGGAATTTAGGAAAAAATTCCCGTGCAATCCGGAGGGCATGTAACAATTTATATTTTGGGTTGCGAAGAGGGGTCAAGATATTTGAGGATCTCGCGATGAATCGCGTGAAAATATTCGCGAACTTTGTGCAAATTTCTCAGGACCAAAGGCCGAGGCTCGTAAACGACGAATTTCGATGAATCCGCAATTAACGTCGGAAATCATAATCAAAGATTTAAATACCAAAATCGTGTAATTAATCTCGAGCTATTTTTATCGTATCAAATTACCTCGTTATGTACTTAAAATTAATTTTAATAATTATAATAATTATAATTATAATTATAATGCGATAATTATAATTATAATGCGATTAATTTGTGAGACGGGAAATGAAATTTTTAGGGAAATCGTAAATCGATAATTTTTACAAATGTACATCTTTCTCGTTGAATTTTATATTTTAAGATGATAAAAAAGGAATATAGAAGACAATTCGTTTTTTTGTTCATTCAGTGAGCTCGTCTCGCCGGTTTATGCTTCCTATTAAATGTATTTTCGTTAGATCTGTACAATTCGGGAGAAAATCGTACACGCAAATAACCGAAATTTTCGTGTACGAAAGATTTTTCTTTTTTTTTTTTTTAGGCTATTTGTTTCTGGTTGAGAAAAAAAAACCCCCCAATATCGAAAGTTAAAGACTGCGTTTCTCGTACCTCGATTGAGGAATAACGATAATTTTTTTTTTTTAATTTCAAATGTATAGAATTTAAAAATAAAAACAAACATTCCATTATAGTCGTGACTATTTATCATACGTGTAAAAAAAAGTATATATATATATATCTATAAATAAATATATATAAGTATATGAATATGTGAAGAAAACGGAAATGACAATTTTGTCGTGCAATTGTAATCGAGATGCAATTTTTATGAATTTATAATGCAATTGTAATGCACTTTTGGCCAATAAATTGCCCGTACACCCCCATTCAGCTTTTCAAACGTAAAAGAAGAAAAAAAAAAAACTGTAAAATAAGAAATAAAGTGCTGACTTTTCAAAGACGCAATGACTGTTGTTTTTGTTAATCTTGAAAAAGATTGCGAAAAAGAAAAAAAAGAAATTAGCTCGTCTCAAGGTTCATTCCCAGGACAGGGATTCATCGAAATTGCGAATAATAAATTTAAGAAAGATCTCCGTCGATTTTTATTCGGCCATTAAATTCGTAATCGATTAAAACGACGCGTGGAAGATCAACGAATTTTTCCGACATTCTCGAATTTTTCGTGACTAAAAAAAGAGCATATTCGTAAAAAAAAAATTTTGTTTTTCCCATTCCTTCGATCCCCTTTAATTGCCAAATCTTTTGTTTTGGCTTTATATTTTTCAATTGGCCAATAGCAGCGGATTCAAAGAAAAAAAAAATGCGAAGAAAAGCTTTGCCATAATTTTTTTTTTTTTTCCCCTAAAAGGGGCCCCTCGAGCTTGCAATTGTCATGAAAAATTTGGCACGCGAGACCATGCCCGAGTCTCTCAATAATATTTATTTCAGTCTCGTGTCAGAGGGCAAAAAAAAAAAGAAACAAATATGGCGATTGAGCGAAGAGTAAAAGAAAGCGATACCGGAAATGACGTGTTTTTCCTTTTTTCCTGGCTTTTTTTTCTCACAAATTCAATCGATCGAGGCGAAATTCTTCATCGTTTTTCGGCGTGCTGTAAATAAAATTCGCGCTCTCACCGTTCTCACCGAGTAAATTGAGCTCGTCAATGTTCGTCGTGAAATATCGACGGTTCGCTTTGTCATTGTTCTTTTCCTCGTTTTTCACGATCCTGTCGCGCTCCATTTTCGTTATTTCCGCTCTCATTTCCGCGGGCAACAGCACATCCGAAAGAGCTGCCTCGATTGTGGGTCCTTGAAACGAAAAATTGGCAATAATGCAAAAAAAAAAAAAAGCAAACAAACAAACAAGTACACGAATTTTTCGAAATTTTTTTTTTTGCCAAATTAAGATTTTCGTATATAATTTGCAAGATTAATTCGACGAGAGAGTCGATCGAACTCACCGGTTTCGTGAAAATTTTTTCGCTCATTCGATAATTCTCGGGGTATCGCGGACATTGCGAATTTTACAGTCTCGACGAATTCCTTGCTGGAAACCCCGAAGAAACGGACACGTTCCACGGCATAAATATTCCTCACGAGTTTCTCGAGCTCTTGCGGCATCTCGAAACGCCGGAAGAGTCTCGCCTCTTCCGGCAAATCGTCGCTTTTGCAGTAAGGAAATTTAACGACGTAGTATCGCTTGTTTCGTCTCGGATAATTTTCCTTCAACAGACGCAGAGCGTGACCGTCCATGTTTTGATAAACAACGGGCGCGACGATGTCGCGCGGCGGCGGTGATGTCGCAACTATTATCACATCGGCGTCGCGAAACGCCGCGTTGCACCAAAGTCCAGGATCCTGAATATTCGAGACACTCGGATGTTCACATAGATGCATTTTGAATTCATGTTAAGGTAGTTCTATCGTGGTAACTAATCCATAAGATTTAAATTTTTTTTTTTATATCTTCAATTTTAATATATTTATTCATTTCGCGAAACGTCAATGCCCCTTATCGACCTAATTACGGAGAAATTAATACTTGAAAATGCCAGTTCCTCAAGGCAAATTTGCTTCGGCATATAGAAGAACCGATTTCCGGTCACTTTTAAAACGATATATCTTATCGAAAATCCAAAAGATTCTTACAAAAAACGAGACTTAGATTCATTAAACACGTAAAAATCTAATGGGCCTAAAAAAAATTATGATTGTCGACCAATTTTTTAAGCTATACCGATTTTAATACGAGCATCCGGGTAGTGATACACAACTTATGGCATAATGTCGTGACGGTGAAAAAATGTGGCAACGCGATATCGAAACGAAAGCGGTATTTGACAAGTCGAACAACATAACCTCTCCGCGTCAACGTCAATAGAGCGGGCGAGAGAGTGAGAGGGCACGAGAATGAAAAGAGAAAGAAAACGCAACGTTGCCACACGTAAATATCATACGAGATCTAGTAATACTTGAGTCGTTGCAATTACTATTTTACTAGTTACGTAATTATTTATAATAAACCGTTGATTATTTGTATTCACCTGGGTAAGCTTATTTAATATTTATTAATTTAGGAATCATCATTTAGACATTTATAGCTAATTGATTAGTCTGCAGCGATAGAACTACCTTAACCTTCTCGGGACGGCGATTTTGAAAAATGGATTTTCTTTTTTTTTTTTTTTACACAATATTTGTACATAATATCGAAGAATCCGTCGCGTAAAGTGCCCGAAAAATTTGATGGTCGAACCTTCCCAGCCAAAAGTGACTTTCGTCGACGATATTGCATTCATTGTGATAAAATAAAAATCGGAAAAAATTCAACCACAATAAAGACGACAAGAAGATTAATTTTCAATAATAATAATGCCAAAAATTTATCGATAAATTGTTTAAACAAAATATTGTTTGAAAAAATTTTAGGGAATGTTTTTTTTTTTTGACACGTGAAACGAATTCGTTCGTTTTTCTAAATATACGTGAATTTTTTTTAAATTTTCTTATCATTTTGGGTTTCGAAAATTTTTTAATTTTGAAAAATGAAGAATCGTGAATTTTGGATATGTTTTTCGTAAAAACGTTGTATATTACAGGTAAGAAGTTGCCAGGGCATTGAACGAATAGTTTACAATACAACGAATACACGAATAGTTACAAATACAACCTTTACAAATTTCTGAAAACCGAAGTTTCAAAATGATAAGAAAATTTGAAAAAAAATTCATGTGCAGTCTGAAAAATCAACGAATTCATTTAACATGACAAAAAAAAACATTCTCTAAAAATTTGTTAAGCAATGTTTTGTTTAAACAATTTATTGATAACTTTTCGGCATTATTATTATTATTAAAAGGTAATCTTTTTATCGTCTTTATTGTGGTTGAATTTTTTCCGATTTTTATCTTATGAAGTATGCAATATTGTCGAAGAAGGTCACTTTTGTTTGGGAAGGTACGTCCTTAACCCTTTCAGCCACGCAATTCGATTTTATTTGGCATTAAAGTGTAAAATATACGTATTCGAAGTATTTTTCGATGCTAAATCCGAGCCCGGTGTTCAAAATACAAAAAAAAAATTAAGAACAACCCCTGAAATGGGGTAAAAACTACCCTTTGTGTCGGTAAATAGAATTATTCTGAACAGATTAGTGCAGAAATAAATTTCCAATGTTTTTTTTTCTTCGCCGAATACGAATGCGATGTTGAAAATACAATAATCATAAAATCTACCCCTAAAATGGGGTAAAAAGTACCCTTTTAGTCACGAAATCAAATCATTTTTGACAAATCAGCGCATGATATAAGTTTCCGATGTATTTTTCAACGCTGAATCCGAATCCGATGTCGAAAACAACATATACTCAAAAACAACCCCTAAAATGGGGTTAAAAGAGGGGTAAACCTACCCCTTTGGTCACGAGGAAAAAAATATTTTCGACCAATTGGTGTAGATTTACTTTTCCGATGGATTTTGCAACGCTGAATTAACAGCCGATGTTTAAAATGACGCAACGCCGAAAGCAACCCTTAAAATGGGCTAAAATCTACCCCTTATGCCTTTTTCGTAAAAACAAGTGGTACTTTCCACCTCACCTTGGGTGTTTTTTTTTGTCTATGGTTTTTTTTTTTACGTGGAATTCGAATGCAGTGTCGAAAAAGACATTGGGTACGTATATCGGCACTAATCTTTCGGCAATAATTTGACTTTGTAACAAAACGGGTAGTTTTAATCCCATTTTAGGGGTTTTTTTTATATTTATTATATTTTTGACATCGGATTCGGAATCAGCGTCGAAAAATACATTAGAAACGAATATATCTGCATTAGTCTGCCGAAAAAAATTTGATTTCGTGACAAAAGGGGTAGTTTTCGCCCCATTTTAGGGGTTGTAGTCGCGTTTACTGTAATTTCGACATTGGATTCGGATTCAGCGTAAAAAAAAAAAAACATTGGAAACATATATTTACTCTTCCGTGTGAAAAAAAAAAATTTACAGACTTCGCGATTCGCAAGAGCGACAACCATTGGAAATGCAATTTTCATTCAAGTTGAACGGAATTTTGAAATTTATTTCAACGACAACGACAGCATCAATGCCTTAATCCAACAATAAACAACTTAACCAAAATTCAAATCATATGAATCAAATCATATCATTCAGTTACGATGTTAGTTTCTCGTTATGAAAAAAAAATTTCCGGTTGGTTTGGTTAAAAAATATTTTGTTCTTATGGGTTAAACAACTCGATCAAAATTGAAGAGATCGACCTGGGATATCTTCCTTGCAAGATAATTGCATGCAGCACATAGCAATAATGACCTTTTTTTTTGTCAAAAATAGAAAAAAAAAAAACACAGTTTTCTTTTAAATAAAATGTACCGATGTTCTTCAAAATCCATAATTTTTTATACAAAGTAGCCTTTTAATTTTTTGTTTTCCCCCTTTTAATTGAAAATAATAAAATTTTCATAAATTCGTCAACGATCACAGTGACATTTGAATTGATAGCTAAAGAAAATTGTAGATGTTTTTTCTTCAGAAAAAAAAAAAAAAAAAAAAAATATTTACAAAATCATCGTCGTAATAATTTTTCTCTCGCTTGGAAATTTTTAAAACGATTTTACTTTGCTGGATAAGCAAAAAAAAAAAAAGAAGAAAAACGTTTTTTCAGCGCTTCGATGGGTTTTTTGAAGATTTTACCTTACTCGTCGTTTCGGGTATATCGAGGATATCGATCATGGCATTGATGTTACAGCTTCTCATGTAAATGGCCAATTTTCTCATCGCATCGACGTGAGCCGAGTGCGTCGGTGAATAAACCAAGAGGCAATTGGCTCTTCGATGCTGTCGCTTGGCGAGTGAATTTTTCTTAAACAATTTGTACGTGTAATACATGGCGTAGAGTATCACAGGCGGTATCCAAATGACGCTGATTATCATTATCAGTAATCGACGGACGGGTATTTCTTGAAAAGAGAATGAATTTAAAAATTATACGTTCCGATGTTGAAAAGGAAGGGAAAAAAAAAGAAGAAACGTAAACTATTTCTCTCGTACTTGTACTTATCGCGGGTGATGTGCTATTGACGCAGCCATTTTCACCGCAGATCGGATGCATAGCCGCGACTTTGAAATAATGAACACCCTCGACAACCGAGAAATTGTGTTGAATCTCTTGCTCATCGTTTGATCTTAGCTCCAAGCTCACGATACTGCTCGTATCGTTATTTATGAGCCAGACTTTGTATCGCTTGACGTTAAATTTGTCGGGCGCCGGTTGTATGCGCAACCCGAGCGTAGCCATGCTCGACACGTCGACGTAGAAAAATGGTACAAATGTCCTAACGTCGTTTATATTTTCGTCTAAAAATTCGTAACGATCAGGGCGGAGGCTTTTTCCAACCGGGTGGATCCAAAAAAAAAAATTCAATTTTCTCTACTCTAACGATTTTTTCGAAAGTCCAGGAGGAAAATGTGGAATAAGAAAAGGATTTGCTGAAATAGTCGATTGGCTATGATTTAAAAAATATCAGTTTTCTATCCCCCCGGGTAACCGGTCTTGAAACTTCAAAGCTGGTTTTTTTTTCCTCAAAATGGCGCACTTTGCAAGCGCACTTATATTTCGAGAACAAACGAAGCGATCGGCGTCAAATTTTATGCGCATACGAAGAAAAACACGATCTACCGAGTAGAGCACGAAGAATAAACAAAAAATATTCAATACTTTTTCAAAAAGAACAACCGGTTTTTGTTTTCGAAGCTACGATTTGGGAATTGACTGAATTTTTTTGGTGCTGCTTGCTTAATTTGCGCTCGAACGATTGCGACGAATATTTTCTCGTATCGGAGGACTCGCAAAAAAGTCGCAGCTTGCGTCAATGAGAAAAGTTTTCATTTTCAACGATTTCGTCTCAGCTCTGTCTCGTTTTCGGAACATTTAATATTTCAAGAGGAAAGTCGAATAAATACAAATTTACTGCAATTTTTTATTTTTTAAATATTTTTTTTCTTTTCAAATTGCCCAACTTATCGGGAGAATAAAATTTCGTATCGCGGCCTATCCTTGTACTTTGAAGTATTTTCGGAAAAATCGTTCGACTCACCGATCGACATGTGCCTCGGCACGACGAATACCAATTTTCTGCTGTACTCGAAGCTCTTACCCACGGCCAGGTATTCCAGGCGATAGGGTACAGCCTCGAAAGTTTCCTCCGCGAACGGACAAGAAACAAATATTTCGGGAAACGTTATTTCATCGCCGTTTCCGTATATCTCGATTTCGCGACAGGCGGCTTGTCTGTCGTCGCCCGAAGCCTGATATCGAGTTATGAGCCCTGAATAGCAAAGCCCGAGTATCGTTAATCGTCGTTTTTTTTCCCCCCGAGCGGCTCGAAAATTTATTCTATAAAAATTATTCGCGACGACGGCTCGTAACTTACGATAGAACTTTGCGTCGCTGATGGAAAGATTGAAAGCCGTCGTTCTACCGCGAAATTCACCGAAATCTTTGACGTAAGCGGAAAGTCTAAATTTTCCCAGAATTCCCCCGACCAACGGAGCGAGACCCAAATTTTCGAATCTCAGATTGACGCAATCTGCGAATTTCGCCGGATATGCGCTAAAAGCTCGAAAATATCGCGAAAATTCGTAGATTTTTTTTATATATTTACGTTTTCTTACCTTTGCCGCGCTGAATCGACGTGAGGAGGCACTGCGGTCCCGAAGTCTCGAGTTCCGCACTCTGAAACAAAAGTTTAGAAAAAAAAAAAACAATAGACAAAGAATCGGATCTCGTTGACGCGCGACATAACCTCGAAAAATTGAATATTATTGCAAGTTCTTCGTCACACGAGAGTGGAAAAAGTTTCCGTGCTATATTCACCTTGTTGTGACAGATGTCCGAGTAACAATTAGATGCAAAGGCTCTCGTTGCCAAGCAACACACCAGTAGACCGAGAAAATTTGACATTTCGAACATTTTTTTTTTTTAGGTTATAAAAGCGTAAACGTTCGTCAGAGTCGCGATATACCGTGACTCTCTGTCGTCGACATTTTCGCGAGAGTTTTCGTCAGTTATACGTACGTCAACATCGAGTTGCACGTTATTCTTTGATTTGTTTTGTTTTCTTTTTTTTTTCTTTTCATGAACACTGCATTGTTGTGGACAACTGTAGATAATTATTCCACGACTGTAGCGCCAACTTGGCAGCTGTTATCGGAATTAGCACGCAAGGTCATAGGAAGGACATGATATGAATTGATTCGAGAGTTTTTTTTTTATTTTATATGGAATAGTGAAAAGATTAATTGGATAAATAAATTCAACGATCGAAAATACTTCATTACGAGATATTGTAATTATGCTCCTTAGATGAGAGATTGGATATTATGAATTCGTGAGGAAAGGATTCTTTTGCTCTCTCTCTCTCTCTTTCAATGTACAAAAACGTGAAAAAGGATATGTCATTGAACATAATTTAAACTTGACAGTAATACATAATTATAGATCATTTTAATTGCGACATTTAAAGAGAGAGAGAGAGAGAGAGAGAGAAAAGAAATGTTACAGGTTTGGGTGTAAGAGACTCGAGAATGTTTTGAAATGTTCAGTGGAAAAATTCATTAAACAAATTTTATTACGATTAATGTACAATTATTAGGAGAAGACATAATAGTAATCCAGAACGATAAGAGATTGCATGCATCACGAATCTGTGAGGCGGAGGCCCTCTCGGTGTAATCAAAATCATGAAAAAGACGATGCTGGATTTAAAATAATTAGAAATTTCAATTAAAACCTACAAAAAATGAGATTAAAAAACATAAATAGTATAAATTTTCGAATTATAAGACCTGTAATGGTATAAAATGGTGAAAAATATTAAGTATTAAAAACGATTAAAATGACAATATAGAAGCCAAAAAAAAACCTCATTATTTATTATCCCAAAAGAAAAAATAATAATAAATTTCCATAAATCGTGCATCGACGTTGCATAAATTTTCCAGTTGAAATAAATCGATGAAAAAATAAAATTAAAAAAAAATCATTTCATTTCCGGACGACATTGTGTCTATTTGGGATCGAAATGCTTCTGGAGACCTTGCCAACAAAGATGATAATCTTTGTCGAGGCTTTTGTTATTCGTGGCCCATTCGGTAAGACGCATGCACAACGATGTCTCGAACATGAAAGCCATAGTGCCATCGGCAATGCGCTCTGGCTTGAGTTTGCACTTCGATGCAGCCTCGAAGCATTGAGCATCGGGCCCATGAGGTGTCATCATTGTGTGCAGCGTAGCTCCTCCAGCCTGAAAACCCTCTGCCTTTGCCTCGTAACGACCCTCAATCAAACCCATAAATTCGCTCATGCAATTTCCTAAAATTAAAATAGAAAAAAAAAAGGAAACAAGAATTATCCCGTAACTTTTCTACTCCCTTAACTCAACGCCCACAACTTTACTAGCTCCCTTAACTTTTTGCATAATTTTACTTTTATGCAAAAATTGATAATGGCACATTTACTTTATCCTCAATTTTGGCAGATAGCAGAAAATCGAGCAACCTCGTAATTTTTTTTTTGGCATATTTTGGCATATATTTACTTTATCCTCAATTTTGGCAGATAGCAGAAAATCGAGCAACCTCGTAATTTTTTTTTTTGCTTCCTCATCGAGGAAGCTTTGTGGCGATGAAAAAAAAATCCAGTTTTCAATGCCAATGTATTCAAAATGTCCCAAAACGTTCAGAAATCAAATTTGGAAAAAATTTTCGGACGTGTGTGTGTGTGTGCGTGTATGTGCTGGCTTTGAAAAATTCAAACTATGCTATATATCTCGAGAACTAATTCACCGATCTTGCTGAATTTTCGTACACACTTCGAGCGAACAACCGCCTTTGTTTTTTTTTTGCAATTTTCGTTAAAATTGCTTGAGGAATCTACGTTTTACGAGATTTGAAATTTTAGAGTCTGTGATCGCTCTAAATTTCGTAAATTTTGAGGGATTTTACTAATTTTTTTTTAAATGCACAGAGCATTATCGAAGGACGGTTCGTATTTAATTTGGCGAAAATTGCTCGGAGGATTCATGTTTTATTAAGGTAGTTCTATCGCTGCAGACTAGTCAATTAGCTATAAATGTCTAAATGATGATTCCTAAAAATATTGGATATATGGGTTAAAATTAATAAATATTAAATAAGCTTACCCAGGTGAATACAATTAATCAACGGTTTATTATAAATAATTATGTAACTAGTAAAATAGTAATTGCAACGACTCAAGTATTACTAGATCTCGTATGATATTTACGTGTGGCAACGTTGCGTTTTCTTTCTCTTTTCATTCTCGTGCCCTCTCACTCTCTCGCCCGCTCTATTGACGTTGACGCGAAGAGGTTATGTTGTTCGACTTGTCAAATACCGCTTTCGTTTCGATATCGCGTTGCCACATTTTTTCACCGTCACGACATTATGCCATAAGTTGTGTATCACTACCCGGATGCTCGTATTAAAATCAGTATAGCTTAAAAAATTGGTCGACAATCATATTTTTTTTTAGGCCCGTTAGATTTTTACGTGTTTAATGAATCCAAGTCTCGTTTTTTGTAAGAATCTTTTGGATTTTCGATAAGATATATCGTTTTAAAGTGACCGGAAATCGGTTCTTCTATATGCCGAAGCAAATTTGCCTTGAGGAACTGGCATTTTCAAGTATTAATTTCTCCGTAATTAGGTCGATAAGGGGCATTGACGTTTCGCGAAATGAATAAATATATTAAAATTGAAGATATAAAAAAAAAAAAATTTAAATCTTATGGATTAGTTACCACGATAGAACTACCTTCTTTTCCAAAAAATGTTTCTGACAGCTCCGATCCTCAAAATTGTGAGAGATCTAGCTAATGCATAAAAATGCATTTATCTCATGAATGATTTAACATTCAGAAACGTTTAAGTAATATGAATTTAAAAAAAATTGAACTGCATATGACGAAAAGGAGGAAAAACATTGCAAGTTGCAAATTGCTTCCTTTAAATTTCGCACAATGATGAATTCTTCGTCTAATGAGGAAGCCAAAATTTACAAAGATAGTTCCTCGTATAGAGGGAGCGTTGAGCATTGTGCGAAATTTGGAGGAAGCAATTTGCAAGTTTCGATTTGCAGTTTTATTTTTTTTTTTTTTCGTCTACGACTACAGGGCGTTTTATTAGGGTTGGCAACCCTCGACCAACGTTATTTTCGTTAGAGAGAATTTTCGATGAACTCTCCTCTCCATGCACCGATAACTCTAAGGCTTGTTCGATTTTTGGAAGCGAAATTCTAGGCCTAAGATATTTCACAAAGCTTCTCTGGTCACGAATAATAATACCTCGCATCTCTGCATTAATATAATTGTAGGAAAAGAAATTCTGTTTTTCAAATATTTATTTTAGTTATAATACTTTACTTTTAATTTCTTTTTTTTTTTGCCACGATCGTTGAAGCGTTTTTAACGATCGATCTTTTGGTACTTTCAATAATTTTTTTTTTTAAAGAAACTTCGAGACTTGCCCCTCGAGAAAACCAAAGAAAAACGAAACTCATTCGTGATTTACAAGACTCAAAGTCGTACTGGGAGACAGCGATAAAATAGCTCGAGTGTGGAGGGGATTGTGATGTTCACAAGCCCGAGGAATGATTGACATTCCCGGGAATCAGGGATGCGACGTTGAATTCCATGTGTGTTTTCTCCTCGATTCCTAACCGAGAAATGCACACTCTGTATGCACATGCATTTCTCTGTCTCTCTTTCTCTCTATCTCTCTTCATTTCTCTCTCTCTCTCTCTCTCTCTCTCTCTCTCTCTCTCTCTCTCTCTCTCTCTCTCTCTCTCTCTCTCTCTCTCTCTCTCTCTCTCTCTCTCTCTCTCTCTCTCTATTTCTCTATGTATCGCGGTTTGTCGGAGTTGTACCGTAACGAAGACATCCTCGAAACCGCTTGACAGAGCCCCTTAAGTGGCGACCACTGGACTCTCGTAAGCTCGGGTGAGGGACGAAAAAACAATTTCTTTCGATCGATTTTTTTACTGTGTCGAGGCAATGTAACGGAAAAATAACCGTACGTATTTTTATTTTGTGAGAAAAGCTCGAATGCACTTGAATTATCATTGTTGTCATTGAGATTATTGTTATTAGAGAGAGAGAGAGAGAGAGAGAGAGAGAGAGAGAGAGAGAGAGAGAGAGAGAGAGAGAGAGAGAGAGAGAGAGAGAGAGAGAGAGAGAGAGAGAGAGAGAGAGAGAGAGAGAGAGAGAGAGAGAGAGAGAGAGAGAGAGAGAGAGAGAGAGAGAGAGAGAGAGAGAGAGAGAGAGAGAGAGAGAGAGAGAGAGAGAGAGAGAGAGAGAGAGAGACTTGCATTCATGAATATATTCGAGGCATTCCATGTTGAAACGACCCGACTGTAACCCTCGATATTATTATTTTCTGGCATTTTACACGGCGAAATATCGAAAATTACATGCAAATAAAAATCAATTGTTATAAATAAAATAATTGCACGTAAGAAATTAATTTTAAAAAATATTACACAAATATTTGTGTAATTGCTTCATGATTAAATGCATTGTTATTTTTTTTTATTGATCATTATTTTTAAATAATTGATAATTGTATGACAGTAGCCAACAATATTTTGTCATATTCTTGTACTATAAAAATGGAGCAAGTGAAAAATTTTCTGTAAAAAGAAAATTTTTAACTAAAAATAAAAAAAAAGTAATCGAGAAAATTTGATGGGTAAATGAATTTTTTCAAATCACTCTTCTCCACTTTATTTATTGCCTGTAATTTCTCAATTAATCGCATGCCCCCCATGCTCGTGGACCAATTTTGCTGCCTCATGGAGGAAGCTTTGTTTCAGTGAAAATATTTTTTTTTGAATTTTTCAATGCCAATGTGTTCAAAATATGCCAAAATTTCGTGTATGTGTATGTGTGTGTGTGTGTGTGTGTGTGTGTGTATGTGACCACAATGCAAAATTGAATCGTCTGTAACTCGATAACCGGTTGAGCTATAGCGCTGCAATTTTGTAGCCAAGTAAAGCGTTATAACCCTTTTACTTACTGTAATTTTTATAAAAATTCATACAGTCGCGTAAGATTTGATTTAATTTTCAATTTTGTTCGAAAAATTCTCGTACTCGCTCGAACTTCCGCAAATTTTCCGATATCGTGCTATAACTTTTTTTTTTACCATTAATGAACGGTTGGTATTTAATTTGGCGAAAATCGATGGATGGGGATTTTATGAAATTTTCAATTTTTCAAAAAATTGCGTGGACTCGCTCTGAATTCTTCAAATTTTGAGATATCGTGCTAAAATTTGTTCAAATCAATAGACTATCATCGAGGGACCATTAGTATTGAATTTGTCGAAAATCAATGGAGGATTGTACAGATTTTATGAAATTTTCAATCTTCCGAAAAATGTCTGTAATCGCTTCAACTTCCCCAAAATTTGAGATATCTTGCTAAAAGTTTTTTTCAACGTTCAAATCATCATTCAATAATACTAAAGTATTGTTGAATTCTTCGAACGGACTTTATGAAATTTCAGATTTTATGAAATTTTAAATTCAAGGAAGATTTAAATTTGGGAAAAATCGATGAAGTAGTTCATTAAGCATAAACCGAATACACGTGGATACATTATATACATAATTGAAAAAAAAAATTGATAATTGAAACTTGCACGTTGCATCCTCGTAATTTTCAAAATTTCATTAAGCTTCTTGTTTATCTCGCTCATGAAGATTCCTCTATGGATAGCAAAAATGAAAAAAAAACTCACTTGTCCATAGAGGAAGCTTGATTGAGGGAGATAAAAAAAAGTTTAGAAAATTTCGAAAATTACGAGGAAGCAATGTGCAAGTTTCATTTTGAAACTTTTTTTTTTTGCTCAAAGAACATTATTAATCATTCGCTCATTTAATTTTTTCGAGCTCCCTTGAGTCATTACTATCGGACCAATCTTTTTTAATCTGAAAATTCGAGAGGACTATTTTTTTTCGTACTGCTCGACAAAATACAAAAAAGAAAAATACAAAAATAAAAAATACAAAAAAAAATAAATAAAAAATAAAAATAAAAAAGAAAATATTCCGTATATACGCCGCAGTGGAATAGACTTTCCATATTTCTATTTACTCACGATGATAATACGGTGGCCGGAATGTATTCTCTTGAACGGACCATCTGGGTGGAAAAATAACAAAATCCGCTATAGCCGTTCCCGGCTTTAGTGACGGACACGTCAGTACCGTGAAGATCGATGGATCCTGATAAGAATTGTGTAAACAATTTATAGACAATTAAAATTTTTATTTTTCAAATAAATTTGTGAAACTTGGTGCGAGAATGAAAGGATTTTCAAACTAATCCACCGATTCCCGAGGCCCAACAGAGCCTCGGGATTGTCAATTTCACTGAAACTTTTTTTTGCTGCACGATGTGAAGAATACTTAAAATTGTTTTTCTGATTTTTTTCCCACAAGATTTTTTTTTTTTACGAGACACGTAAACAAAAACAAACAATTTCCAAGTTAATCGGTAAGACTTGATCAGAGCTGGGCGCAGTACTTCAAGTATCCGGTACTTGTGATGTACTGGAAGTATACATTACCTGAAGTACGAAGCACTTTAAAAGTATTTCAAGTACTGTACTTGAATCTCCAAGTACTCGACCTGTACTTTAAGTATTTGTACTTAAATTTTTCAAGTACTTTCCTGTACTTTCAGTACATTTTCAAGTCCAAGTATGAAGTACTTTTAAATACGTCTTGCTAATGGTTGCATTTATAACGCCTTTTAATATACAATTGTATAATCCTTAAGATTATAAGGATTATAAGGGTTATAAGGATTATAAGGTTAAGATTGTAAGGAACGACCGTTCGAAGGGTCAAGCTACGGTAGTTACGGTGTCATTGTCAATGCATTGCTCCGTTTTTAACAATCCGTGTATTATATTCTTTATTTTTTCTTTTTCAAACCTGAACTTGAAGAAAAATCTTAATTACAATCGTCAATGCTATTTTTTAAAATTATTTCTAATTCATCGTTTAAATATTTCTGTTCCAAAATCTGCCTAACCTGAGTGAATTGCACAATGTGAAAATATGTTTTGATACAAAAAAAGTACTCGAATCAAAATCAAATGAGTTCAAAGAGTACGTACGAAATCGAAAATGAGTACTAGAACTTACGAGATGTATACCTGAATATTTCAAAAGTATTTGATACTTGGTACTTGACGTATTTAAAGTACTCGATACATCAAGTAATTCAAATATTTAGTACTTCAAGTACCCAGTACTTCAAGTATTTATTGTACCTGGTACTTTAAATAAACAAGTACTCCATGTACTTGCAGTAATTTGTACTTGGTACTTGAAATACACGAGCACTTCAAGTAGTTACAGTACTTTGTACTCGGTACTTGAAGTACTCAGCACTTGAAATAGTACTCTGTACTTGGTTCTTGAAGTGCTCAGCACTTGAAGTACTCGGCACTTCGAGTACTCGGTGCTTGAAGTACTCAGTGCGTGGTGCTTGAAATGAACGAGTACTTCAAGTGCTTACATTACTCTGTACTCGGTACTTGTAATACAAGAGTACTTCAAGTACTTAAATTGTTTTGTACTTGGTACTTGAAATAAACGAGTACTTCAAGTACTCACAGTACTGTGTACTTGGTACTTGAAATACGCGAGTACTCCAAGTACTTACAATACTTTGTACTTTGTACTTGAAGTACTTTCAGGTACTTTGCCCAGCTCTGGACTTGATATTTTAATACTCCCAGTCAAGTTTTATGGCATTTAAAAATTTACCCCAATTTTCCAGGTCACGAGACATTCTGGCCGAATGCAAATTGTATTTTATATTTTTATACCATCAAGCCTTCGTTGATCCTTGCGATTTTCCTCAACCCAATATCTCGTATCCTTTCAATTTCACGGCCAAGTTTCGCTATTCGCATAATATCGTACGGTATAGACTTACGCAATGATCAAACGACACCGAGTTGACGACCATGAAACGACCAAGATCGTATTTGTAAGGTACGTAATTTCCGTGCCAGGCAACAACGTCAAAGGGACTATGCTCTTGCTGAGCCTCGAAGTACTTGCCCTGATATTTGCAACCGATTTTATACGATACCGCGCGATCATCGTACCGGGCAACGGGTGTCAAAAAATCTCGGGGCTGAGCAAGACCGTTTGCTCCTTTGAATAAATAAATAAAAAAAGCAAAAAATAAAAACAAATATTCGAATCAGCTTTTTGCTCTTTTCGCTCTCGTAAATTCGAGACAACTTTTGCAGAAGCTCTTATCGTTTACCTATCGGTCCGAGACTCGGCAATTGAAAGTGATTGTCGTAAACTTCGAGGATGTAGCCCCTCGAGGGACCGGAAACCCCCACGGAGAATTTCATTCCCTGTTGGATAACGCAGATCTCGTTCGGTTTGCATCGGATCTCACCGAACTCGGTAATGATTTCCAGTTCACCGAGCTGCGGCACTGCGGACCGGTCGGACGAATTGAGTCCGTCGTAGTAAAATCGAGCTTACGAAAATTTATCGACAAGAGAACAGAGCTCGGAGTCGAGCAATTTTTATTCAAATAAATAACAGACGAGAATTGATCAATTAAAAATTCAATAATAATTGCTCAGTAAATTTCTGGAATTTTTCGAAAATCCATTTAGAATTTTTTACGTTTCAGTTAGCCTCAACATGACGCTCGAAAAGTCGTATTTTCATGATTGGACCTCTCGAGCTATCTGCAATTGTATCCTCAACGACCCAATGATTAAAAAAATTTTTTTTTTTAACTCCACGAGATGATTTTCCCTAATTAATTTAATTAATTTTTCGAATGCTCGACTCCGGCCCGAGAAAATGAAAAAAAAAAAAAAAAATCTCTACCAATGAGCAGATCACCGTCGGCATTGTAAAAGGCTTTATCTTTCATCGTAACGTTGCACAGATATACGTGAATCGCAATACCATTTCGAAGACTGGGTTCGCCAGCCCCGCAAATTGTATGAAGACCGTCGACAAAGTCTACGTACTCCGATCCATGAGTCGGTAGCTCGAACGCTCGCCAACGTAGCTACAATTAAATGTGTATTGCGTGTATGTATATATGATACGTAAAATGAAATCCCGTGCAGCCGTGTATATGTGCGAAATTGCTCTGGTATATACACGAGAAAACGCGTTTCTCGCGACAATTTAACGAGCACGGAATGAAAACCATTGAGGTCCGAGAGCCGTTGCTTTATATATTCCGCGGCATGACGCTTCAACTTATATTGCCATCGAGGCTTCTTGCGGATAATATATACTTTCACATATGCTCACGGACGAAAAAGTTTCTCTCCTCGTCTTCTTCTAAATTCAAAACTAACCGAGTTAACGAGAGCTCTTCTTTCTCCTTTGCAACGCGATAACTTTACTCTCGTATTCGTATTCTAAAAAATTTCCCATCATTGCGAGCGTGTCAAGTAAAATGCGAAAATAAAACGAATGCCATTCGAAGATTTGAGGTTATAAAAGTCCAATTATTAGTTATAATTAGTTTATAATTCCCCGATATAATTTGTTTGGGATCTTTGTTAAGGTAGTCCTCGTGCAAATACGTTTATAATGAGAATTTGTTGAAATTTATATAGCGGACGAAGAGTGCGAGCAGTGGCCCAGTTGGTCCGACTGTGGACTGCCACGCAGGCGGCCAGGGTTCGATCCCGCGGCCGGCACCAATGGATTTTTCCAGATGCTTTTTCTGCGAGCTCGGTGGTTCGAAACCCACCTTAAATTGTAGGTTCTCACAAATACACTGGGCCAATAGCAATGAGGTTGCAAAAATCGAGAGAGAAAAATAGTTCCGTAAATGAACAGAAAAACTAAAATAGTGGGCCCAGTGTAAGAGTGATATAGTGAATGAAAGTGTTGTAAAAAGCCGAAAAGGCCATGCAAGTAAAACTTACTACTACTAGTGGACGAAGAGAGAATGCTAAGTAACCAACTTCTCGTGAAATTTGAAGCAGATTGACCGTTCCCGAATCGAGATATTCAATGTCAAAGTTAGCAACCATTACGCGTAGAGCATTATAGCAAGCATTGTTGTACCCCGATACTGGCATGGGTTTTTTTTAATATTACAAATAAACGCGTAACCAGATTTTAATTTTAAAAACTTGTAGACGGGAGTAGACTATTATACACATGTTAGGAAAAAAGAACAAAATTATTAACCGTTTCGTTTACGAACGACGATCACAAAAATAATGCAATATGAATGAAAATTCGACGCGCAAGCTGCATATTCTATGGTGTGAATGTATCTGAATATTTACGGTTCCATGTATAACAGTCATTTCTGTACAGACTCAATCAAAAGTTCGCTGTATATGACCACTAGGGCCGTGTATATTTTATCATGTGGTACATAGAAAAATTTCTCGCAGTATCGTAGCACGAGGACTACCTAAAGAGAGTTGTATACTTTGCAATGCCAAAATAGGTATAGAAACATTTCAAATTCAATGCGAAACTTCACTTTACCCAATAAAAACTCTACCAGGATTCAGGCTACCCGAACAAGGATACCAAATTACAACTCTACCACGTAACAACTCTACGCAATAGGGAGCTGTACCAAAATACGTACTCTCGCGAAAATCTCTACTGAATTACAAGTCCACCGTGCAACAACTCTACCGAATAACCGGGTGTACCAAAACAAGTGCTTTACCGCACATCTCTACTGAATTACAAGTCTACCGGATAACAAAACTCCATGATGAGCTCGATGATGATTATGCTCTTGAATAATACACGAAGCTAGATGGAGAAGTTTTTTAATTTTCATTTGGTAGAGTTGTCCTTCGGAATAATTCAATCGGTAGAGCCTTATCAATTTAAATTTAATACTTTTTTTCTTTTTTTTTCCAATTTATAAACTTACCGGATTGGGATTAGGCAAAGTTTTGTCCCAATCTTGTCGGAGCTTCGGCGCTAATTTTGGATCGTGCAAGTACGGACCGTGGCACACAGAAGGTTTTATTCTGTAAAACCATGTTCTCTTGTTTTCGCCTCTGGGTGCTGCAATTTGCAATGACTCGAAAATTACATCCGTTTACTCGCTCGCACATATAGTAGACGTACCAGTTGTGGCCACTATACCGTCCGTGACTACTCTGCATTTCCCTCGATTTTTTCAAAGTTTCAAGGCTTTGTTCACTTTATCGAGCGTAATATTTCGATATTTGAGATGTTCTCGCATGACTATCGATTGCTTTATTGAATATCTGCTAATTTATTTCAACGAAATATGACGAAATGTGTCAACGCTTAGTGGTTTGTGTAGTCTTGTCCGAAGTGTTGAGGGATCCCGAGGTAAGAAGACTATGGTTTCTCATAGCTAAAGTCATTCCACCCCATTAAATATTTACATTCTGTCAGTTAAAGCTCATTTTTCGGGTTGGAATCACGAAAAACTGACATATCAGCTAGAATACCAGAAAAATACCCGGTGGCAGAAAGTGGTACATTCAAAATGCGATTGTGCTATATGTGGCCAGCTTATGGCCACAAATAGAGCACACTTATACCACTTTGTTAATAAGTTTATGACGCAAATAAACAACTATTTTTAACTCGAATCTGCCGTCACTGATTGCCTAATACTCCATACCTTTCGTTTATAGCACATCGGTATCCCGACTCAAAGTTTGGTGGCCACAACTGGTACTTTGGATGACCAAAAGTAGTACAATTGTGGCCTCAAATGATGAAAATGACAGCTACAAGATAAATGCCTATTTTCTTAATGTCTATTTATAATAAATATTTATTATATTTATAATAAATAATTATTAATAAATGTCTATTTTCATGATCATAAAAGGTTTTAAATGATGACAATTCGATTCTGTATATCTCTCAGGTTATATCGATCACTTTTCAAGTTCTTAACTTGCAATAATGTGAACACTGTTCGTAAATGATTAAAGTGGCAACAACTGGTATACGTCTACCCTATACATATAGATCAGACGCAAGCTGCAAATACGTATAATCTCGATATTGTACTGCACGCCTTTCTAGTTTCATGCTTATGTGACTTATTTATTTCTTACCGTGAGAGAAAAAGAGAGAAAAAAAAAGAGAGAGAGAGAGATTCGTACTTTGAGTATACTTGGATGACGTATCACAATCAACGCTGAAAGGCAACGATTTATACTTACATGTAAACGCCGTGCCGGACAGTTGTTCGGCGTAAAGACCATACGGACACTTTTGCGGTGTGTTCTGTCCTACTGGAAGTGAATTCGGACATCGAGGATCCTCGCTAGCAAATTCTCCGTCGAAACCCGACAAATACTGTGAAATATTTCACCATTGACAAATCGACGAAAATTCGAAATTTTTAGCTCGATAAATCGTAAACTTGCGGCTGCTCGGAATTCAACGACGCAACGAATTTCACTTCACCGTACAACGCGGAACTGTCGCTTTTACCGTGCGTTACCAATTTGCTCAATTTTTTCGTGTTATCTCATTCAAACGATACGGTTTTCGTAATCGATAGACCCAAAGTTTTCGTTTATTCGTAATGCTATTCGAGAATATTTGCAATTCTAATAAAATAGGGAATTTAAAAAAAAAAATAATTACGTGCACGTATCCTTGAATTTCGAAAAAAAATCATTATGAGAAAATTTAATGAAAAATGGTCTTGTAACAAACGTACTGCAGTTGAACATTTAGCCTGAACATGACTATAGCTAGAGCTTCATTTCCGGGGATTTTTTTGTTTGGCATTGTTGACTCGAAACCGGAAGAAAAAATTTACAATTCTCAAAATTCAAATATCGAGCATTGAAATGCTGGACCGAATTATGAATAAAATGTTTGTTTTTTACTTTATACTCGTAACCAGTGATTCGAAAAAAAAAACCTTGCCTATCCATTTTACAGTTCGTTGACTTTCTTGTATTTTCGATCCGCCATGCTGGCGAATTTTTTCATGTTTACCATGGATTTGTCGCCAGCGACTTCCCGATTAACCGGTTTCAAGTGACTGGATCGAGAATTTTTCAATGCGCCACGCGTCGTTGATTAAAATTAGAAAAAGAGAAAAAAAAATAATCTGACTCGCAGAAATGTATTCGTCAATGTTTCAAAGAGGCTTTTTCCATGAAATATGATCACGTCAATCGAGCAGGTCTGACAATTCGTTTGCAAAATGAAAGTGATATCAACGACGATGAATCCAGACTTAAAAGAAATCTGCTTGACCTTTACAAAAATTAATAATGATCGAGATGCACTCGAGCGATGGCTCAGACATTTGGCGATTACCCGGAAAACAATTATGTGTACTTTATGAAAAATAATATTCGTCTGATTGTTTCGATAAAATGAATTCATGACAGCTATGATTCAACTTAAAATGAAAGCATCGAGACGATATTTGTCACGGATCATTGCCATCGGATGATATTTTTCTGTGCATTGATCTTTATGGATTTTTTTTCAAGATAATACAGAAGTTCTCCATAATCCAGGCTCACCACAATTCACATCAGCTACTCAACGAAAATGCGCAGAACTTTCCGAAAATTTGGCTAATCACTTGACACCTCATATGGCACAGAGCGCGAGTTTTCTCAATGATATCTTATCGAATCGATAACGTCGCGATGCACAAACTCTATCATAATTGAACTATTTTGATAACGCGTTATCGGAAATTCCGGCAAGTCTCGCGGGAGTAATGATTTTATTTTTTTACAAATTTCGAGCTCGCACCTTAAGATTTTCCATCGCAATGCTGAAGCTTCGTCGATGCTGCCACGACGTATTCACGAAAGAAAATACCGAGGAATGTTTTCGTGCGACGAGATTTTATAGGGAGAGAACACCGGATGACCTTAGAATCTCCGGGCGTCTACGGGATCGTTGGAATATTATAAATTCAAAAACGTGTTTACCCGCGATCTCGCGAGACGCAGCAGCTCGTTTGACCAATAGCGTGCCAAGAGAACGAAGGCACGACCCTGCTTACCAGCCGTTTAGACGATCACGACACCGATCGGTGATACGTTGGTATATATATTTTTTTTTTTTTCATTTTAATCTCTGATTTACGTTTGAGATATCCCGTGAGGATTTATCTAAACATGTTTTTCGAGACGAGCCTTCCCAGAGTCAAGAAAACACGATCGTGCTTCGAGAAAATTCAATGCCAGGCGTGTGCGCTGGATTGTTTGTCGCGAGTGTCTGTCGATGCGGTATTATAAATAATGAAAATTAATGACAGAGCTGCCGTGGAATATTATTCGGACCACAATGTTAAGCATGACGCATTTTCTCTCCGCTTATAATTTCATTTTAAAAAAATGATAAAAAAATAAACTCGAGAAGTGAAACTTTGCTGGATGATCGTTTACTGCAACGAGAAAAGCAGACACTCTCCGTCTAAGATCCAGAGAGATCTGCTCTCGTACATGAATTTCAGAAAAATGAGACAAGAAAAAATGAACATGGTATTGAAATTTCCAACTCTTAGAGCTAGTCATTATAACGCTCAAGTAAGTAAATGCATAGCTGACGATCTTTCTGTTCAAGGGGTTAAGGATGTATTGGACGTACCTTCCCAAACAAAAGTGACTTTCGTCGACAATATTGCATACTTTATGATAAGATAAAAATCGGAAAAAATTCAACCACAATAAAAACGATAAGAAGATTAATTTTGAATAATAATGCCAAAAAGTTATCAATAAATTGTTTAAACGAAACATTGTTTAACAAATTTTTAAGGGAAGTTGTTTTTTGACACGTGAAATGAATTCGTTGATTTTTCTGACTGCACATGAATTTTTTTAAAAAATTCTTATCATTTTGAAATTTCGTTTTTCGAAAATTTCTTAATTTTTAAAAATGAAGGAAAAATCGTGAATTTTGGATATGTTTTTCGTAAAAACATTGTATATGGCAATTAAGAAGTTTCCAGGGTATTGAACGAATAATTTCGTAAATACAACCTTGACAAATTTCCGAAAACCGAAATTTCAAAATAATATGAAAATTTTTAAAAAATTCATGCTTAGTCAGAAAAATTAACGAATTCATTTCACACGACAAAAAAAAACATTCCCTAAAAATTTGTTAAGCAATGTTTTCGTTTAAACAATTTATTGATAACTTTTGGGCATTATTATTATTAAAAAGTAATCTTCTTATCGTCTTTATTGTGGTTGAATTTTTTCCGATTTTTTTTTTTAATTTTTTTATTTATTTTTTATTAATAATAAGAATAATTATAGAAGAAGAATAATAAGAATAATAATAAGAAGAATTAATAATAAGAATAATAATAAGAATAAAGTATATTTTATTCTTTATTTTAATCACAAAAATTGAATCTCGTTTACCAAATCTTATGGCAACGAGTTAAATCGTCCGGGCAACAGATCACGAATGCATGGAAACTTTTCAACCGCGAAAACTGGAAATTGCGCCAAGTCACGATTCTAATCAGTAACACACGACTGACCGATTGACACAGTCCGTAATTTGATCGAGAAGTAATTCACGTTTAGTTAAGAAAAAAAAGAGGGGAAAGGTCCTATGAATTTGGAGAGCGAGAGAGGGAGAGTAATTTGTCGATTGAGTGAACGTGCAACATAATTCTTTATGCAAATACGGTGGTCCTTGCTCGAGGCGGGGACTATCTCTTTTCAACTTTTCACCCAGTTCCAGTCGAATATCCAGCATAATCGAAAAAAAATTAACAACAACTCTACCGTCTCGTTCGCTTATCGTTCGTTCACAGTTGAAAGGGTCCGCAAGAACTATACTCGTTATTTGCAGGCTTATGCAACATATGAGTGCACCGGCTCAAGCTTGGTAATTCTTTTTACGTTTTAATGCACGTTGGATATACGAAAGGAGTTTGATTTCTCGTATAATCCCGATTAAACAATTGATTATCTCCTGGGGCAAAAAGTAAAGTATTGTAATTTCGTGTCATTTTCATCATTCGATGGTCGAATTGTTCGCGAATCTTTTTCCAAAGTTCCTCGCAAGTAATCCTATTGACAAAAAGTCAAGGACTCTGAGCCAGAGTTCTCATCTCTATCGCAACATCCTACATATACCAGCCCAGCAGAGAAACTAACCGCGAGGATCATAATTTCATTTCTGGATGGACACTTTACGTCATATCGATAAATCATTATTATTATTTAACCTTTATAAATATATTTCTGGAGAAAGGTGATGCGATCGATGCAAAACACGTACGATTACGACTCAATCTTTCACGAGACAATGATCGATATAGTCACGCCAATGATCATGAGGATGGACAAACCCGCATATTAACACGAAAGATTTCGCAGACTTTCACTTTTTGTTTCTCTTTTAATTTTCATGTTATTCATACAATTAAGTGTATCAATTAAGCGCGTGTGTCTCGTGATTAAATGCGCAAAGAAAAAAAAAAACAAAAACTGTTAATCCTTCCGGTTTTCGCAGAGTCAAAAGTACACACGCACTCACTTCTCAACGCTTCGATAATTTCCGATTGATCTCGAAGTATGGGCATTAATACGAAACTCATATTATAATTCATGTCGTACGGATGGCGATGGGATATACAAGTAGAGCGGAAAATATGATAAAACTTTTTGCCTATCGTGATCGGTAGAACGTCAAAAGTTGGATGCCAGTCAGGGCAGTCCTGTACTGTCTCACCGGTTATCATTAACCAGACGAGAGTTCAAACGGGCCCACGTTGCTCGAACCATTTCCCCACCTTTCTCTTCGAGGGTGGTAAGCAACCTTAATTTGCAAAAAAGAAAAGGGAGACTTGGGGAAAAAATCTTACCTCCGCAGTCCTCGCGATGGATTATTAGTTTCAGAGTGAAAGGATCAATTTGACTTGAGCGATAAGGATATGTTGGCAATCGTTGGAAAATCCATCGATTTTTTAAAATTAATATTCAAAACAACAGTCATTTCAGAATTTCACGTTCCCGAGTCACAAAAAAATGATCGTTAGAAGGCGTTACGGATTTACTTGGACTTACAAAGATTTTTATTTTTAAGAAAAAACCGAAATTTCTATATTAACAAACTTGAATTTGATCTAACGCACCAATTTCCTCAATCGAGAAATAATTAAGCTTGCATCAGACTTAGAGATCGGCTGCCGTATTACAGCGTGCGAGAGCAATAATGGCCAGGAAAGAGAGTGCAAGAGAGAGAGAAAGAGAAAGAGAGAGAGAAGGCGACGGAAAGTATAATACGCGAGTGAGGAAAGAGTAGAGAGGACCTGCTTTACAGTTAGGCGGCAAGATTGCGGCATGAGAAGAGCGATGCTCAAAGAGTTTCAGCAGCAGCAGCAGCAGCAGCAGCAGCAGCAGCTGATGGAGAAAGAGTGGGGTATTGAAATCTTGGTGTCTCTGGCGAGCCAATCGAGAATATATAATTATATGTAAAAAAAAAAAATCGCAAAGACGAGCCTCTTGAGCTCTCGTGCATCTGTTCCGAATACCTGTGTATGAACAGCATGAAATTGAATGAAAGCAGCAAATGCAAAGACGTTGAACGAACCAACACGAATGCTTGGGCGTTTATACATGAGATTGATGACGTTGAAAGATTCTCATCGCACAGCCGGATTCCAAAATTCCGGGCCTCATAAAAAGGTCCAGCGGTATCCACGGTCGCATAAGATAAGTACGAAATTCCTTCGGTAAGAAGAAAAAAAAACAACAAACAAAACACGAGCCGCACTGCCTGGTGGGCGATACCGGTAACTTCGAGAGAAGAGCCACCAGGAAGAATCATGTAGCCATCTTGACCCAGATTTCTCGATGAAAAGCGGAAGAGAGTTTTGTGTACGTATAAGCGTATACATCCAGTACATGTATATATATATATATATATATATTGGTCGACTTTGCCGCTCCACGAAGTTTAACGTTTAAATAGTAAAATGCAAATGGTTGTCGCTGCCACTGAAAAAGCATTATGATCGATGCGCATATGCTCGCGACAGAATTTATTTGCATATCCGTTGAAATACGGTATCGCGAGAGGGTCAACCAGGTATCTGGCTTCTCCAGCTGAAAGATCGCAAGTCTCAAGGGAAATTCTCGAATTAAAAAAATATATCGGTCATCGAACCATCGAATTCGCCAAGAGCAGTTGGTCACGAATATCCGCATGCTAGTATCAACAAAAGTGCGTGTTTTCCAGCTCTTTGTTGATGTTTTTTTTTTTTTTTTTTTTTATGTCTATCGATGCATCGTATTCTCGGACATCCGTGTTGAGAGACCATCAAGCCGAAACAAAACGGCCATATGGCCATTAACGCAAGCTGTTCTAGAGCTGCTGCACGGAGAAAGGGGATAAGTCCGAGATACCTGCCTCGACCTGAGCTCAAATTACTTTAACTTGCAGTATTATTTTCTCCCTTCAAGCCCTGTTTTACGTTGAAAAAAAATAGGGCACACGTTTTGTCGCAGAAAGTATTGAATTTTTACGATTTCAGCCTAGAAGTTCTTTGATCCGAGTGCAATTCTTTGCGCTTGGATTTCGGGATCTTTGAATTGCTAATCGAAATGACTAATTATGAAATTGCACGGAGAAAATTCAGCTTAGATACGTATACGTATAGCTATCCCGAGTAGAAATTTTGATCCTACGATAGGCCTGCAAAGTCCTATCCAAGGCTTGGCCCTTGGTAGCCTGCCCAGTATTTGGCAGCTTTGATGTCAGTACAGTGCCAATGCCAAGCCAGTCTGCGGTACGTATAACATGGGTATACATGTATATCCTATTGCCGATGTGTAATTTATGATTTTACGTGTATATATGTACGGGAGAAAAAAAAAATGTAAAGGAAGGAGGTTCGTTACGGGTGGTGGGAAAAAAAGAGCGGTAGAAGGGAGTTCGGGCGAGCGAGATCGGGGAAACGGGGCTCGCGAGAGTATCCATGAGGTTGAATTCGCTGGCAAAGTCCCGCCAGTTGGTAACGTTTCGAGGCACCAGCAGGTGAACTATACTGCCGTTGTCGAGGATCGAGGCAAACACGAAGAACCGGCGAAACACGCGAGTTTATTCATATGTATACGTCCTCATGCACACATGGTGTACATGCACGTAACACCGTAAAACTGACTCACGCCGCTATATCGGAGTCCCGGTCTACCGCTTTCCGCACCTAAGTTGCCGGTTGCGCGAGTTCGTTGTCCGACCCGTATATTATATACGTATAACCGCGCGATAATATACGTATACGCTAAATTGATCTATCATTGCGCTGAATGAACCTAAATTACAAAAATTCGCGAGTTACCGCGACAAAGATTTGTCGGGGAAAGTTGAAAGTTCGCTGTGGGGAAAAATCGATCGATTGATGATCGAGTGGAAGAACGCCCGAGGAAGTGACCTAAAGGCGGCAAAAGGAGGAAGAAGACGAGGGGGGGAAAAAAAAAAAAACATGTCAGATGCAATTAATTAGCGGCCCACATTCGCGAGGTACCCACGGGCGTGCGCCAACTCACGTGTAAATCCGGTTTTACAGGGGGAGAAGAATTCTCCCTTTCTCTCTCTCTCTCTCTCTCTCGTGCATTGAGTACACAGCGAGATACAACATCGATTTTTTTTATGTGAAATCGCAGCTTCGTGAGTACTGTTATTACGAGACGAATAGTTTGCAAATCTTTCGTGACGGAAATTTATTCCATGGATATACATTGAACATTCTGTATTTATATATCGATGATTAAATTCCATAGGGGCGAACAAGCTATGCTTATACGTAACCGATACGCCCTTTTGGCATCAGTTTCATCGACATAATTGCGAATTTTAAATGGACGATTGACCAAAAGGACCAAGTGCAACGGTTGCTGGATTTGTATTATTTTCTACCCCTCGTCTTCGTTCGCTCGCACGGATCGGCTGGCTTCTCAGGTGCGTTAATTCTAACCGCGCGGCGATGCGATGAATAAATATTGAGAGCACGACGTAGCTCGATGGCGCTCAGACAAATGAAACGAATTCGATACTCGAAATTTTTAACGAGAGATTCTCGGTATACAGTGGACAGTGATTATCAATCTGTCAGTTTTTATAATGCTATAAAATTCATTGCTGGTTCGTTTTAAATATTTCATCATGGAAAAACGTCGATTGGGATAACGTAAATTTAATTATCGAAATCGAGAATCGGATTTTGAAAGTGATTGAAACCATTTTTTTCCGGATATTCCAGTCGCAGTTTCGTTTATTATTGTTAATCATCAAATTTACAATAATAATCATGAAATTTGGAGAAACAACAAAAACGAAACGAACAAAAAGGGGGAGCGGACGAAGAGAGATGAAGCGCGTGACCCGTAACAGATACGAAATTCACGTTATTTGATTAGTCAGCTGAGACGAAAAATCATCTCATATAGCTGTACACCTGGAGCGATCTCTTGTAGGATTCAAGCGCGAAGTAGGTTGCCTAGCTCGCGACTCCGATTCAACAAGCAGCGCGTCGTTGAGCTCGCGAGAATCATTCCCACTATGCGCTCGCACATTATATTATGAGTTTCTAAGTGCTCGATACAATATATCTAGCACGATAAAAGTTACGAGAACTTTGCAGAAAATACGGAAAATTATGCTGCACTGATAACAAAATGTATATCTTAAACTATAAGGAAACCGCATACAGGGTGGGCCAAAAAAAAAACCGGACTGATCTAAAACGCTAATAATATCCGAACGCGTCGACCGATTTTCAAAAACTTTTTTTCGGCCCAAAAGTAAAAGAATGAACCTTTCATTTCGCGTTTGAAATTTCGAAAAATCTTCATTCCTCGCTGAGATACATCCCCCCTGACAAACGGTTTTTGAAAAAGTTGCCGGGAAGATGAAAAAAAATTAATCTTAAAGAATGTTCAACTTAATTTCTATATCTTGAATTGTGATTCAAAGTACAATTTTGACATTTTAGCGATTCTCCTAAATTCTATTCGCACGACAGAAAATATTTCTTGCAATATTAGCGTCAAAACGCGCGCTTCGAGGTCAACATTCTGTTTTTCGGGACACTATCAAGAAAGTTCACTGTCAAAAAAGTCGGCTGTGAGTGATATGTCGAGAACTTAATGAATATTGATAAGCGTCAAGTAAACGATCCGAACACTTCAGCCAACGGTTATTCAGAATTTATTGAGAATTCAATCACCAGGCGGATAAAACGTTTTGGAGATTTTTCGAGACGGCGTTACGGCTGACTTTTCTAACCCTCCGTCAGCAAAAGGTGGGCCTTATGGGCACAGTAATTTTCCATTTTTTCAATATTAAATAATTCAATACGAATTATTATAAAATTTTGTAATATAAAAAATAAGAAGATTGAGAGAAAAACACGCGTCGTTGTAAATTTTTTGTCATTGATTGAACCAAAATAAATTAGTCTTCGAATCATAATTGAAGATGGAAATTAAGCTGAGCATTCTTTCATGTTAATTTTTTTTTTTTTATCCTCTCATAGCGACTTTTTCAAAACCTGTTTTTCAAGGGCGTGTATCTCAGCGAGGAATGAAGATTTTTCGAATTTTCAAATGCGAAATGAAAAGTTCATTCTTTTACTTTCGAGCCAAGAAAAAGTTTTTGAAAATCGGTCAATGAGTTTGGATTTTATTCGCGCTTTAGATCGGTCCGGTTTTTTGGCCTATTAGGAATAATTAGAGCGAAACGAAATGAGAGGTATAACGCGTTTTTTTTTCCAATAAATGCAAATACCAAAAATTGAACAAAAATTAGTGGATTTTTCGAAACTTTTTTTACGGTTCTACCCCGAATGAGCTACATTTCTTGTTCCTTGTTCTCGGTCTCGTGCATGTACAGTTATCACCGATATGAAAAATGTATGAAATGAATAATCATTTGTTCATTATTATTTGAAACATTCTTTATAATCTTTCCGAAGATTATTTTGGATAAATTTTACAATTTTAATGTTTAATTTTGTGCTCACAAAATAGCACATAATAAATGTGCTATCTGTGCTATAAATTTTTATGTAAATTTATTGCTCGTATTCTTTTTCTATGCTCACTGTAGATTCATTAATTGTAAGCCAAACAAGAGCTAATTGATGGAACTTGCATTTACCACTTTCTATACACGACTCCACGTTTGGCCCCAATTCTCTATTACCCGAAAAAAAAAAATATATATTTTTTTTTTAATCCAAGGTTCATTTACAGTTAGAGCTAGCTGGAAAATGTATTTCCATCTGGTCTTTGTCCGGCGAGCCTGTGCGTAAAATAAACGCTACTAGCTCGCCAGTGCGTAAAATTTAATTCAACTGTAAAATGCGCAATGATATCAAACAAGATACAGAAACATTCTGATTGTCATGGGATTTCTCCAACTCCATTTTATCGTTACATTATAATTTAATTTTTTTTTTCTCTAAACTTTACCCTTTAGTTATAAAATAGAACCCTTTTTAGTTATAGAATATTTATTCTTCAAGAACGGTGTGTAGATGAAAATTCTGAAATAATTCAGGACGTTCTGCGTACGTGTAAGCTACGGAATATGGCATGGAAAGTTCAAAGATTTCTGTACATTCATGCTCTACCTGGTGAACCATCTTAACGAAATTTCGCCTCGAGTGCCTCTCTCTCTCTCATTGCTAATTTTCGGAGAAATGGGATCACACGGCGAATAACATTATAAAATTCTCGCATATAAATAAGAAGGACGAGTTCATATACATACATTATATTTACACATCATTTTCGAGTGTTTTACCCGAAAGATTCCGGCTTCGAAGTAGCCCGCTCTATGGATCCTCAAAGAATCACAAACAAAAAAAGTCTCGAAACCAGTTCGAGAGATTTCGTGACCGCATCCGTGATGCATGGATCTCGGTCTTTGTTAATTTTACCGCACAAAACGCGCATCGATACGTAAATTGATCGTATTTTTTTTTTTTTTCCACATATGCTCTCTTCGACTTCCGTTTGACGTTTTCACGTATCGTGAGAGTGTAACGTATAATATAACGCCCAGGAAGTCATTTTTCCTCTCATATGTGTGCGGTGGAGAGATGGAACCATCGAAGGCTCGAGAGCACACAGCCTATAATTTACTCTCCACGTTCGTTCTCCACCCTCGTCTGTCCAAAGTATAATTCGAAATTCATGACGATAAATGTTGCAGAATTGTTTATTTTTTTCCATTTTTGCAATCCCATTCGATCGCTTCTGTAACCTTGATTTTTTAAACCCAATTACGTGTTTTTCTCGATCGTACTGCGAGCTTGCGTGCCCAAGGCACACACGCGATATATATTCGCGTTAAAAGCAACTGTGTAAAAGTACTCGAGGAGTTTGCAATTGTATTTGGAGTATATATACGATACACAATCGTACACGTGTGTGACTAATTAACTCATGCTCGACACGCAACTATGTATGACATATTTGGAACGAAACGCCGTTTGTCGATCACACGAAGAAGCCTTCGTGCAGCTTCTTTTTTTGTTTCCTATTCGTTTCGTCAGGCATACCTACTTTCAGTGTTTCTCTCTCGTATTTTGCCAAAAAAAAAAGAGAGCCCTCGACGCTGATTATCGTGTTTGCATGAAGCTTTTAATTCAGCAAAAAAAAATATTTAATTTTCCAAAAAAATGAGAAATTTGCACAGACAAAAAACATGGCCATTTCCCCCCAACGGTTTGACGAGACTGTCCCTTTGATCAAGCCTCAAGCCGAATGTACATTTTGCGAATTCATGTGCCACACCGAGATCGTCGATGCAAAGAAAGTATACCGCTCGACTGCTCTCACGCAGGGTCGTCGAAGGGGTTAATAGCCGTGTGTATGTGTGTGCAAATGTACGAGCGACTATTAACCCAAAGAGTGAAAACTCCTTTCAAGATATATATCGACGATACATAAGCGTCAAGCGAATGAAACTGTTTGGGATTGCATATTCGAAATTTAATTCGGAAAAATATATCATTTGTTCAAATGAAAAAAGATTGATCGCCAAAAAAAAAAATTGTTTTCTTCACTTTGATCCACAATTTCTCGTGAATTCCATCGCCATTTTTGTCGAAAAAATTCAAATTAATGCGCGTTTGTCCTTCACCCAAATTGATGCAACACAGCCGGAAGATCGGTAATGGCACACTTTTTGCCACGTAATTTTTTCGATTTCGCATGGGAAGATGGCAAGGTCTTTATTCGTAACGCTTGGCTCAAAATGGCTAAATAACTTTAAGGAGGTTCTTAACGTATACTTGGGTATATAACAACTACTTGGGTGCGGCAAGGGGAACGTTATGGCGCGGCGCGGGCGACGTGCGGGGCAGAGGTTGCGTTCTACATTTGTTTCACCAAGTACGTTTTCATTTTATTAATTTGCCATATTACTCACGCTCAATTCTGTTTACAAGTATATACTTCACAATCGGCACGGTGAAAAACTTTCTTTATGGGCAAATTATATCTATGAAGGTCTAATCTATCGTTTGAGCGGTTCTTCGGGGAAAGGTTACCGTTTTTTCACTCCTAAAATAATCTCCTATCGTAGCTTCGAATACTTTTCCCATAAGAGCCCACGTATAAGCGGCATATTTAATGCTTTTTTTTCTCCTACGACAACTACGCGTGGTCAAAAAATCTGAAATAATTACGGCGTATTCCTAGTACCAGCACAAACCTCCCCTCAAATTTTTAAATCATTCTTACCGTTTTTCTCTGGATTAAGAACCTCCTTAAGTCAGTACTAGAGTAGAGGGCTGTTTGGGAGGTAATTTTTAAAATGGAACAACCGTCAAACTGCTCGATTTTTATTTCTAAAATTTTTTACCACCATATTTGTCGGTCCTTCAAGAATATACACAACTTTTGGTAAAACAAAAAATATCATCATGTACTTTTGTCGGTTTGTTTACAACGGTGTGCGAAAAACGTCTCTCTAATTGGCGACCAGCAAATTTTGTACATTTTCAAACCAACGTACATGGATAATATTGTTGTTAAAAAGCTTGTGTACATTCTCGAAGAATCGATGACTATATGTAAGAAATTTTAGAAAGAAAACTCGACCAGTTTAAAGGTTAATCCATCCTAAAAGTCGCCTTCGAAACAGCTCTCTATAGGCAACAATACGGCCCTATAAGAGGTGACACCAAGAGCGGAATATATTATGTGCAAAGTTGCGAGAGAATCGGACACGGTCATTGAGAAAATTAGCTTTTGCACTTTGAGAGGGAAAAAAAAAATTGGCCGTACAAGCCGAGGGCGTCATACCCGAAGTCATTCCCGGGCTCACTATAGTACTCGCAAATTTTTCTCATTAAAGTGTACACACATGTATCACTGTCACGTGAGTTTCATGGGCCGTCGAACTCTCACCACGCACACCTGGAGTGTCTCGTCTCTTCGGGTGCGAAAAAAAAAAAAAAAAAAAAAAAAACTTTTTTTTCTTCTTAATAACGTGTGAATTTTCATCAAGTTCACGGTGAATTTCGCTAATTGATCCGAGAGACCGCGCGTGCGATGTTTGTGAAAATGTGGATATGAAAATAGACGACAAATTTGTGAATCGCGTCCTTCACCCAGTTGATCAAAAAGCATATCGGTGCGGTCACGTAACAGGATATAATGAGGATACCATTAATGTTTGCGCGGAGAAAGGGTCGCCTATATATATTTATATATATATATATATATATATATATAGTAATAATATTTTTTATTAGAGTCGCGCGATGCGCTTAGCGAGAGCGTAATAGCGAGACAACATGACAAACGGTCGTTCTCCGCACGCGACATTACGAACACGCATATGGCCACTCGCATACAAACATTTTTTTGTTCATATTCACACAATTTGAGGTTTTTTTTTTTTTCTCGCGATTAAGAATTTTGTGATTTTGTATTTGAAGCAGAAAAAAGTTTCCTTTGTGGGGGAAAGATTTTGAAAATTACTGTAATTTACGGTAAATTCAATTTTTCGTCTTTTTGTTTTCAAGCTCATTGCTCAAACCTGACTATATACATTTTTTCGTCATACAGAAGAGCGTGTGTTGGTGTGAAAAAAGAAATTCGTAATTTTCAAATGTGAAAAATTGCAAGTGCCCTTACATATAAAGCCAAAATTTGGTCAACATGCTCATGGATGATTTTCGAATGTTGAAAAAGTAATTCAAAGTTACATTCATGTATAACGAATGGAATAATTAAAAAATAAAAAAATAAAATAATATTGAAACCGTTTGAAAAGTGCATAACGACTGCAAATGCGCCGAGTTTGAGGAGGGGCTCTCGAGTTTTCTACCGGAACGAGCGTGTGTCGACAGTGCAACACACGCGGAGAAAGGCTCAATGCATCTTTTTTTTTTTCTCAATATTCGTCTCGCGATCTTTCCAAGCGCTAAACATCATCATCATCATCATCATGGTCGAGCGTGAAGATCTTGGCATTTAGCCGCGATACATCGTCCGAGATCATCCAATTTTTATTTTTTTATTAACGGGCACAAAGAAAAAAATGATTTTTATCGCGAGAAAAGCAGCACACGTGTTAATGTACACGAGTTTTAACGATATAATTATGCTTCGATATGAGCTTATAAAACCGAATTAAGCACGCGATATATATATATAGCCGTCAAAAATATTCGGGAATAAATAGTTTCACTAACGCTATTATTGAATCTCTGGCCACCCCGCGCGCGACCTTGCCATCTTTTTTCCACTGAAGAAAAGAGCAATCCGCGGATAATTATTCCGGACGCGCCATAACCGGGAGTCTTTAAAAGGTATAACTGAACGTAAAAGTCGCGAAAAAGAAGAGTTCTTCGCAGTGCGCGAGGGCTCAGTCTTCGTACATCTATATAATAGCTATATATTTATATTTATCGTACGTACGCAACCCGACAATTTCTCCTCCATACCCATATACATTTATATATGGGGCATTCCACGTCAGACCGACCTGACCAAAAGCCTGACCCTCTCGGGAATTAGTTTAAACTTTCTAAAAACTTTCCGTTACTTGTCGAGAATATTTGTGATTTTTTTAGATTTTTATTCGACGACGTTTAGACGTTAGCATTCGATATATAATATATGCGGTAATTAAGAATTTCCGGAAGTTCAATCAAATAATAACTCGGAAACTGTTGATTGTATTAAAAAAAAAGTTAAATATAAAAAAGTTTCAGTTTTGAGTGAAATTCAATGCCAAAATATGCAAAAATTTATCGAGGCCGCTGAAATGTTCTCAACAACTCAAAAAAATTCTAGTTTTTGAGATTTTTTAAAAACCGTTTAAATTTTTTTCGCTAAAAATTTTTGAGGATATTCCTTTCCTTAGTGTTCAATAATTTGTGTAAATTTCGTCATGGGCCGGAATTCGGTTTCGAAGCTACGAGCTTTTTCTTTCACAATTTTCGTAAAAATTGTCACGTCATGTCGTCCCGTCGTCGACATCGTATGAAATAATTCCGAAACTTCGAAACCAAATCCTGGCCCATGATGAAATTCATACAAGTTTTTGAACACCAAGAGAGGAATATCCACGAAAATTTTTAGCGAAAAAAATTAAACGGTTTTTCGAAAAATCTCAAAAACCGATATTTTTTGAGTTTTTAAAGAACCTTCAGCGGCCTCGATACATTATTGCATATTTTGCCGTTAAAGTTCACTCAAAACTGAAACTTTTTTGTAGGCAACTTTTTTTTATATAATCAATAGTTTTCGAGTTATACTTATACTTAATTGAACTTTGGACATTCTATATTTCTGCATGTATCATATATAAAATGCTAAGGGCTAAACATCGACGAATAAAAATCTTTAAAAAAATCGTAAATATTCTCGACAAGTAACAGAAAGTTTTCACAAAGTTTAAACTAATTCTGAGAGGGTCAGGCTTTTGGTCAGGTTGATCTGACGTGGAATGCCCCATATATATATGCATGACAAGGATTTCGAGTCTTGAGGAAAAATAGAATTTACGATGCAGTAAAATACACTTTCGCGAACGTCAGACCGCGGGGCCGAAACTCAATCACGGGTCAGCTTGTTCTTTATTTTTTCTCTCATCCCGAAATTCACGACTTTCGTCTCTTCGCACCTCGGCCACATGTGCAATGCACATCGCACACGTACATATCGAGGAAAACGAATTTATGCTATTCAAACAAAGTTTACGCTATTCAAAAGTTTATGCTATTCAAACAAAGATTAAAGAGAAACATTGAATGTCAAATAAAATTATTTTTAATTCCAATGATACTATAAAATTCATTGAATTGGAATAAAAATCTGCGTAGATTCAATGATTGATGTTTAAGTAGAAAAATAAATCGATGAATGACATAAATTTATTTTTCTTTGTGTTGATTTTTACGCGGTTGGGTGAAAGACCGTTCTTATAAAAATTCCGAAGAGGCGATTTTTACGAAAAAAGCCGTTTTGGTCGTTTGTTAATTTACTAAAAAAAAAATCGTGACTAAAATACCAAATGACGGATCATTGAAAATGTTTTTTCTGGTAGTAAAAATATTCATATCAGTTTACAAATAATTGTCAAAGGAGAACTATTAAATATTTTTTTCTTTTTTAATGCATCTTCTTCAATTATGTATATCCAGATCTGTATATTTGTCACCATGGTCGTTGAAGGATCTCCAACAATCATTCGTTTCGAAATATTCGATAGGATTTTTCTTTTTCGCCAGAGCAACATTAAATGAACATTGGCACTCGGTACACGAAACTACATAATTGAAAAATATAAAATTCTTTGTTGGAAGATGCATTGCTCGATCGATTTTTATTCTTGTGGGAAGTATAACGATAAAAATATTAAGCTTTGCATGTTGCGTTGAAACAATATAACAGTATATACGTTCGTTCGAGGCAACCGTTTGAGTTACCTCGACAAGTCGTAAAGCGCAAAATTGAGATAAAAGTATCCGCAGTGAAATATCCCATTGGTCGGTTACGGGAAATTTTAATGAGGCAAAAAGCTCGTAAAGACCAAACAGTTTGTCGATTTTCTCTTGTAAAATGTTCACGAAAGTCCATCAATCTCTTTACCTCACCGAACCAGCCATATTTTACAACGTACGATATTATTTATTCGCTTTAATGCTGAAACGATCAAGGGAGAGCACATAAAACGTAATGTTCTCTGGACAAAGTGCACGCATGTTTTCGCACGAGAAAACATCAATCGAATGCATTTTTTATTCCTCCCTTTCGCAGTATCGCATATTTAGTTTGCAGCGAATATGAAAAATACACATGGACCATTTTTCAAGCCAACTGAGCTGCCAAGTGATTAAAATTTTTTTTTGTCGCTCGTTCAAATTGTCAAGAATGTCCGTAAATTAATTCAGATTTTTCAGCCTCGTGCTTTATCGTTAAAAAAAAATTCTGAAAATTACGTCAAAAAAATATACGGTGCAAAGTTAAATTTTACTGAAATTTTCGATATTTTTTTGCGGTCAAAGCGTGCTCGTGAAAAATCTAAATTAATTCGTGGATACTCTTGATAGGTTGAATGACTTTCAAAAAAAAAAAAAAAATTTCCAAAAATCGAATTTCCGAGCTAACGTTGGAGAGCCCCATATATGCATCGTTCGATCCGTTACACGTGCAGAAATCAAAGCAAAGCATTCTCATTTAGACTCGATAGTTTCGTAATGTTTTTTTTTTCAGCATTTTATTATGCAGTTAATTGTAATGGTATATACGTTAGGTAATTTAAATTTGTGCCAAATTAGTCGTGGAGATTTGGAAATAGCGCATCGAAGCGATCGCCATATATATATACTGATGGACGAGTGAGAGAGTAGCTTCCACGAACTTTCGTACAATTAATGGGCGAGCTACACGATAAATTTTTCCTTTCAAGTCAGTTCGATTGAGCCAGACACCGGTGTTGGTCACGTTTCGCAAACTATAGTGCTACGATGTACATAATCGCTTTCGTTAATCAGAGAGCGCTGGCTATCGTGAGATTCTCTCACAGAAATTTCGCAATATTTTTGTACAAGGGTTAAGGAGGTTCTTAACCCAGAGAAAAACGGTATGAATGATCCTCAAATTTGAGGGGAGGTTTGTGCTGGTACTAGGAATACACCGTAATTATTTCAGATTTTTTGACCACGTAGTTGAGGAGGAAAAAAAAACATTAAATATATGCCGCTTATGCGTGGGCTCTTATGGGACAAGTATTCGAAGCTATGATTGGAGATTATTTTAGGAGTGAAAAAACGGTAACATATTTCCCCGAAGAACCGCTCAAACGACAGATTAGACCTTCATAGATATAATTTGCCCATAAAGAGAATTTTTCACCGTGCCGATTGTGAAATATACTTGTAAACAGAATTGAGCGTGAGTAATTAATGGCAAATTAATAAAATGAAAACACATATTTGGTGCGAAACAAATGCCGAACGCAACCTGCTACCCTGCACGGAAAAAATTTTTCTGTGAATTCTAGTCATGTTTCCATCATGTTTTACAGTTTTGTTAATAGAGAATGCCTCTCGGGAGGAAAACTTCGGAAATTCTTTAGAATTTGAAATAAAAAGGACCAAGTGATAGAATGAATTTTTACAGTTTAAAAGTGTAAATAGAGTTTACCACTGTGACAAACTGTACAAATTGTGAAATCAATTATAATATAAAATAGCGCATCTTTTCGGGTTTAATGTTTGAGAAATTGCAAAGTGAACTGTAAAAAATAAAAGTTTAGAAGATTTTGAAAAGCGTGGGTCGAATTAGCATAATAAATGTAGTTTATTATCTATCAATTAGCAATAAAATCGATGAACGAATTTAAAACTGCTGTTCCATTATCTTTGAAAATACTATGAATTTTGCAAAAAAAAAAAATCGTCATTGACCGGGATTTGAACCCGCGGTCCTCCGCAGTAAACGAATTCAACACTTTCGATCCTTAAATAATCATTAAAAAAAAAAAATTAAAGATTTGGAGATTTTTTTTTTACGAGTGTTTCCGGCTTGGTGGTCCGGACTTTTTTCCGTCGAAATTAATTTTGAGCCTACCTAAGATTTTACCTGAGACCTACCTAACGACCTACCTAACGACCGACACTCTATACCACTACGCCATTGATTTTATGAACGCTTATTGATCCTTATGAATTTCTTGTTTGCGTCGTATTTTCCATACACATTTTAAAACTGTAATTTTTCCATTATTTCACAGTTGAATTCGATGAAAGCGTGCTACAATTTTTCTTTATTTCAATTTCTGTTTTTCATAGAGAATTTAGTATTTTTTGTTATGTCTTACATTCGTAAAAATACTCTCTCTATACAGTTCATTTTAATGCGTCAGTTTTTAAATTTTTCTCGTACAAATCTATTGGTTTTTCATTTTATCTATAGCAAAATTCATTGCGAGCATTTTCAATTTTTACAGTGTCACTTTTTTGAAGTGGAAATAGTTGTTTTTACAGTTTAAACCAACAGATATGGTTATACAGATAGTACAGAAGTATATTCCGCACATTACTTTTTGATCAAAACACTGTAAAGAGAGATTAATTTACTGTGTTAAACTGCATTTTTTCTCTTCATCGTTGTATTTTTTAAATTTCAGTTATTATTTTTTGAAATGTCTTTTTTTTCCGTGTGCACGTCGCCCGCGCCGCGCCATAACGTTCCCCTTTCCGCACCTATAATAGACGTTAAGAACCTCCTTAATATGCAATTTATTGAGACGTAATTTTTTTTTTTTTGACAGATGACAATCATTCTGATGTCACGAATGAAATGGCTAGAGATCGGCTTGGCTCTGATTACTCGGAGAACATGAGCGACGCGACGACTTGCAGTTGTAGCACGAATTCCATCGATAAGGTTACTTTTTTCATTTGTTCATTATTATTATTATTATTATTATTAATCAAAATCAGATCGATTGCTATCTTATCTAGTTGCAGCTGATTCTGCAAGGAAGAGATGATAACACAATAAAACTTGATTTATATTTGTACGAAGAGAGTCGAAATAAATGAAAATTTTTTTCATCAATTCTCTCTGATACGAGTACATATTTGTCTCCATTCTGATTTTACGAGCATATTTTTTATAACGAGAGCTAATGAATTTTGTCACAGAAAAGACTTTGTTTTCCCAGAGGGAAAAGAAAAGTTCGTTCAACTGTGTTGCATGCGATGCGATAAACTTTTTAAAATATCTTTCATTATATATACATGAAATTGGTTATTATCGCTTCGCGCAATCCGCGACTTTCCTCGCAAACAGCGAATCTCGCGATAATCGCGAAAGTTCGTTCGCTCGTGCTCGTATTATAAGCCGCCCGATAATAATCTCGGGCGATGAATCCGACGCGATGAACAAATTAATTGTCGATATGGCTCGTCGAGCAAAAAAATCGCGAAAGACTATACCACCCCCCCCCCCCCCCTCCCCCCCCGCGCGCGTATACGTTCATCGGATACGGAAAATTTATAAGACTGGAAAATTCCTTGTGTTCATTTTTTTTTCTCTTCCTATACTTCTCGGCACGCGCGAGTCAGATACGAATCCGTTGCTCGACGAATCTTTCGTCGTAGAACAAAAAAAGAAATTTCCCACTTTTTTTGTCTTTTTCTTTCCTAATATCGCAAATGTTCTATCGAAAACGATATTAGAAACGGTCTATCGAATAATTTTCATGAACCAAAATCCTAAAAATGATCTTACATTTTCGGCCATAGCAAAAGCAGGTGGAAATTTCCCCCTCAAGCTCAATGAAAAAGTCGAGAACGCTGATGATATGGGGCGGGGGATTAAGAATTACCGCAACTTTCGTTTTCAGTGTTCCCTGCGAAGCTGCGGAATGTTTCACGAGCCATTTTTCCTTCATCCACCGGGCACGAGGCCTCGGGATGGCATATACATAAATCCGATGAGCGCTTTTATCGGTGAACCAGCGCAAAAGCCAAGGGACACGGGGGAGTCGTTTTACCTTCACAGCCCTCACGATCTCGTTTACACGAGGATAACGCATCTTTTCTGCGAGAGCGATAAATCAAGAAACGGCGAGCGTGGCAGCATCAACGAGAGGAAGGACGAGACTTTAACGGGTAAGTGGCACGTCCCAGATATTCTCTCTCTCTCTCTCTCTCTCTCTCTCTCTCTCTCTCTCTCTCTCACTCTCTCTCCCTGTCTCTTGCTAATAGACATTTTGACGCGAGCTCGCACTTTTTCGCTGTATATACCGATCAAGAATCGCCACGCTCTTCTCGCTGGTGCTATGCGCTCAAAGATAGAGATACAGAGTGACTATCTACCCCAGGATGACCTCGATTTTCCGTCATCACACGAATCATCGCGTCTTTCCCACCGCCGTATATACGCACCGATTTTCTAATCCCCCATCGATCGACCGCGAGATATTCGAGTTATTACACAGTTCAATGAGCGCGGAAGTCGCTTTAGACTTGAATGGATGGCAATCGATGTATATATGCATGATACGTTTTTATCTAACGCGCGATATAACAATTTTTTTGTTGTTGCAAATAAAATCGTCAAGGGAGAAAAAAAACGATCAAAGTACACAACCGAGTCCAAATTTGTAAAATATTTGTCAATATTCGTAAAACATTGTGGATATTCATGCGGTCAAATATTGTCGACTCTTGGCGTGAAAAGACACGGTTGAAAAATACAAATATTTGTTTAGCACAATTTTGAGCTGTGAAAGAAAATATATATACTCGATCACCGTGTACGAGATACCCGAAAAATCGGATGGAAAGATCGAATTATTGAGAAACGAATGGAATTACAAACGCAGAGCGATCCATATCCATATAGAATGGGGGGACTCTTTATTGTGCTTGACTTGTACTTTTATCTTTTGCCCGGGTTGATCAATCGGGATTTCACCAGCTCGTATTATGCTCAGATACGACACTTATCTGTGCAAACGAAAAAAAAATTTCCGATCCATTTGGTCCAATCTCGGGTCCAACGGATTAATTTATCGCTTTCACGAAACCCTGACAGTTCAGAGAGAGGATCTCGAAACCCAGCGATGTGATATCAAAAGCTCCAAAATGACTTAAATTTAGTTTTTCTTATCCAGTTCATTTTTAGACGAGTTGGGGCTATCGTGAGTGGCAAATATACGATTAGATTTTTATTCTCATACTCTTCTCGAAATGTTCATAACAGAGAAAACCGCATCGAGCGCACAAATTAATGAATGAAGCTCCTACATCAATCGAGGGCAAACGTAGCCCTGCGGACCATCAGGTGCATCAAAGTATATAATTCATGATTGGGTGTCTGAGCTGTCACAAATAATTACAATAATATGGCATATCTTTACGAAATTTTAAGAAGTTCATTAGGAATCCTCGACACAGTCAAGGTCGAATTATGCAGAAATTTCTACTTCATTTTTTCTTTCAAATTTTTATTCAGCGAAATAACGAAGATATCTCGTGTCACTGTGTCAAATTAGCCCCGGTATTCTCTACGTTTGTTTGCATGCAAATCTCATTTAGCGCCGTGTCGAAAGGAATATTTTGCAAGGAAAGTGCTCTAATTATACAAAAAAAAAAAATTACGTCAGCTGCATTGTCACAAACAAAACAAACAAACGAGACCAACATATGACAGGAACAACGAGAACGTTTCTTTCGGTGTCGATAGATGCAGTTTTTGTATACATTTAACACATATTAAACTTGCGCTTTTTGTATTTACGAAGAACTGCAACGACCGCACGCGAATCTTAATTTCCTCGAAAAAACAAAATGCACGTTCATACGTGCTCAGCTCTGATTTGCGGATCGAAACGCCGGAGCTCGGGTTTATCCGCTCGTTGTATCTAATCGCTGAAGATCGACCAGATGCTTCACCTAAGCCGTTCGACCGTTTTGTCACATTACACGTTGCCTCACCCGTGACGACCTCATTTCTCATTGTCAGTCTCTTTCCGGCATCTCGTATCGACGGTTCATCGTTCAATCTCGCGCGCATATCGAATACACAAATATACATGTATACATCAGGGTGTTTCGAAAAAAAAAAAAAAAAAAAAACAAATTTTGATTCTTCATGCTCCCAGCTCTCAAAACTTGAGTTTCGATAGAAAAAAAAAACATCCTCGCGAAGAGGGAGCTCTGTGGCTTAAGTGGAAGCCGCCGCTCATCGGACGTTTCTTAATTATAACAGCCAATTAACTTCTGCGTCGAACTTTTTGGAAGAAAAAAATTTTAGACCATGGGGATTGTATTTCAAATAAAGAGAACCTTCAATGATTTAAAAGTTGCAAGCGATATTGCTGAACGAAAAATAGCTTTGTGCGCGGAATTTAATTCATTATTAACTGAGGATAGAGTTCAAGCGTTATACTTTTAGTCGCTAATTTTCACCGAAAGACGTATGCCAAAAAGGCGTCGTTGGCATCGATCTTTACCGAAAATAAATAAATATAAATGACATTTTGCGTTTTTTTATTGCATAAAGTTATAGCGAAAAAACTGTTAAAGGTGAATAAATTTGCGTATATATACTATCTTCCCTGAGACTAATGATTTCCTATTTTAGCAAGAGAATTAAGAACCATGGAGTACACGTATTTGAGTCAAGAAAAAAAATTATCGCGAAAAAAAAAATTTCACCGGATACGAATTGTTTATGACAATTTATAAAAAATTTTTAATCGCAAAATTATCGTTATGAATAAAATCGATCTAAATTTTTATTCGGAACACGATGGGGTGTCGGACAAAGCTGTTCAACTTAAAATTGTTTAGAATTTTTTATAAAAAATTCGAAATTAGGAATAAGCAAAAATTTATTTAATGAAATTTTTTTCTTAATTCGAAATACAATCCTCATGGTCGAAAATTTTTCCTTCCAAAAAGTTCGTCATAGACGTTAATTGGCAGTTATAATTAGAAACGTCCGATGAGCGGTGGCTTCCACTTAAGATAGTCCTCGTGCTACAATAGTGCGAGAAAGTTTCCTATATGTACCACGTGATAAAATATACACAGCGCTCGCGGTCATCTGCAGCGAACTTTTCATTGAGTCTGTACAGAAATGACTGTTACACATGGAACCGTGCATATTCAGATACATTCACACCATAGAATATGCAGCTTACGCGTCGAATTTGCATTCATTTTTGCATTATTTTTGTGATCGTCGTTCGTAAACGAAACGGTTAATAATTTTGTTCTTTTTTTCCTAACATGTGAATAATAGTCGTCTCCCGTCAAAAATTTTTTTTATCAAAATCTGGTTACGCGTTTAGTTGTAATATTTTTAAAAAAACTATGCCAGTATCGGGGTACAACAATGCTTGCTATAATGCTCTACGCGTAATGGTTGCTAACTTTGACACTGAATATATCGAGTTGGGAACGGTCAATCTGCTTCGAATTTCACGAGAAGTTGGGTACTAGCATTCTCTCTTCGTCTACTATAAATTTTAACAAATTCTCATTATAAACACATTTGCACAAGGACTACCTTAAGGGGTAACACCACTGTAAAAACAAAAGAAAAGCGCTGTTTTAACCATTTTTTTTAGATGGAAGAAAAGGTAATAGGATAATAATATTTAAGGAAGTTATTAGGCATATATTTAAGTGTAATACAAAAATTTATTATCAAAAAATATTCAAAAATGGCGACACTGGAGCCATTCTCGTGAAACTGAATGAATTCTGCGGCACGCAGTGCTGCAGAATTTAATATGCAAATTTAAATCTAGAAAAAAAAAACTACTTAATCTACATGTCTATAGCAAGAGAAATAGTGATGCCGCGAGACGAGACGAGACGAGATTTTCGAAAATCTCGTCTCGTCTTCACGAGACGAGACGAATTTCTCGTCTCGTCTCGAAATCTCGCCTCGTCTCGAGATCTCGTCTCGTCTCGTCTCGTCTCGAAATCTCGTCTTTAAAAAATCTTGCTTGCATAATATTACAGGTTATTGAAGCTCGTAGGCTTTACTCGATTCCACTCGCTCTCATTCGCACACATTCGCACACACTCACACACACTCGCACACGCTTGAACATATTTGCCCACACTTGCAACCACACACACACACACACACGCACGCACGCACGCACGCGCGCGCGCGCACACGCACACGCACGCACACACACACACACACACACACACACACACGCGCGCGCGCGCGCGCACACGCAAGCACGCACACACACGCCATCAATCAGGAACAGTGTTGGGCGAATTTTCAATTAAATACATTTAAATTACAAATTACAATTGTAATTTGTAATTGAAAGTCAAATCAATTACAAATTACAAATGTAATTGAAATATTTTTTTGAATCAATTACAAATTACAAATGTAATTGAAATGTTTCTTTGAATCAATTACAAATTACAAATGTAATTAAAATGTTTTTTCGAATCAATTACAAATTACGAATGTAATTGAAACGTTTTTTTGAATCAATTACAAATTACAAATGTAATTAAAATGTTTTTTCGAATCAATTACAAATTACGAATGTAATTGAAATGTTTTATTGAATCAATTACAAATTTCAAATGTAATTGAAATGTTTTTTTGAATCAATTACAGAATACAAATGTAATTGAAATGTTTTTTTGAATCAATTACAAAATACAAATGTTATTGAAATGTTTTTTTGAGTAAATTACAAATTACAAATGTAATCAAAATGTTTTTTTGGTAATTGTCTAGATTGACTACTTTTCCGAAATTTATTGTTTTTTTTTTTTCGACAAAACCCTTCATTCAGGCACTAATAATAATAATCAGGCGGGGGAGCATGAAAAAGTTAAATAAATAAATTAATAAATAAATAAAATAAAAAAAATAAAATTCTGAATTTTATTGTTTTTTTTTTGGCAAAACCCTTCAATTAGGCACTAACAATGATAATTAGGCGGGGGAGCATGAAAAGATTAAATGAATAAATGAATAAATAAATAGAATGAAAAAATAAAAAAAATTTCGAATTTTATTTTTTTTTTTTTGACAAAACCGTTCATTTAGGCACTAATAATGATAATCAGGCGAGGGAGCATGAAAAAGTTATATGAATAAATAAATAAATAAATAAATAAATTAAAAAAAAAATAAAATTCGGGAAAGTAGTCAATCTAGACAATTACCGTAATTTGTAATTGATTCAAAACAAACGTTTCAATTACATTTTTAATTTTTAATTGATTCAAAAGAAGATTTCAATTACATTTGTAATTTGTAATTGATTCGAAAAACGCTTCAATTACATTTTAAATTTGTAATTGATTCAAAAAAAAACATTTCAATTACATTTGTTATTTGTAATTGATTCGAAAAAACCTTTCAATTACATTTTTAATTTGTAATTGATTCAAAAAAACATTTCAATTACATTTGTAATTTGTAATTGATTCAAAAAAACATTTCAATTACATTTTTAATTTGTAATTGATTCGAAAAAACGTTTTAATTACATTTGTAATTTGTAATTGATTCAAAAAAACATTTCAATTACATTTTTAATTTGTAATTGATACAAGAAAACATTTCAATTACTTTGTATTTTGTAATTGATTCAAAAAAACATTTCAAGTACATTTTTAATTTGTAATTAATTCAAAAAAACATTTCAATTACATTTATAATTTTTAATTGATTCAAAAAAAAATTTCAATTACATTTTTAATTTGTAATTGATTCCAAAAAACATTTCAATTACATTTGTAATTTGTAATTGATTCCAAAAAACATTTCAATTACATTTGTATTTTGTAATTGATCCGAAAAAAACATTTCAATTACATTTGTAATTTGTAATTGATTTGACTTTAAATTACAAATTACAATTGTAATTTGTAATTTAAATGTAATTGGATGCTGCCCAACACTGATCAGGAAGAAGTCTACTTTGCATCAACGGCTGGATGTCGTGCAGCCTACAATCGCAAATTTAAAAAAATATGAAGGAAAAAAACGAGTCACCTACGTTATATTTTATAAGGAAATAAGTAATGACATTATCGATTGTGTGTATTGTTGAAGATAAAAAAAATGTACGAAATGTTTCAAGTCTCTACAAACGATTCTGTTCACTTAAAATAAATAAACACTTTTCGCTTATACAACCATACTCATGGGACTTCTATGAATCAGTTTAATGAAAAATATCGCAAAATCTCGAAAATCTCGACGAGATTCTCGTCTCGTCTCGTGACATCACGAGACGAGATTTTTCTCGAAAATCTCGACGAGATTCTCGTCTCGTCTCGAGACATTGCGAGACGAGATTTTTCTCGTCTCGTCGAGACGAGACGAGAAAATTCTCGTCTCGGCGGCATCACTAAAGAGAAATACGTAGGAGATTTTGCATATATTGATTTTTCTGTGTAATTGGCGAGTATTTGAATGAAAATTTTGAATTTTCGACAAAAGAGAGGGCACTTATTTGTTAATAAATAATGTTTAAATTAACGATGTTAATTTAAACGAAAATGTGAAATTTAACGAAATTTTAACGTGAAAATGGCTCCAGTGTCGCCATTTTTGAATATGTGTTGATAATAATTTTTTGTATTATACTTAAATATATGCCTAATAACTTCCTCAAATATTATTATCTTATTACCTTTTCTTCAATCCCAAAAAAAAATTGTGCTTTTTTAGATTTTTACAGTGTTGTTACCCCTCAAGCTACAGAGCTTCCTCTTCGCGAGGATGTTCTTTTCTATCAAAACTCAAGTTTTGAAGGGTGGGAGCATGAAAAATCATAAACTTTTTTTTTAAACACCCTAATGTACATGGTACATATATAGATGCATATACCCGGTTTTTTTGTATATAAAAAAATATAATACGAATGTATAGTCGGTGATGGCCGATAAAACGATTTTCAGATGAGACTCCGTCACATTAATAATATACCGATAATTATTATTAATTATATATCCGGAAAATCTGGTATACGATATCGTACGTCTGGCAATTTGTTGCATCGATGAATCGGCAGCATCGTGGTACGTTTTATGCTCTCGTATAAAAATGGCTGACGGTAAAATTATAATCGTGAAAAAAAATTGAATGACCCAGACGAGAATTTTTTTCGATCGATCAAAAAATCGATTTATAAACGATTTATCGGTAATTTATAATATCTCTATGATTGTTTATGGTATTCGATAATCCGATATCGCGTAATTTTTGTATACTATCGTGTATTACACATCGATGAATCAACGATTGAGAGAACATTCAATGAGCCGAGAAAAATTTTCTTCGTGTAATTTACGAGGATCGTCGATAGCGCTGTTAATAATTTTTTGTTTGTTTCGTTTTTTTTTTTTTCTTTCCCATATACCCGTAATATACTTCATTCAATGCGGCAACGCAAAATATATATTCCAATGTGATTCAAATGCTCAAGAGCTCCCCATCGTAATAATGATAAATGCGCATCGACTCGCGGAAAACCGGGTTAAAGAGTCTTACGGGCGATCTTCCGTAAACCCGTTAAGTCGTTATGGCGCATTTGAAAGAGTGAGAAAAAATTGGGATAAAGAAAGAGCGATATTTTCTCTCTTCCCTCTCTGTCTGTCTTTTTTTTTTTCTCTCTGCCTGGACGACTGTTAAGAGCCTCGCGCGACTATATAAACCGATCTCTCTCTTGCAAAAAGTCTCTCGGTTCGAGTAACAAATGAACGCTTGTTTAAATATCGTCGTTCATTATCGACGGTCATCCGAATCTTTCATACACCGCTTATCGATGCTACACGAGCGCATCGTTGAGTTTTTATTATTTATTTTTTTATAACATCGATCTGTGGATTACGATCGAGACATCATAATTCCGATAGCTTATCTCTCTCTCTCTCTCTCTCTCTCTCTCTCTCTCTCTCTCTTTCTGCCGAGGCTCGATTCGTTTTTTTTTTTTTTTTTTTTTTTTCAGAAAACGTTTGACAAACAAGTGCACTTTTATTAATTCAAAATTGAGAATTGGTGATACGAGCTATTGAAAAAAATGTCGCACGGTTTTTCGAATAATCTTCGTAATATTTTACTCCCATTCAAGTATCTTTTGCATTCCCATTTAACAGTAAAAGTCATTGTGAATTGTAATAAATCCCGATGAGTTAGAAATTAAAAAAAAAAATCTAAATTGGAGCCACCGATGATATTGAGTTTCAACAAAAATCATATTGAAATTTTATTAATGATAAACTTGAAAAAAGATGTTTCTAAATATCCATAAAAATTATTATTTTTCATAAAATTCTAATTTTTTTTATTAGACACAACTTTTTCCATGAATTTTCCATCATTGTTTGACGGTAAGTAATTGAAAAAATTGAATTTTATCGTGAAAAAAATAATATTTACAAAATTTCTTCAAAGCTGCATCGAGATTGTTTAATTTTGAAGAATTTCTAACACTTTTTTAAATCATTTTCTTTAAACTACACGCGTGGCTCGACGGATTGTGTAAAAGAAACGTACAGTCGGACCTCGGGCACGTACTGAGCTCGAGCACAGGAGCCTCGGGGCACTGACCGAAAGACCTAACCTTCTTACTAACCAATGAGAACAAAGAACCAGGCCCGTATCATACGTACATAGGTACCCTTCACTCGTTGAAATTATACATTTTTTTGTTTATGGGGAGATTTTTATATTTTAGCGGTACTGCGGATTCCGCAGTGCCCGAGTAACAGCTGATGTCAGTGCCCGGGTTTAGTCAGTGCCCGAGTATATAGTCAGTGCCCGAGGTTTGACTGTATTCGAGATTTTCAAAAAGATCTATCGATGAAACCAGTGAGTCAAAGATCTTGAAACTTTGCAAGGATAATCTGTAGACTATGCGTGGGAACATATCCAAAATTCACTTGATTTCCTTCATTTTTAAACTTTCTGCGAAGCATCCTCAATCGCCAAGATGAGCATTTCACTCCAACTCGCTCGTCGGCTTAATTTCGAGCCCCCCAGACAAAAATTCGAACTTTTCTTTCGTCTTCAAACGTATTTTATGATAATTCATGTGACGTTAGTCCATGATATCAGATCAAGTTTGTGTTCTTTCAAGTTCACTTTTTACCCAACGAGCCGGCAGAGGATAGAAATGTGCTTATAGGGAACTATTAATGAGGAACAAAGCATATTTTGATGGTATAATCCAAAACGATGTCCCATTGGATGCCACAGCAGTCATTTTTCCATAACAATCTATACATGTTAGATTCGAGGAGGAGCAGAAATATATATATTTTTTTTCCAATCCACTTTCTTCCTCATACTTTCCAGCAGAGTGATCTGGCTAAGCGGTATTTATAAATTACAAGCGGCGAGATGAAGATGAGAGAGTCGAGACCGAATTATTAAACGCGCGAAAAGATTTTGCCCGCGCGGAAGTTTTCGAGCGGGCGTTACACTCGCGCGAGAGAGAGAGAGAGGTAGAGAGAGAGAGAGCGACTATATTACATTAAAAAAAATGAATTCTTCATTTCGTTTTCCAGTGAAAGTGGACGTGCACATAAATAACGGTAGTTACAAGCAAGTCGGGAATGGAAACTCGATAAGATCGGACTCGATAAAGGACAGCGTTAGCGTTACCGAGCACGCTTACGAACAAATTTGCATAAGACCCGAGGAAAACGACAGCGTCAATTCGTCAGCTCACAAGAAGCTCAACGATGACGCCTCCGAGAGCGGGTGAGACTGACAAATGATGCCCTCGTAACATCCGAAATTTCATACGAATTTATCCGAAAAAAAAAAAAAAATTATAAATTAATAATTATCATGAAACATAATGTGATAATTTATAATTTACAGAGTTTTACATTTTCAAACTTTTATTGAGCTCAGTCAATCCAAGTTTCAATATTTCTCGCTCGATCGAACAATTTTCGTCCGTATAAAATTTACCATTGAGCAATTTTTCAAAAAAAAAAAATCTTTCCAAAAAGTCTCGCACTTTTCGAAAAATACGTATAATAATTTCCTAAAATATGTTCCCTATTCTCACTAACTCGCGTATATATCTCTATACGATTGCTAATTAAATTTTATCAGTCGTTCGCGAACTGTCGGAAGACGTTTCAGCCGATCGAGCAGCGGCAGCGATTCGTCGAACATGAGCAGCGAATTGCACTGTTACTCGTCGACGACATCGACCCCATCGCTCTCGCGAAACAGCAGCAACGAGCGAGTCGGAAAGATATCAAAAGTCCCGAACGAGCATGTGCCAACAGGCGGCACCGATAGGAAAAACATACCGATCGTCACGACGGTGGAAATCACGAAAGAAACGAAAACACCGATCACAGGACCCAGGTCAGTGCAAGGGAGGGGTGAGGGAACGATTTTTATAATCGCGATAAGCGCGTTCGTTGGAAATTATCTTTTGAAAAAAAGAGCGCAAAAGATCCGATCGGGTTTTATCGATTTTTATTTTTTTATAATATATAGTTCCGTTTAAAAGTGGCCTAACTTTCTCGCTCGACTTTATATAACGCGATCGAGAAAACTTCCATCGTGTGTCTCGTTGACCCACTTTTCGAGGATCTTCGATCCGATTGTATGTTTGTGATCGTAAATCACGACTGATTAAAATAATCGTTGATGCACGATGAGCTTGATTCTTTTTTTTTTTTTTTTTTTTTTTTTAACAGTATCGTTAAACCTCCTCCCCCGCCACCTCCGCCACCGCCACCGGATGCCATCGAAGACACTTCGTCCGGTCTGAAAAATGGCGATTCGAATGACCGAGACGAGAGACGGGACAAGGATGCGAAAAGCGACACGTGCAGTACAGCATCGTCGAGTAAGTCATGTTTTTCCTCGTTTAATTATTTTTTTTTTTTTCTTCTCCTCGCAACGTGTTCCGATATCGCATTTATTCGTGCTCCTTTATATTTTTATTTTTATCATTTATATTAAATCAACGATCCGCAACGGCATGAACGATATCGAGCACGTGAAAGGGGCTCGTGTGCAATTGAGAGGAGCGCATTATAAATATGTGGTCGCGAACGATAATTCGTATCCGGTGTGTGTCTCATTATCGCGAACCTCGCGGTTACCGAGCTCGATCAAATTTCGTTTCTCGTAAATCTCAATTGGAATTTGTTTTTTTTTGTTTTTTTTCTTTTTTTTTTACGGTAATTCGTGTTGATAAACAAACCAAAGGAAATTTCACCGAACGTTATTCTGAGCCGCGCCTCAGCCCCGCCTCGTTAAAGTTTTTTTTTTTTTTCCATGTCAATCTCCCATTTAAGCTTCAAGCTTAAGGATCAACCACGGTTGCAACAGTGATCGTAAAAGTCGATGAAAAAAAAAATTCTTTTTTTTTTTTCGAAATAGTCGAGGTCACTTTAAATGAAAGCTCAATGCAAAATGTGAAATTTCAGTATCGACGAATAAGCAATTTTTCAATTCATCATAGACACAGGAAACATCGAAGTAGGGTTATATTTGATTATTTTTTTTAAATTTCGCGCATAAAAATCCATTTTAAGGATGTAGGCCGGGTTAAAAGTTATCTTCCGGAATTGATAATAACAACATCTTCCTATTTGTACACTTAAGACTAGAAAAAAAAAAACCGTATGGTACGGTCTGTATGAGCTTAAAATTCGATGGAAAGCACCGAAAAGGCCTCAAAACAGTCCTTTAGCTAGAAATGAAACTGGCGATGAATTTTAGGTAATGATCACCTTCAATTATTAAATTGAGCCTCCCAGAACGAGAGTGATACGGGTCACAAAAATTTTAGAGTGACAAAGAAATTTAAAACTATTTATACTGTCAAAAAGAAACTAAATATACAAAAATATACAAGAATATAAGTAGACTTGGACCGCACTTCTTCTGGAGTTCTGATTTGCTTTACAATTTTTCACAAATCCTCAGCTAGAAATGAAACTGTCGATGAAATACTTTGGATACAGAAATCTCCATTTTTTTTCCTGCCTCAAAAAGAGAAGAAGAACAATAAAAACTTGAAAAGTTTTTTTTTTACGTTTTTTTTGTCCTTTTTTTTACGTTTTTTTCCGATAAGTATGAAAGTAATTCACCTAGTAAGTAATTCACTAAAGTAATTGACCTGATCCAAAAAAGCCCACGTGAAAATGTTCAGAGTACATCCAGGAAGATCTCTGTGAAATTGGAAGTTGATTCGTTCATCGCCAATTAAATTTTGAAACATGCAAAGTAGGTAAAAAAAAAAAGTTCCAGAGATAATCAAGGATTTGTAAAAAATTGCAAAGCAAACTAAAACTCGAGAAAAAGTGCGGTGCAAGTCTACTTATATTCTTGTATATTTGATTTCATTTTGACCGTATAAATAGTCTCAAATTTCTCTATCACTTTAAAGCTTTTGTGACCTGTGTATCACTCTCGTTCTGAGAGGCTAAATTGAATAATTGAAGGTGATTATCACCTAAAATTCCTGAATTACACAACTTTAAAGGGCGAATTTCAATTGATTCTTTGCACAAATTGATGGGTCAATGTATTCGGTAAAGGAGTCTGCAAAAAACACTTTTTTTTTAAATCGCATCATTTTGGGCCTTTTTTTTAACCCGGCCTATACATCTTTAAAGAGTTCCATGCACTCGAGAGTTAAGTACTTTGTCCGTAATTTTTGAAAAATTTCTGAAAATAAAGTAGTCGAGGCAGTTCTTGTCTTCTTCGTTATTTCCAGATATTTCTTCATTGAAATATCTGATTAAGAAAGAAAAAAGAATGGCAGACATTTGAACGAAGAAACATGACGTTGAAGAAAATTTAATTTCATGCACGAAAAAAAAATGAAACCATATTTTTATAGTTCCTATAGGTCTCTGTAACCCCTTGAATATATTTCTTGGAATGAATTACCGTTGCTCCGAATAAAATAACAATTTTAATAATTAAAACAGCAAGATTAATCATAATTTTCAATTATGGCTCTTCGAATGAATCAATATTTCAACGAATATACTTGTTTGAATAAAATTTCAATCAACCAGTCGTAATTTATAAAAAAAAAATCTCACGTAACTATGAGCTCTGGATTCCCGCCCCTTCGGGAAAACATTATTATTATTATAATTTCGAGTTCAACGATGCCAATGTCCTAATTGACCGTACGACATACTAATTTACACACACACACACACACACCGAGGCATCTCGCTGGTTTCGGGGTGCTCGAGTTTAATATTATAGCCGCACGCGGAGTCTTTTTAATTGGCCCGTTAGGGAATTATGGATGCGGTTATTACTAGACCATGGAGCTCACCGGGCATATAATATACTTACCTAGATTTCACTTGCTCGCGGAGGCAAACGCGTGTGCATTTAACACTTGCACGTACGCACATAAAATACAAACACAACAAACGTATATAAAATCCATTTAAAATGAGTGCGTTGCATCTCTCCGTAGCTTTCATCTCTTTTTTTTTTTTTTTTTTATTATTTTTATTTTTCTTTTTAATTCACGATCTTTTATGTATGTACCCAACGGATTCTCTCGATCTTCATCTCCTCGTCCTTCTTCCCTCGCTCCCCTTCCTCGCGCCGTTGCCCCGACTCGACGCGAGTCTGCAACTATTACCGCGGTCGCTATATTTTCTCTGTCGCGGAACAGCGGCCAACAAGTCCGACATATCCTCGGAACATCAGCCGGAAGTCAATGCTGGCAGTACGTCGTCGGATACCGAGGACACAAAGACCAATCAGGTCTCTCATTTGCTCGGCAAACACATGGTGCTACCTTTCATACCCCCGAAATTCATAAATGCAGCCGATTCGAACACACTGCTAAAGCCATCGGAATATCTCAAGAGTATTTGCAAAAATTCAATCAAAAATAGCCTGTCAAAGGCAAGGTCAGTAAAATTCAACGATCGGAGTGAATTTTTATATTATTTTTCAACGACATTGCGACGACCGAAGTGCGCGAAATTCATTGAAAAATATAACGTCGTGTGAGAGGGTTTTTTTTTTTTTTTCGTTACTCTTTCAATCGAATTCTCGTAGGTCGGTCGACAATTTGGATATTCAAAGCCGACCGGAAGTGGATCGCGGTGAGAACGAGGAGAGCGAGGAAAAGGCACGAAAGTGCGAGGAGGCGAAGGCATCGGTGCCGGGACCTCCTCCGCCGCCGTTGCCACCGATGCCAACGACCAGGGACAATCCCGGTAGTCCAGTGACTCAGCACGAAACGGAAACAACAAAAACACCTCAACCTCTCGCAACGATCAGCATACAGGATCTCACGAGTGTACAGCTTAGAAGAACGAATATCAAGATGCACGCTACGAAAACGTTTTCGGCTCCACCACCGCGAAGTGTCTCAATGACCAATGGTATTGAAATGAATATTTTTTTTTATCTCTCTCTTTTTCTTTTGCTTCCTCGTGGAGGAAGTTGGATTTTCGAGAAAACGAAAAACAAAAAAAGAATCGAAATTTTCATGGCAATGTGTTCGAAATATTCCAAAAAGTTCGGGAAACATATATTTGGAAAAAGTGTCCGTGATAATTTAAAATTTTCAAAAATTTTTTGTAGCCGCTCTATCTTTCGTAAATTTGAGGCTATCGGGCCGAATATTTTTACACGAATAGTCCAGGGGACAAGGATGATTGGTATTGAATTTGGCTAGGATCGCTCGAGGGGTTCGGATTTTAGAAAAATTTTAAATTTTCTAAAAATTTTTGTAAGCGCTCTATCTTTCGTAAATTTGCGGCTATCGAGCCGAAAATTTTTACACAAATAGTCTAGGAGATGAAGAAGTTTGGTATTGAATTTGGCTAGATTCGCTTGAGGAGTTCAGATTTTAGAAAAAAAATCAATTTTCTAAAAAATTTTGTAGCCGCTCTATCTTTCGTAAATTTGAGGCTATCGGGCCGAATATTTTTACACGAATAGTCCAGGGGACAAGGATGATTGGTATTGAAATTGGCTAGGATCGCTCGAGGGGTTCAGATTTTAGAAAAATTTTAAATTTTCTAAAAATTTTTGTAAGCGCTCTATCTTTCGTAAATTTGCGGCTATCGGGCCGAAAATTTTTGCACAAATAGTCAAGGAGATGAAGAAGTTTGGTATTGAATTTGGCTAGATTCGCTTGAGGAGTTCAGATTTTAGAAAAAAAATCAATTTTCTAAAAAATTTTGTAGCCGCTCTATCTTTCGTAAATTTGAGGCTATCGGGCCGAATATTTTTACACGAATAGTCCAGGGGACAAGGATGATTGGTATTGAAATTGGCTAGGATCGCTCGAGGGGTTCGGATTTTAGAAAAATTTTAAATTTTCTAAAAATTTTTGTAAGCGCTCTATCTTTCGTAAATTTGCGGCTATCGAGCCGAAAATTTTTACACAAATAGTCTAGGAGATGAAGAAGTTTGGTATTGAATTTGGCTAGATTCGCTTGAGGAGTTCAGATTTTAGAAAAAAAATCAATTTTCTAAAAAATTTTGTAGCCGCTCTATCTTTCGTAAATTTGAGGCTATCGGGCCGAATATTTTTACACGAATAGTCCAGGGGACAAGGATGATTGGTATTGAAATTGGCTAGGATCGCTCGAGGGGTTCAGATTTTAGAAAAATTTTAAATTTTCTAAAAATTTTTGTAAGCGCTCTATCTTTCGTAAATTTGCGGCTATCGGGCCGAAAATTTTTGCACAAATAGTCAAGGAGATGAAGAAGTTTGGTATTGAATTTGGCTAGATTCGCTTGAGGAGTTCAGATTTTAGAAAAAAAATCAATTTTCTAAAAAATTTTGTAGCCGCTCTATCTTTCGTAAATTTGAGGCTATCGGGCCGAATATTTTTACACGAATAGTCCAGGGGACAAGGATGATTGGTATTGAAATTGGCTAGGATCGCTCGAGGGGTTCAGATTTTAGAAAAATTTTAAATTTTCTAAAAATTTTTGTAAGCGCTCTATCTTTCGTAAATTTGCGGCTATCGGGCCGAAAATTTTTGCACAAATAGTCAAGGAGATGAAGAAGTTTGGTATTGAATTTGGCTAGATTCGCTTGAGGAGTTCAGATTTTAGAAAAAAAATCAATTTTCTAAAAAATTTTGTAGCCGCTCTATCTTTCGTAAATTTGAGGCTATCGGGCCGAATATTTTTACACGAATAGTCCAGGGGACAAGGATGATTGGTATTGAAATTGGCTAGGATCGCTCGAGGGGTTCAGATTTTAGAAAATTTTTAAATTTTCTAAAAATTTTTGTAAGCGCTCTATCTTTCGTAAATTTGAGGCTATCGGGCCGAAAATTTTTACACGAATAGTCTAGGAGATGAAGAAGTTTGGTATTGAATTTGGCTAGATTCGCTTGAGGATTTCAGATTTTAGAAAAAAAAAATCAATTTTTTAAAAAATTTTGTAGCCGCTCTATCTTTCGTAAATTTGAGGCTATCGGGCCGAATATTTTTACACGATTAGTCTAGAGGACAAGGATGATTGGTATTGAATTTGGCTAGGATCGCTCGAGGGGTTCAGATTTTAGAAATTTTTAAATTTTCTAAAAATGTTTTTAGGCGCTCTAACTTTCGTTAATTCGAGGCTATCGAGACTAATATTTGTACACAAATAGTCTAAGGGACAAAGATATTTGGTATTTAATTTGGTTAGGATCGCTCGCGGGGTTCAGATTTTAGAAAATTTTTTAATTTTCTAAAAACGTTTGTAGCCGCAAATTTGAGGCTGTCGAGTCGAATCTTTTTACACGAATAGTCTAGGGGACAAGGATGATTGCCATTGAATTTGGCTAGGATCGCTCGAGGGATTCAGATTTTAGGAAATTTTGAATTTTTCAAAAAATGTTATTTTACACGCTTTAACTTTCGTAAATTTGAGGCTATCGAGCCAAAACTTGTTGCACATAGAGGCCTGGGGACAAGTATCGTTGGTATTGAATTTGGCTATAAATCCCATACGGGTTTTAAAAATTTGTTGTTTTATTTTATTTTTTAAATTTATCATTATTCGCGATTATTGTTTTTTTTTCTTTATTTTGAAAAAGCGTGCTTACGCTGGAATTAGAAAGAATTATGAGAGATCGACTTCACATTTCTCATAGAAATCCATTATTACATATACATTGAAATTCAAAATTAAAAGAAAAAATGTGTAAACATTTAGAAAAAAAAAATGTACAGTTATCAATTCGAAACTTTGCACACAAATAAGCTAGAAGACGTAAAGATATTTGGCATTGAATTCCTCGAGAATACCTTAAGGGTTAACGTTTAAGGAATCACGAGGCACCTGATTATTTGAATAAATAAAAAAAAAGCGTGCAAATCAGAAACGTGTAAATTCGCTGAAGAAGCCCAAATTAGGAAAGCCAACTTTCTCATATCGAGAGCTTTGCAAGTCCACAAAAAAATGACAACAAAGCAACATGCTTTGCACTCTTTCCTCGATCTCTTTTCTTTAAATTTTTAATCTGAAGTTGGCTCGAGTGCAAAAATAAAAAAAAAAGCAACTCAGATGAGTGAGGGGGAGCAATGTGCAAGTTTGTAATTTGCACGGTTTTGCTCTTTCAATTCGCGAAATAGTGGGAAAATTATTGTCCAAAAATCGTCTAGAAATGGCTCGATAATGCGCGAAGAAGAAAATAATTTTTGTTTTATTTTTGTGCTTTCTTTTTCGGCAGTCTCCGAGCCTTTTTTCGTACAAAAAACCGATCTAATAGCCGAATTGAAGAAAACAAAGGACATACCGGGAATAAAGAAGCTCAAAGTCGAGAGAGCAAAATCCGAAAAGACCCAGGAGCAAAACATGATAACGGAAATTAGCAAGGCGTTCAGTGTGTCGAACTTCGTGGACCAGGTGAGTCTTACGGTAAAGACGAAAAAAAAAAAATCAAAAATTTCACAATACTTCAATTTTATGCTCCAATCGATTGGCGATTTTTCTTAAAAAAATTTTTAATAAAAAACAACTATGGGTCACGTTTTTTTTTTTTTTTTTTAAAGATTCCGGAGAAAGACAGCTCCGGGAATGTAATACCGATCTGGAAGAGACAGATGCTCGCCCGTAAAGCTGCCGAACGTGCCAAGAAAGAATTGGAAGAACAAATTGCCCGGGAGAACGAGGAAAAACGACAAAAATCTATACCACCGTGGAAACGACAATTACTGGCGAAAAAGGACTACGAAGAGAAAAAGTAAGCTCATCAATCAACTAAATCATTAATTCGATTAATCAAGGTATCAATGTGAATCGATTTTTGGGCATTGTTGTCACTTTTTGTTTGCAGAATTTTTTTTGTTTCCAACAAAAACAAATAATTTTTATCTTAAGACAAGTCAAGGGTTGTACGAGAATAAAGATTGTCGAATTTGCAAAAAATTTTCGTCCAATTCGATGGAAATAAAAAAAAAAATCGCAATTGGAGCAATAAAGCGTTTCGATTAACTTCGATTTTGGTTTTTTTTCCCTCATGAAAGACGTATCGTCGACCTGTTCAATTAATTTCAGTATTGATAAATATTTTTATCAAAAGATATATTCAACAATCCCCCCCCAATATTCAACGCTAAATTAATTAAGGATTTTTTGCACTTACATTCCAAAAATAAAAATCATTTTGAATTTTAATAGAACCCGGGTCTGTTGAAAATTAAAAAAAAAAAAACAAAAAATAAAATCAATTACATCAAAGACACCAAGAATATTGAGATTCAACAATAATAATATTGAAAAGTTAATGATAAAAATAAAAAATAAAATTGTCAACTAAATATTCAAAGAAAATTATAATTCTTTTTCATGAATATGTGATCGTTTTTATTGCACTCAAAAAAAATTTAATTTCTCCATAAGAAAAAAAAAAAAAACAATATTGTTTAAATTTTTTCTATGCTGTAACGAGATTGTACAATTTTGAGCAATTTTTAATGTTATTTTCATAATTTTCATTAAACAACCGTTGCAAAAAACTTAAATAAACTTAAATATTGCCGAAAAAAAATGATAAAATTTATCAAAATTTTTTTTTTCGAAAAAATTCAAGGCCAAATCCAGGCCCACCTGCGCCACCGGTACTGATCGTTCCAGCAGCGGTAAAAATTGAAATTTCGCCGATCGCGAAGAGGGACGCCTCGCCGGCAGCTCCCTCGAGATTAAAACCGATCGAGCACGAGAGGACCGAGAACGAGGAAAAAAAGAACTCGTCGACGACGAGGGACGAAAGGAACAACGACGATGATGACGAAGCACCGATCATACCCTGGCGAGCGCAATTGCGAAAGACCAACAGCAAACTCAACATCATCGATTGATGATTCGACACGAGCAAAAAAGTAAAAAAAGAAAAAAAAACGGTTCCTGACTCGGTGATGGGGTAAATAAAAAAAAGAAAAAAAAAAAAGAAAATGCGTACCTGGACTTCGTGAGGATTGAGACTTTAGCGAGACCCGGGAAGAAGGAAAGTAGAAAATGATACGATTTGACGATTTTTGGACAATGAGTTCCCGTCCAAAAGTTTCATTTAACGTGAAATTTTCAAAAATTTACCAAATTTTGATATTCTCGTGAAAAAAAAAAAAAAAAATTAAAGATACCACAGATTTTTTAAATCTCAAAAATTCAAAAATTGCAAAATAAAAAAGTTAAGAAGAAGTCCCAAAAAAAAATTGAGTTGAAATTCCCCTGGAAATTTGATAAACATATTTTTCAACGGCCCTGCTAAAATCTTTTCGGCATCGTTATTGAGATTTTTTTTTTTTTCAATTTTCTATTTTTTCAACATTCAAATTTTCACCAAACTTTTGGTTTGGACTGCAGAGTGAGCCTTGCGAGACAGAAATATCGGCATGAAAAAAAAAATCCCCTTCCCCCACTCCGTTTCCTATACTCGTTCGATTAATTCTCACGATTAGCTTTATACGATCTATATTGTAATGTGGCTCATTTTTTATTTTTTCTTTATTTTCTCTTTTAAACACGAGGAAAGATGAATTGTTGAAAAAAAAAAAATGCCACAACTCCAAATTCAATGTCGTTGCTGGAACGAAAATTTTGGACATTTTTTTTTTTTTTTTTTTGCATCGAGTCGTGGTTGGGGATTTTGCGATATTTTTTTTTTTTTTTTCGGAGTACACTCGATTGCGATATTGTCCTCGGGTAAAGTTGATGAGTTTGTGCAGGAGTCGCGAGAGTCATGAACACACTGTCGAGTAATTTAACGATAAATATGTAAATCACACAATCTGTAAATTTTATTGTGTATCATCCTGGCCGGATATCACAGTGTGATTACGAGAAATAAATAATTATATATATATATATATATATATTGCAACGAATTATAACTTTTACTTTGTTGGGCCAAAAAAAATCTTTGATTCTTCGCCAATTTTTTATGCGAAAAATATTGAATATGGAATTTTGATATTTGGTACGTTTACCAAGCGGTCTTTATTGAACATGTTAATATTTTTTTTAATTTAACAAAACATGGTATTTGGAGTGGGGTGAGCCACATATGTCGGTGGGCCTGCGCTTGTGGAAGTCCCAAATCTCGGACAGGCGATCCGAAGCAAAAAAAAATCAAACTTATTTTTACTTTGTACAATATTGTGTACAAGTCGAACTAGAATTATCCAAAAGTACTCAAACGTTTTTAATTTATGAACAAAAAACTGCAAAAAATTTTTGTCAAAAAACTAAACTTCCCCTTTTTTTTTTTTTTAATTTTTCAATATTTCTTCTTCATTCTGGTTCGACTTGTACACAATATTGTACAAAGTAAAAATATTGTACAAAGTACAAAGTAAGAATATATCATCGCAAAATTTAAAAGATATTGTCATGTTCAATAAAGACCGCTTGGTAAACATTTCAAATATCAACATTCCATGTTTAATGTTTTTCGCATAAAAAATTGGTGAAAAATCAAACATTTTTTTTACCCACAAAGTAAAAACTTCCCTTAAACATATATATATATATATATATATGGGGAGTTTCACGTCAAACCACGGGACCATCTGCCTGACCATCTGGGATTTTTCTGATTACCAATGCATTTTTTTCATTTGTTTCGGTCAAAAGTGATATCTTTAATTTTTCGAATTTTTTTTCTAAATTTTTTCACCATTTTGTAAGGGTATGGCGACCTCAAATATTCTTGACACGAGGATGAACATTTTTAAAATCGATAAAACATTTTTTTTTTTGTCACGGTTCGAAAATGTGATGAGAATGCTAATTTTTTTGTTTTCATTTTTATTCGAAAAAACAGAATTTTTTTTCTTGCTATTTATTTGTAACGATGGTTTCTCGTCGTAAAAAATAAAATTAAATGGTGAAATTCGATTTTTCTCTTGGTTCAAGATTAAAACGTGGACAAGGATGCTAAATTCGAAAAAAAAAAAAAAAAAATGATAAAATTAAGCATCGTTTTCTTGAAGCAAAAAAGAAAATCGAATTTTACCACGACGAAGTGTCTTTTTATTTCATTTTTTACAAGAAACCATTATTACAAATAAATTCCAGATAATTGTTTCTTTTTAAAACGAAAATTCAAAAAAATTAATTTAACGTTCTCGTCCCATTTTCGAACCATGACAAAAAAAAAAAATTCTTTTAGAGTCCCCGATTTAAATTTAGGTCAACATATCCGCAAAAAATGGCGGAAAAATTTAGAAAAAATTTTGAAAAATTCGAGGTAACATTTTTGACCGAGACAAACCAAAAAATCCATTGGTCATCAGAATCTCAGGGGTCAAGGCCGATTGACGTGCATTGCCCCGCGTATACAAATATATATTTATATAGTTAATCGCTCCGCGTATAAGATTTATATCCGATAAATGTGTAAGAATGGATAAAGAAAATCGAGTCCGAAATTGTAAATATAAAATTTTATGATTAAAGTCGCTTAAGCTACGCTCTGCCGATAATGTTTGTAATTAAATTTTAATAAATTTCATTTCAGTCGAGCTAGACTCATTCGAACTGCATGCGAATTAACATCAATCGAAATGCATTTTATAAAATTCAACAAGGACAATACACGCAGCTTTATCGAAATCGATCTTAACCAATTCGAATTTTTTCGGTTTCTTGCCAATTTGAATTTACCTGATTCAAAGATTTATTGGCGTTGACGAAAAAATTAAAATTAAAAAAAAAATAACCCTGAGAGAATGATAAATTTGACTTCGGTATAAACGCTTGAAAAGTTTCGAGGTCATCAAGCGAAAGGTTTTGTAAATGTTCCTAACGAATCTCGACGGTATTTATTTTGGATGAAACTTTGCACGCACTTTGAAAATTTTACCACCTTTGTTTGCTGCAATTTTCTTCAAATTTCATAGAGTATCGTCATAAGGGCGATCGATATTGAATTTGACGAAAATCGCTTGGAAATCATTTATGAAAATTTTAATTTTTCAAAATCGTCTCCGATGGCTTTAATTTCCCGAAATTTCGAGATATCGCGTACTAATTTCCTTCTTCCATGAATAAAATATCAAGAACGAAGGGTATGAAATTTTGAGATGTCAAAAAAAAACGTTTCCCGCAGCAATTTCCCAAAATTGTGTTTTTCATGATTGCAGTATAATTAATGAAAGTTTGGTATTTAATTTCGTGAGAATCGATCAAAGGTTTCGAATTTCATGAATTTATGATTTTTCCAAAAACAAAAAACATGTCTATGACAGCTCTAATTTTTCAAAAATTGAGAATACGAGCTTTTCATTGAAACACACAAAAATGCATTCATCTTAAAATATTGAATGCCCAGAAAATTTTTAATAACTCAATGCTCAAAAAATGAAACTCCACAAGAACCGTTCGCTCAAAGAACGACCTAAGTCAATTTGGTTCGTTCTTCGGATTTAGTTACCAGTGCGTAGGTATTTAATCCTAAAAGTATGTTTGTCAAGTTCTGAAATATTTCAGCCATTATTGGAAACTCACAAATGTCACCCTGACCTCTAGCGGCCAAATTTCAAAGTAATTCTCTCCAGTTGCTGCCTGATGATTACCATTGATTACCATGCGAATTTGTCACTTTTTAACTGCAATTTAAAATCTGCTGCTTTATTACAAGAAATAAATCATAAATAAAGATCGAGAAGACATAGTCGATATTTTATGCGAGGGCATGAGATTTTCATCACACGCAGAATATAAATAATCGTTTCAGTTATGTCATGTAAACACAAGCGACGTGACTTTCAATTCCATAACTTATGAAATATGAACAATAATTTATAAATAAAATATTTTTCATGCGATAGTTTGATATTTTAACTAATAATTTATTGTTCGAACGCATTTATTTAGCCGAAAAGTGACGGGAATTTTTTTAAAAGATTTTGAGGTTAAGCATGAGATGTCATGTATAGGTTCATTGTAATTCTTTATGGCGATAATCACTTGATCCGTATTCAATTTGCGCAGTGGATTCTATCCACGCATAATCCTCAACGGTAATAAACCCCATTGTCAAATCTTACTACAAAAATCGTATTTTGCCGAAAAATACGCGATAATCCAGTGTTTACAACTGTTCCCTATGCTGCCCCATGCTAACTAGAGCTGGCTACTGGCAACGAACTGGAGAGAAGAGGCCATATTGGATAGGCCTCGCCTCCGTGTTGATTCCCAATTGATCTTTTTGTGATTGGTTGAAACTGCACGCGCATACATTGCTTGCAATACAACGCTGAATCTTTAAATCGCTTTTTTCTCAAAACAAACAAATTTTTGAGTAATTCCTTGAGCGAACGGTTCATATGACAGTAATGAAGGGGAGAGGAGGGGGGGGGGGGGGGGAAGCTGCAAGTAAAAACTTGCAAATAGTTTCGCATAATGCTCAAAGATTCCTCCACAAGAAAAGCCGAAATTGAGAAAGATCCTCATTTAGAGTGAGCGTTGAGCATTGCGCGCGAAATTTGGAGAAAGAAATTCTTTTTAAGTTTGTGTGATATCACCATAATAAAATTATTCGTTTCCGTGTGATAAGCCACTTATAACTGAGGCCAATAAGCGGAGAATGTAAATTTTTTTTTCCAAACCAACGCGTACGTGTATTGTGTACATCAGTCAGAGACGCGTAATTTTATACGAAGACATGCGATATGTATAGAGAAATGTTTATAGCGCCGCCGTGTATCAGTATACGTAGAGGGAGGGAGAGGCTATTTGACGTTAAATCCTATAGGGCTATATGCGCCTCTTCTGTGCCTCGGCGAGTCTGTCGCGATACGTTTGTCGGTTCAGTTTCAAGACTACCGGCGAACGCGACGCCAGCATCAGCATCATTGGCTCGCGTCGAGCTCCCAGAAACTTGCGCAAAAGTTGGCACGTGCTTCTTTCAAAATACTTTTGATGCATGTGTGTGCACTCTGTGCACGCTTGCTATACGTTCCATGGTGACAAAAATGCCGATATAGCTCTCTCTCTCTCTCTATCTCTCTCTCTCTCTCTCTCTCTCTCTCTCTCTCTCTCTCTCTCTCTCTCGTTACTCATCGTCGCAAAGGCAAAACGTGTCTTACTCGTCGCGAAAAAGTGAATTGAAAAATTAAATAAAACAAACAAAACCAAAAAAAAAAAAATATTTTGACGAGTGCTCGCGCGGCTTACGTCGGTGAATTTTAAGCTCGAAATTGTCCCGGATGCAAAAAATTTTTTGCTCATCTCACGATCATATCGTCGAGCCAAAGTGTCGACGAGCACCTCTGTTTTGCGTTTGTTAATTTCCAATTTTTTCTAACTTTGAAAAGAGCAAAGAAAAAAGAATTCAAGCATCGCTGGTCGATCGGGAGAGTTTGGTGAATTTTTTTTCTCCGTTCATCTGATATTATTATTGTTTTTTTTTTTTTTTTTCAACTGCACAATTGTGATTATCTTCAGCTTCAACTGTGTTAATTTGCACGTTGATTATGGCGTCGTTGAGACTTTTAGCAGGTAAGCCAAATTTAATTCGTTGTAAAATACGAGTTTAAGATCAATTTTAATACGAGTTTACCGTACATATTGTATAATTACGAAAAGATTTTCGTTATTATACCTGGACGTTTAACCACGCTGTAGGTGCAATTATATGATATACAGCACGCGCGCGCGCGATCTAATTCGAATGTGAGAAAATCGAGGACGCAAGAGTCACGAATTTCTCGAGTAAATTTTAATTGTTTCAAACGCTCTTAGAAATTGAATATGGAGGTCAGGGAGATGAGCAATGAACGAGCACTACGATTATTAAATAATCGTCTCGAGGCTATATATCAAAACACGTCGGGAATTAACGAAATTTTTTTTATCTCGAGAGAAAAAAAAAACACGAGATTGTCTCGATGAGAAAATCTTGGGACTCTGTTCCATGGAGGATTTTCCAAGCTTCTCCGCGCACACAAGTGCTGGGCGTTCAATGGCCTACTTGTCTGAATGGGGATCATTTTACGCGCAACACTTGTGTTGATTTATAAAACTCTATCGGTGTCTAGCCAGAGTCAGAAAATTCACATCTCTTCGGAGGACAAAGTTAATTTTTATTATCTATTACCCATTTTTTATTTTTTCATTTCCTTGCTATTCTGTTCTCAGTTAATTTATACTTTTTTCCCTAAAATTTTTCGCTATGCAATTAAATTTTATGTTTGCATCCAATACTTTTGGCGTCAAATTTGTAAAAGTTAAGCGGTCACAGACATTTATTGAAAAATTTTGAAATTCTAAACAATGTCATTTATTTTTTATTTCCCCTAAACTGTAAAAAATATCCTACAATTTAAGATACAAAAAATGATGAAATTTAATAAACCCTGGTAATGAAATTGAAATAAATGCATGAAAACTTGAAATTTTATATGTAGCTCTCAGAATTAAAAAAAAAAGTACTGAATTTTCAATAATTATCACTCGATATTAATATTTTTGTATTAAATTTGCAAGACTATCTTGAAAATTCAAAAAAAAAAATTGTGAGTTCTTTGAGTTTTAAGCGACTGTGTTTGAAAATTTTCAATTATTTTAAAATTCAAATAAAAATTTACTAAATTTGAAACCCGTTTGAAAATTTCACACTGTAAAAAATATCCTGAAATTTACAAACCCTGGTAATGAAATTTAAGGAAATTGAAATGCATACATATATGAAAACTTAAAATTTTATGTGTAGCTCTCAGAATAAAAAAAAAAGTACTGAATTTTTAATAACTCTATCACTTTGTGTTAATATTTTTGTATTAAATTTGTAAGACTATCTTGAAAATTCAAAACAAATTGTGAGTTCTTTGAGTTTTAATGACTGATTGAAATTTCATTGCCCTAGTTTAAAATTGCAGCACGATTTATGAAGTTTACAAGAATGTGTTATGAAATTTAAAACATTTTTATTTGAAATTTTGCAATTATCTCAAAATTCAAATAAAAATGTACTAAAATTCAAACCCGGTTAAAAATTCCAAGCTGTAAAAAATATTCTGAAATTTAAGATACGAAAATAATGAAATTTACAAACCCTGGTAATGAAATTGAAATTAATATACAAAAACTTGAAATTTTATATGTAGATCTCAGAATTAAAAAAAAAAGTACTGAATTTTCAGTGACTATCAGTCTATATTAATATTTTTGTATTAAATTTGTAAGACTGTCTTGAAAATTCAAAACAAATTGTGAGCTCTTTGAGTTTTAAGCGACTGCGTTTGAAATTTCATTACCGTAATTTAAAATTACAGCACGATATACGAAGTTTACAAGAATTTTTTATGAAATTTAAAAAATTTTGATTTGAAATCGTGCAATCATCTTAAAATTCAAATAAAAATGTATTAAATTTCAAACGAGTTTGAAAATTCCAATAATAATGTATGTATCAGGAAGCAAAACAAAAACGAGTAACAACAATGAATGTACAATTTGTTTTTCTTGTTACAAAGTAAATTGACTGAAATTGAATAAATTCATTTTTCTCGTTGAAATCGAGTCTCGTGTGCATTCGAGTACGTTAAAGAAAAATGAATATAATTAAATTCGTCAGGAATAACGCGAGTCAATGTTGCCTCGTTGTGCAAGAAGGTTTCATTTCATGAAGAAGAATTCTTTTGAGATACTAATGCGAGAGTATTGGGAACGTTCATTATCATATTACAAATTTTAACATCACACACGAGGGGGGGGGGGGGGGGGGAGGTCCCGATTAATTTGTGTATGGGTGGGTGAACATGTAAAATCAAACCTCTGTCTGCTCCGTTCATGACCTACATTCTCGCACCCAAGTTTGACGGACTGCACTTGCAGCGTCAAAATCGGGCAACCGGTTCTCCTGTGTATTCAGAGCTCATATGGCTTGTCGCATTGAAACACACGGTCCACCGTAAGAGATCAGTAATTTTAAGGTGTAAAAATAAGTCTGCGTTCTTGTTCTTTGGTTCCACTATAATATATGTGTGCAGCATATATTTCGTACAGTTGTTTCGAATAGTACCTTGAATGAGAGATAGGTACACTATATATAGCACATAGGTACACTGTCTCTTCTGAATTGGTTAACCAATTAATGTTCAAACGAAAAAACTGACATTTTTGCATTTCAATGATACACCATAGTGTCCTTTTTGGATGAGGCACCGTTTGAAACATCTGTACGTTTAATCTATATGCGGCATATATATCTCAAATGCCATAACACGAAATTATTTTTATTTGAACTATTGGATAAGATAAGCCACAAGGACAGAAATTAAAAGCAAGATCTATGAAAATTTATCGAAACATTCGCCATTATCGGCGCTTATATATCGAAGATCGTTAAATCAAGTTCCTATAGTGAACGTCACTTAATTCCCACTGGACGTTTTTATTTTTTCTTCAATATTCCTGCCACTCTATGCTATCATATGCGTGACCGTGAGTACGCGAATCACATGCATAAAAATAATTCTAAAATATTTTATACAATCATTATCATTCATGTATAATCAGATATGTTGACAGGTAGATTCGTCAATTTTATTTCAGATAAAAATTATCACGTTTCAACTACTTTGTATAATTTTTCTTCCACAGAGAGGAATCTTTGGTTTCATGGAAAAAAAAATCGAGTTTTTACTGCCAGTGTATTCAGAATGTTGTGTGTGTGTGTGTGTGTGTATGTGCGTGCTGGCCTTGCAAAATTCAAACATTTTTATCTTGCGAACGCCTCGAACGATCGGGCCCAAATTTTTTACATAAGTAAAGCAGCAAATCCCCATTGTTTGGTTAAATTATTGTTAAAATTGCTTAACAATTTCGGATTTTATAGAATTTTGAATTTTAGAAAAAAGTTTGTGCTCCCTATAACTTTTGTAAATTTGCAGCTATCGAGTCGAAACTTTTTGTACAAATAGTCCAAAGATATCGATAAAGTCGTTGAGATTTTATGAAATTTTGAATTTTCCAAAAATGTTTGCGGTCGCTCGAACTTTCGAAATCTTCGGCTATCGAGCCAAAAAAATTTGTACAAATAGGCTAGAGGGCAATGATGCTTGCCATTGAGTTTGGCGACAATCGATGAAGGAGTTCAGACTTTGTAAAATTTCGATATTTCAAAAAACCTCCTTTTCTTCGACTCATGCAATTTTTTTTTGTCGTTATTTTAAACATTTTCAAATGTTATTGAAAAATTTTGGTTCTTTATTGTATTTTTATTGAAATCGAACACAGAAAAAAAAAGCATGCAATTGAGAAATTTATGCATTGCTTCTCTCATCATTTTATCTCGCTCGCAAAGCTCTACGAGGAAGCCAGATGAAACGATGAGGAAGCAATGTGAAAATTTATAATTTGCACGCTGTTTTTTTTTTTTTTTCTTTTTTCAATTCAGCAGATTGTTTGATTCGTGAGTCCTTTTGTGATTTTACGTTTCACATTTCAACTGTGAAAGCCATCGATGGGAAGAATCATCAAGCCCGTTAACGACAGAATTTTATTCAGTTTGCCAGAGGGAAAGTTAATTCAAGGCGACGTACTGTCATTTGTTCGGATCAGTTATTGATTCATACGGACAGTCATCGAAAAAGTACTAGATACATTTTTTTTTTATAGAAACGAAATAAAAAAAATAAAAAAAAAAACATTCTCGACTGGAAAAGTGACCAAGAAAAATGCATATAACATAGAACTTTTAATTTTTAACTTTTATTCTCCAGTCCTAAAATACGTTATAGTTTACATTCAGCTTTTTAATCTCGGTAAACGTTACTATCGTGCCGATGTTACGAAAAAAAAAAAAAAAAAAAAAAAAAAAAAAAATTCGGCGATAACGACGACAGCACCATGCATATGTACCAATAAAAAAGCGGAAGAACACCCTCGAAGTATTTCTCAACGGAGAATACCCGGAACAGATAAGTCGGACACGAAAGCGAGATTGTACATTTTCTTCAGATTCGTCATCGTCTTTTGCTTGACCGATCGTTATGTTCATCGAATATACCAACAACGTATGAAGTGCGGAAGTGTTTGAAAATCATTCGCATCGACAGAGGATTGACGATAGATTTGATGGTCAATTTAGCCAATTATACACGAGCGATTACATGTGTATATATACCCGAGCCAACGGATAACTGCCCGCTGTTGTCACTTCCGTTTGCGTGACACCAATTACGACCAAACTATACACTATTTCATCGAAAATACACGATAACGTTGCAAAATATGTTTTACGTTGCATCCTCGAGGCTGATGCATGCCCGATCGTTACGTCTTATCATCTGGTAATTAATGTCAAAGGCAAATTTACACGTTCACGAGCCATATCTCGAAAACGACAAGGCCATACAAAGTCAACGGAAAAAAATGAAAAAAAAAAAAAAAAACTGGTTTCATTAAATTTTTCAATTAATAATTTGAATAAAACCATATGTTTTCCAAATACGGTTGAAGCATTGATTACTGTGTAATTATACAGAAATTTACGGTTGACTGACAGTTGTTTCTTGCATCTTCGTACACAGGAAGATTGGTACCAAGGAAAAATTAAGGTAATCCTCGTGCAAATGCGTTTATAATGAGAATTTGTTGAAATTTATAGTGGACGAAGAGAGAATGCTAAGTACCCAACTTCTCGTGAAATTTGAAGCGGATTGACCGTTCCCAACTCGAGATATTCAATGTCAAAGTTAGCAACCATTACGCGTGGAGCATTATAGCAAGCATTGCTGTATACCCTGATACTAGCACGGTTTTTTTTTTTAATATTACAATTAAACGCGTAGCCAGATTTTGATTTTAAAAAAATTGTAAACGGGAGAAGACTATTATTAACATGTTAGGAAAAAAGAACAAAATTATTAATCGTTTCGTTTACGAGCGACGATCACAAAAATAATGCAATATGGATGAAAATTCGACGCGCAAGCTGCATATTCTATGGTGTGAATGTATCTGAATAATTCCATGTGTAACAACCATTTCTGTATATATAGACTCAATCAAAAGTTCACTGCATATGACCACTAGGGCCATGTGTATTTTATCATGTGGTACATAGGAAACTTTCTCGCAATGATGTAGCACGAGGACTACCTACTAAATTTGAATTTTTAATGTCAATGAGTATCGAAGTATTGAGTGTTGCCAGATTAAAGAAATTCAAAGCTTTATAGCCCGAGAAGGTCTGGCAGGTTTGAAATTTATTACACGAGTAGAGCAGTGTCAGCTCCATACGCGGTTGGTGCAATTTTTTTCCGAAAAGTCCGTAGAAGCTTTGGCAAATTTTGAGATATCAAGCTTTGTCAGTTGTAGGATAAATCGAGTTGATCTTCGTAATTTCAATTAGTCAGATTTGAGATTTAAGAAGACTCTGTCGAAGTGCCATTTACTTTTTAATGAACGCAGCAAGTTGGTTTTTTTGTTTCCTTCGAAACGTTATAGTGCTATGCTAATCGTTTTTTTGCGATGCATATACATTATAGATGATATGTATACAATGTACATGAACCTTCGGAAATGCAGCGAGCGCAATTCCCCGTGGGTGATTTACGCTGTCGGTCATTTCACAAGTTCCAGTCAAGGAAAATATAACTTTAACGCGCTTTGTGCGCTCCGTTAAGACGAATTTTATCGTATTAATGGAGTGTGCACGTTTCTGCGGAGGAATTCGAGGGCGAAACGTTAAATTACCATTGGTGCATTAATCGAGAAGAATCTTTCTTTTTTAACTATTATATATATATATATATATATACATAAAGCTTCAAAGGGGGCTGATGCGAGCAATTTTCTGGCGTCTCGTTGATCCAACTTGATCCGACAAAACGACAATTAATCTTCCGCTTAATCGCACAAACATATCGAGTTTCTCAACGTTGGCCTTACAAAGAGACGAGATGCAAGGTTACGAGAGACGCTCGGGCGATTCTTTGCCGAGAGTTGACGTACTACCTCTGTATCCCGTGTATATAATAAATAAAGATATTTATATATACTACATAACGATATATCTATAAGTATTAAACAAGTGCAAAAGAGCGTTAGAGATGAACTAAAAATAGGCTAGACAAGTGAGGTATCTCTTCTGAATGACGTTGATCGCGTCTGAGACGGATGGGAAGCCTCTCTTTGACCTCCTATGAGCGCTTACCATACGAATCCGTTTCTCTTAATTAATTGTTATTTCTTTGTCATCGACCCCCCATACAGTTTTTTTTTTACTCAAGAACATCAAGAGTGGTGCTGATATACTCATTCGGCAATTTTTAATATACCATTTGCATATTTACTCACGAGAAAAGAAAAAGTCAGAGTCAGGCAAATTTTTTGTTAAATAAATATTTATATAAATTCGAATAAATGATTATTGGATTGACAAATTTTTAATTAAAATATTCGAAAAAAAATGAATTTCCTCGAGCGCGAAGATTACGGAGAGGAAGGAACAATTGCGCGGAACCGCATCGAAGCGAAGGTTCTCTCACGACCCAGCGTGTGTGGCATTGGCAACGATCCACGAGAGCGCTATCTTCCGAGAGCGTGGGTGAACCACAAGATTCGCGGAAATATTCATAAGAGCGCCCGGTTTTTGTAAAACTAAGCTCTGCTTTAATTGCGCGTTCGACACGCGCCTATCTGTATAACATGAAAGCGCCATCCAACGAGGGTGTGGATAAAAAAAGAGGATTCCGGGAAATTCACATAAGAGGCCGCAGTTCTGTGTTACTAAACGCTAGTTTAATGGCATAATTAACGCGCGATATCAATCGACGAGATAAACTTCTTCGAAACTCTTGAAAGCTTTATTATATACGAGAGATTTGCATTAATGTATTAGTTTCATGGCGCTGTGCCAGCAAAAGAGTTTCTTATATGACGTACTGCGTCTTGCATGAAATAATACATCACAAAAGCTCGCCAAAAACGGCGGTTCATCGCTGTACAGGATCAAACAGACGCATGATTGATCGGGAGAAATTTTGATTTGTTCGCAGATCGCTTGTCATGTCGTCAAGTACTCAACATAATGGTGATACTTGGATTCATGGTGAATTACATGCTTCGGGTCAATCTGACGATAGCCATTGTCGCTATGGTAATACATAACGAAACGGGACATTCCAGCAACTCGAGCTTACAGCGCGTTGCCCAGTGTGGCGTTACCGAATCGACGATTGTCAATCGTTTTTCGATTAATCGATCCGTCAACGCTACAGCGTCGTTGGACAGAGGGACAACAATGGGAATCGATTCTAACAACTCTGAGAGCAGTCCGGGTAACATTAACACGATGAACGGCTCTACCCTCGCAGACTTTGGTCCTCAAAATGTGTGTCTCGAAAGCCATTATTTTTTTATCCTCTCTAATGAAACACATATTGAATGAACTACAAGAAGAAACAGGATTTATGGAACCAAACGAATCAAAATTCATTTGACGTTGATACACATATTTCGCTCAGCATGATACAAAAGAGCGTAGGGCATCTAAATATAAGCGATATAGTTACTGACTCTAATGAAAGTGATGGCAATCGATTAGGCATAATTTACTCTTGAAACTTTTCCATTGAACCTGACACAAGTTGGCAAAGCCTCTATAGTTTTATCATCGGGAATCTTTGAAAAATAAACATCCAAATTTATTTTAAAATATTTTCAATTTTATAAGTCATTTTGTATTGTACAGTTACGATTGAGAGAACAAAAATTCGAGGCCAAAATCGTCAAAACAGAGCTTAGTCTCCTTCGTTCGATATTTTAATGAAGCAATTCACAAATCTTTTTTTCTTATCATATTCATTCTTGTACAAATGAGGTTATATATTTGTTGGGAGTTCTGGGCGATCGTCGTTAAACGATGATTAATTTCATTTGTTTCAGGATATGGATGAATTGAAACAAACGAGATACATTTGGGATGAGTACGAGGTGAATTTTATATTGGGAAGTTTTTTCTGGGGCTACATCTGTACGGAACTTCCGGGTGGTAGATTGGCGGAAGTGATCGGAGCCAAACGAGTTTTTGGCTATAGCATGCTGGTCTCCAGCTTGGTGACTCTTTTGACACCACTCGCAGCGACATTTGGATACTCGATGGTCGCTGCTCTCAGAATAGTTCTTGGATTCATGCTGGTAGACCAGGAAATAAAATAGTATTTGTACGTCGTTTTTTTAAATTCAATCGTTGCCGATGTTGATCAATATTGATATTTTACAGGGAGCAACGTGGCCAGCGATCCAACCGATGACTTCTCACTGGATTCCACCGATGGAACGAAGCAAATTCGTCTCTAATATGATGGGTAAGAATTTGATTCGCAAGAATCCAGTTGACAACTAACAAGAATCCTCATTTCTGATTTTTTTTTTTTGCTACTTATGTGTTACTGCGCAGCCTCCTCGCTCGGTGCAGCAATCACCATGCCCGTGTGTGGATTTCTTATATCGGCAATCGGATGGGAATCAGTTTTTTACCTGACCGGAGGCATCGGAGTTGCCTGGAGTCTAATGTGGTTTGCACTTGTGTTCGATTCGCCGGCACAGCATCCGAGAATTTCGGAAGAAGAAAAACGATACATTCAGGATGCGATCGGTACCACTTCAACCACCAAAGTACGGGAAAACAATCACCCAGAGATAATTGACCATTGAAAAATCGAGTGTTCAATCGGATATATTCGTTTTCAGCATCTCAGTGTACCCTGGAAAGCCATTTTCACATCTGCGCCCGTTTGGGCTATCATCGTGACTCATGGTTGCAGCGTTTTTGGTTATTTAACGGTGATCAATCAACTGCCGACTTACATGAAGTACATACTGAATTTCAACGTCAAGGAGGTAAAACAATACCGCGTGATAAAAACTTGCGAGGCCTGCTAAATAGACCGTGAGATACTGATGATGTTGATATAATTTTTCAGAACGGACTCTTATCTTCTCTGCCATACTTGGGAAAATATTGTTTTGCCCTGGTGACAGCTACTCTAGCGGATCATCTGCGTCGCACTGGAAAACTCGGGGTTACCATGATTCGCAAGATATTCACGACAATAGGTGCGTAGATATTCCGTAATATTGCATTTTCGTTGGTCGAGTGTTCTCCAGGGTACATTGGATGATTGGGGGGGTTTGAAAGATCGAGCACCGTCCTACTAAGAAACTAGATACATATGCAGCTCGTTCCATCTCAGAGAGCATTTGATAAATAAATTGAACGCCATCGTACGATCAGCCGATGTCCTCAATTCTATCTATCTAATTCATCCCATAAACTCTAATTCGTCCTATAAACTCGTTCGTCAAAGTTATATTCTCATGGAGATTCTTTTTTTTTAGCGGTTCTATGCCCCAGTATACTGATGGTAGTATTGGCGAATTGGGGCTGCGATAGGGTGACGTCAGTGGCAATATTCACAGCTGCTTTGACGATAAACGGTGGTGTGACCGCTGGCTATCTCGGCAACGGTCTCGACATAGCGCCCAATTTTTCCGGCACGATATTCGGTTTGGCGAACACTCTCAGCTCACTCGGTGGCTATCTGAGTGCTCTGATGGTCGGAACGATAACGTATCACAATCAAACCTACGCTGGATGGAGCGTAATCTTTTGGATTCTGGCGGGTACCTACTTCACCGGTGCCATTGTTTTCGCAATTTTCGGCACCGGTGAACTCCAAGACTGGAACAATCCGGAGAAAATCGAACAGTCGAGAAGAATCAACGAGGGGGGAACAACGAATTATTCCGAGGAAGCAACACCACTGAAGCGACCAATCGCGTGACGATGCTACTACTGTATCAACGCAATTTACCCAAACGAGACTACCGGTACATGTCGCACTAACGAATTACGATTTCTAAGCGTAAGCCAAAGTATTTGTAAATAAAATGCACAAGTTTGTACAAGATAATTTTCTAACTCCCCGTGTCGGCTCTTATCGAAGAGTCTCATTACCAACTGTCAGTAATGCCAAGATCCTCAGTTCATATCATTAGCGAGAATCTGGTCTGTGCTATTGGGAACTCACAAATGTCACCCTGACCTCTAGCGGCCAAATTTTCAAGTAATTCTCTCCAGTTGCTGCCTGATGATTACCATTGATTACCATACGAATTTGTCACTTTTTAACAATAATTTAAAATCTGCTGCTTTATTACAAGAAATAAATCATAAAATAAAGATCGAGAAGACATAATCGATATTTGATGCGAGGGCATGAGATTTTCAGCACACGCAGAATATGAATAATCGTTTTAGTTATGTCGTGTAAACACAAGCGACGTGACTTTCAATTTCATGACTTATGAAATATGGACAATAATTTATAAATAAAACATTTTTCACGCGATAGTTTGATATTTTAACTAATAATTTATTGTTCGAACGCATTTATTTAACCGAAAAGTGACGGGAATTTTTTAAAAGATTTTGAGGTTAAACATGGGATGTCATGTAGGTTCATTGTAATCCTTATGGCGATAATCACTTGATCCGTATCCAATTTGCGCAGTGGATTCTATCCACGCATAATCTCCAACGGTAATAAACCCCATTGTCAAATGTTACCACAAAAAATCGCATTTTGCCGAAAAATATGCGGTAATCCAGTGTTTACAACTGTTCCCTACGCTGCCCCATGCTAACTAGAGCTGGCTACTGGCAACTGACTGGAGAGAAGAGGCCATATTGGATAGGCCCCGCCTCCGTGTTGATTCCCAATAGGGATCGCATACGAGAAGCTCAGCTCAGATGGCAGCATCATCGATTGCGCCTTTTCGCGGATTTTTTAGATGACACATAATAAAATGTGATTAGAATAAAATTGTTTGAAATGATAAATATTTATCATGGAAAGTGCCAACAATTACAAGCAAAATTTAAAAAACGGGGAACTGCAATAAAAGGAAAAAAACGAATCATTTGATAAAAAGGTACGCAATATTAAAAAAATACCATTTTTGGTACATAAATAAAAGTATAACCTCACAAATAGCATCACAAAAATTTCTAGAAGAGCAATGAAATATATTTTTTTTTTTCGATTGTTCTTCTACGATGAAAATACGTTTTTCCTACGTTTTTTGTCTTATGAAAACGAAAAAATTTCCTCTTCTTTTACACATCGAAACCCAACAATTACGCATAATGGGTAGATTCAATTTACTTATCCACTAGTTTTTTCACATGTGAACCCCGCGAATGAATAAAAAATATTAAATATGTGTATTATTTTTAATTGCTTTTGTAACATTTTTTTTATTAATTAGAGCTTTTTTTTTAATACAAATGTTAATTTCGATAAAAACGATTCAAAAGTTCCGCTAAAAGACGCAGCCTATGATGCTGCCACCACACGGCTGAGTTTGGCAGTGCAGATCCCTATTTTACCGCTACTAATCGAACGATATCTCGACAACTACGCCTCAACCGGGAAAATTTCGTACCCGGTAACTGTGCCCCAAAAGCATACTGACCATCCTCACTGCATCTACATCACCTACACGTTTTACAATCACGAGGTCAAAACACATCAGTTCATAACCTCCTTTACGATGAATATTATAATTGATACGAAGGGTCAAGCGGATCTTGTATCGAAGGATCGATTGTTGGAAAGCGACGACGACGATGTAATTCTCGAGGACATCGGTAATTATTCGTCACACGACTATTTTAATTCCTCGTTATATCTCTCTGTTCAAAAGAGAGGTTAGGATCCCCGTACGGTCGCGCGAGAGAGAAGCCCAAAAAAAATTATTAAGATTGTTATGACGATACTTCAAAATGCTGCCATGCAGACAAAATTTTTCCACAATGTTTATAATCCTTTTGCCTACGTTCCTGTAAAACTTGGATACGAGTCACAGTACCGTTTTTGAGAAAAAAAATTCGGAAAGTTAATGTGTTTCGTAGGTTAACTGTACTCATGACAGATAAATTATGCCAATTTTTGCAGTATTTACGTAATATCTGACAAGAAAATGGTGCCAATGAACTGAAAAATATTAATATTTTTTAAGGGGTTAGGTACACTTGCAGGGCCAAAAAAAAAACGCTTTTTTGAGATTTTTTTTTTTCAAGACAGTTTTCATTATTCATTGATCAATATTGACCAGTTCAAAAGATACACATTTCGAGAAGTTACAGTAATTTTTTCATGTCAAAAGAGTGATGAGCAACCGAAACAAACTAACTCATTGGAATTAGTTAACAACAATATTCTCTTGTACTCGACGGCGAGATTTTATCAAAATTCAATTTTTTGTCAAAATGGCGGATGTTCAAAGTAAAAAAATGTTTTTTTTTCACTAAAAAAATCGTTGATTCTTCGGTTGTATGAAAAAAAAATAAAGCGAAAATTCAAAATGTTTCACCGTCAGGCACAAGAGAATATTGTTTTCAACTAATTCCAACGATTTAGTTTGTTACAAATGTTCCAGTCGTGAGTCACCTTACGCGCTGCAAAACAACTTTTTATTTTTTTTGGGCCTCTGGGAGATTGGCCGTAACTCGGTTGCTTAATCACTCTTTTGACATGAAAAAATTACCGTAACTTCTTGAGATGCGTATCTTTCGAACCGATAAACATTGATCAATGAATAATCAAAACTGTTTTAAAAAAAAAATCTCAAAAAAAGCTTTTTTTTTTTGGCCTTGCAAATGTACCCCTTAAGAAACATTATCTGGATATTCTGTAAAAATTTCCGAATTTTTTACAGTAACGTATTCAGAATATTTATAATGAAAGAGAAAAAGGATCCGCGCCGATCCGTGAGCGGCGCAAACGTTGTATCGTCGCGCTCACCGCGCGCGGACTCCGCCCTTTCCCCTGGCTGAGTAACCGGCACAAAAACCTTAAAAATTTCTAGAAATCGAACCTGCAAATTTAGCCAAAGAGGAGAAAAAAAAGAAGAAGAAGAAGAAGAAGACCAAGTCGCAGAAGAGAATACGATTGGTCGATATTTGCGAAAATCCGGAAATTCCAAAAAAAATATCAAGCACGGACATTGATCTCGATGATTTCGAGAGAGAAATGGGCTGGACAAATAAACGTGGCAAGCAGCCGAAGAAAATTGCAAATGTCGTGAAAATAACAAAAGCCGTAGATCCGTTAGAGAAGATACTTGAAAAATCGGCGATCAAGCCGGGCTTCGAACAGTTGGAGACGGTGCCGCGATTCGAGGTGAGCCTGAGGAAGCAGCGAATGCAGAGGCGGAGGGAGCGCGAAAAGACGAAGGGAAAAAAATGGTTCAATCTACCGGCCACGGAAATGACGGAGGAGATAAAGCACGATTTGGAAATAATACAAATGAGATCGGTCCTCGATCCCAAACATTTTTACAAGAAAAACGACATCAAGGCACTGCCCAAGTATTTTCAGATCGGCAAAGTCATGGATTCACCGATCGATTATTACAACGGTCGTTTAACGAAGAAAGAGCGCAAACGTACGATCGTCGATGAGCTCATGGCCGACGCGGAATTTGCCAAATTCAACAAGAGAAAGTACAAGGAGATCGTCGACGAGAAGCATAAATTGCAGTACAAGGCGCACAAGCACGCGAGAAAACTCAAGGGAAAGAAGAAATAGGAAATTAAACGTTGGATCTTTGATGAAAAATTTATATATTTATAAAAATTTTCAATAAATCTCATTTTGATTTTACTATTTATGACTTTTTTTATTATCATCATCATTATTATTATTGTTGCAGAAACAAAAATTAGAAAAAAAACAAAATAGAAAATAGAATAGATCGTCGACGAGAAGCATAAATTGCAGTACAAGGCGCATAAGCACGTGAGAAAATTCAAGGGAAAGAAGAAATAGGAAATTAAACGTTGGATCTTTGATGAAAAATGTATATATTTATAAAATTTTCAATAAATCTCATTTTTATTTTATTATTTATGACTTTATTATTATCATAATTGTTATTATTATTTTTGGAGCGAGCAGTGGCCCAGTTGGTCCGACTCTGGACTGCCACGCAGGCGGCCAGGGCTTCGATCCCGCGGCCGGCACCAATGGATTTTTCCAGATGCTTTTTCTGCGAGCTCGGTGGTTCGAAACCCACCTTAAATTGTAGGTTCTCACAAATACACTGGGCCAATAGCAATGAGGTTGCAAAAATCGAGGGAGAAAAATAGTTCCGTAAATGAACAGAAAAACTAAAATAGTGGGCCCGGTGTAAGAGTGATAGAGTGTATGAAAGTGTTGTAAAAAGCCGAAAAGGCTATGCAAGTAAAACTTACTACTACTATTATTATTTTTGTAGAAACAAAAAGTAGAAAAAATAAATCTTTGATGCATCAATGAAATCCACCAGTTATTTCTATAGATGCGCCATTTATGTAAGAACTCTTGTCGGAGGCCAAGAAAATTATGAGTTCGGCGACCTCGTCGGGCTTTCCGATTCTTCCCAGGGGTATTTTGCTCAAAAAGACATTTCTCACATTGTCAGGAATGGTTTTTATCATTTCCGTGTCTATTATCCCCGGTAGCACGGCGTTGACTCGTACGCCGAATCTTTAAATTTTGAAAATAACGATACAATGTTCTAGGGATACGTTGCTATAATAATAATAGGGGTTATAACAATAATAATAATGGGGGTTAGCTAAAATCGTACTTTCCAAACTCCATTGATGCACTTTTGGTCAGCGCGACGACTCCGGCCTTGGATGCGGCGTAATTGCACTGACCGATGTTCCCAATTTTACCTATAATCGATCCTATATTTATGATAGAACCTCCCGCCGAAGAATCGTGCTCTAACATTTTATTAACACCGCTCTGGATCACTAAAAACGTTCCCTTCAAGTTTACTTCGACGACTCTATCGAAATCCATCGGACTCAACTTCAGCAGAAAATTGTCTCTGGTTATTCCTGCTGAATTTATCAAAATGGTCGGTGGTTTGCCATAACGTTGGAGAGTAGTCTCGAAAGCGTTTTGCACGCTTTCGTGCTGCGCTACATCGAGAACAAGAGCCGCGTGATCTGGGCCTGCGGTGAACGGTCGATTATAAGAAAATGCTACGTTCGTGAAAAATCTAATGTACAATGTATATTAACCATCCAAAAATGAGACGGTGTCTTTGGCATTTTTAATATTTTGATCCGCCGCTATGACCTTTGCTCCTTCTCTCGCGAGAGCCCTGCAAGCTGCCCTACCAATACCGGAACCGGCACCTACGAAATAAACGCTCGAATGCTCAAAAAAATTTTCCCGCTGATCGACTGCTTTTTTTTTTTTCTTTCTTGAAACCTCATCAATAATTATTTACTCAGACCTGTAACGAACGCGAGTTTCCCTGCCAACATGCTCGACTTTGTTCCCGCGACAAATATAACTGCTGATTCTCTTTATCAGCAAAGTGTTTTACGGCAGAGACGCCTTTATTGATAAACAGAAAAAAAGAACGATTCGAATATGACCTTGAATTCGAAAGGAGTATTTGGAGCAACTTTTCGGAGCATATAAAGTCTATTCGAGAACCAAATAATCGGCAATTGATGTATGGATAAATTATATTTCATAATAAATATGCCCTCAAGTTCTCATTATATTCTGTCAACGTAAAAGAATGATTAATTGTATCGGGGTCTAATTAGGATCGACTTTCGTTGCCCCGGTAACGGATATCATTCGACACTGACGTCAACGGCGTCCGCAGTGACGTCAGTAGAATTCAACAAACGACTTTTGTTGCGTGTTTACAGAATACAAATGAACTTGCAAGTCATTGCGTGAACGGGTTAGATTTTAACAATCGAAAAAAGGGACAAAATACATTCCGGCAGTCTCCTGTCAATGGATTTTTTTTATAAAAAAAGAGTATTCACTTTGTAGAAAATCAAACAGCTGTAACTCATCAACAATAGCAACAGGATATTGGAGCCACGTACGTCACGGAAAATTCATTCGAATTCGAACGCAACCGCTCGCGCTGCGGTCACGCCGCGCGCGAGTGTCGCGTGAAAAAAAGACCGCGTTGTACGAAGAGTATGCACACTTTTTTTCGATTATCTCTCGATAGATTAGTTATTTTAGAGCAAACTTCGTCTTAGAGGAGCCATTATTTTGAAAGTCAATATTAGAAGCCATTTTTTTCGCTGGAAAAAAAACCATATAAAGTGTGTTATTGGAAAATATATCACGATACGCATTACAAGACAAGTCCTTCGTGATCGTAGATGCGTGCTATATAAAACCGATATAGCAAATGCTCCCATAGTTGTATTGAATTAGTACTTGAAAATCTCGACTTTGGTCTTGAAAAACGTAACTTGTTAAATATGTTGAGAAATGACACACAAATAATTCCTATGTTGTATATAGAATTACATACGTATTGTTACAATTTCTAGAGGAGTAAAAGTCTTTAGTAAATCGACCAAATTTCGAAAATATATTATTTCCAGACAGTCTATAATTTGCGTGTTTCGTTCAAACGCGAATTTCAAACTGAAAAAGAAACAGAGAGTGGGGAGAGCCCGTGAAGTTATAAAAAAATATTTACGTTCCCAACGAGTTTTGCGTTGCGGGAACGTCTACTGTATGTATGCCTATATAGGTGGCGGTGGCAGCACGGGGGGATTGTAAAATTCATCGCGAAGAGAAAAACGCAGCCTTGCCGGGGTAAGAGCCAAAGAGAGGCCAGAGCCGGTGGTGGTTGTGCGATTGTTGTTGGATTAGTGTAGTGGTTAAGTGTAGCGACGCGATAATAGAGAGAAAGGGAAGAGTTCCCCCCCGTCTCTCAGCGATGCTGGCCGACGCTGGAAAATGGCCGTGATCGGCGAGCCCAGGTTGAAGACGGTAAATGATAGGGAATTGGGGGGATTATCGGGCCCCAGGTGTTCCGGTTACGGGGTTAGAACGCCGACACGTCGTCGTCGTCGACGTGATAGCAGCGATTCGTCGTTTACGACGAGGAGCAACGTTGAGCCCGCCGTACAAAACCGGGAGATGTCGTCGTCGAATCGCGATGATGGCGGCGGCCTCGATCCGGGCGAGCTCAGCGATCCCGAGGACGCTTATCTCGACACCGATCCGCTCAGGTACGAGCTGCGCAACATACAGAGCGTCATCAAGGTGACGAGGCAAAACATCGACGCTCTGAACAACCGGTTCGCCGGTTTTCAGCATCCCCCATCGATATATCTCACCGAGTATCACGAATTAACGAGCAAACTTCACGAGCTCGAGTCCAAGGAACAGAAGCTCAATGAGCTCTTGAATTCGACGATTTCAAGCTCGCAGGAGGACAGCGGAGCAACGACAACGTACAGATGTCCTAGAACACCGTCGAAGTCGCTGCTCAGGGCGCATTTGCCGAATCAACAGAGAACCAGCGTTCAGGTGAGCTTGTTTTTCTTCGTCTATGAATTTTCGTAAGGATCGTGTCACTCGATATCCATGAAACTGTGCGATGAAATTGCACGTACGGGAGATAAAAATTTTGTGAAAAATGATTCACCGCAAATCACCTACTTTGTGAATTATTTTCATGTCTTGTGTTGCAAATTTTGTTTATCCTAACTAATAATACGAATAAATTTCACGATTGTGGGACTGAAATGCAATTGACTCGTACAAAGGCACAATCCGAGTGTTTACTGTGAAGTATAAAAAAATCATATTTATAATATGAAATTACTCCGGGAGTATTTTGATGTTGTCTTTCTGTTTGAGATCCGGTGATACTTTCTATGTAAAAGGACAAATCTTTTGACCAGATGCATTATAGATATAATTTTCTCATTACCGAATACCTCTAGGTAAATATTTTTCCATTTTCAACCTATTCTCGCAGCTAAAAGATTGACTGTAGCCTGGAAATTTAGAGAAATGATCGGTCGGGTGAAAAAAAAAAAATGTACTCCATAAGCGAGTAAATATTTCGTGCGAGAGCTTTGAATGAAAATTTTCTGAATACGGACTGGAATGAATCTTACAAATCTTTAATTTCTTTGGCGGGACCTGAATCTTGCGAGAAGTTAAAAATGGAAGGACATTAGTGCTTATCCGATTGGGCTACAAATAAATTATTTCAATCATGGTCTTTTGATATTTTTTTTTTTTCAAAGAGTCTTATTATTTTTCAAAGGTTTTTTCTCAGAATTTCTCTAACGATCGAGGCAAAATCAAAATTTTCGTCCCTCGATCAATTCGATATATATACGAAAAATATTTTTTATACTTTGATTAAAATTTACATGTTACATTACTCATGCATAAATAAAAGCTAAATATATCAATTTTATCTAAATGAAAGTAAATGAAAAATATATATAAAATATATCTGACCCGATGACATCCATCATGGAATAAAAGAGCGATCGATTTTATAAAAATTTTGCCTCTACATAAAAGATTTAACATTGATCTTTGTATATATCCATCTCCACGAAGCTTAAGGTAGTTCTTGCGCGATCAGTGGCGGAGAATAAACGGAAATGATTTTATACCATTGCGCTATCGATAATTCGTAAAATCTTTTTCAAACATCCGTCGAGCTTATGTTTTTCAGTGAAAATCCGAATCCTCAATATTTTTAAAACAAAAGTGAGCGTAATGAATTTCGAGATAATCTTCGCGCGGTCATGATTCCTCCTACAGTCGCTATCCTAAAATCGTGATTTTCAACTCAATTTTTCCCCCTTAAAAGGGTCGTCGAGGTGCGCTCAAACTTTGCGGATGCATCGTACGCTGCTTTGAGGAGTTTTGGTACCACTATTGAAAATAATGCCAACTCAATTTTTTTTTTTTTAATAAACCACAAATATATAAAGCGCGAACCGCTCAAATTTCAAGTCGATCCTCCGTGTCGGTTTTTGTAAAAATAATTTTCGAAAATTTGGCCTCATACGCGAGAACAAACGGGAGCAATATTCGTTCGAGCCGAAAATTCCATTAAAATACCACCACCAGCATAAAATTTATGTCAGATCTTTCTTAGATCTTTAATATCAACAAATTTGAATAGGTTCGTCCATCCGGTTTATTAGTTACAAGCCCAAAGCGTGAGCTCACTATCCACGGGTATTAGCGCACGAACGGTCCGACTCTCTTTTGCCGTCGCCGCTCTGTACCGAAACTCCTCAAGATTAACGTATCAAAAAATTGCATCCGATTCCGCAACTGTATGCCCAAAAACGCTGGGACTACCTTAAAACGCGTTTCAATCAATGGAACGGTAAAATTTCCCCCCCCCCCCCCCCCCCCTCGAAGCGAGCATCTCGCTGTAACGATCGCAAATCGTAATTTGCAGATACGCGACGGTCTCTCGCTGAGAGACGCTCTCGCTAAAGCAATGAAGCTGAGAAATCTCACGACCGAGATGTGCGTCGTTTACATCGTCGATACGGACGATTCAAAGTATCCCATACCCTGGGACACGGATATATCATCGCTCGATTGCGACGAGATATCCGTCGAGATACTCGACAAGTTTCCCATAACAACATCGATATCGCATAATTTCGTGCGCAAGACATTCTTCACTCTCGCGTTCTGCGAGTGCTGCCGTAAATTGTTGTTTCAGGGCTTCTATTGCCGCACGTGCAATTATCGTTTTCATCAGAGATGCGCGGGCGGTGTGCCGGCTCTGTGTCATCAGGTAAGAATGCAGGACGCGTACTATCGGGCATTGCTGGCGCACAAGCCGATGTACGTTGAAACGAACGACGTTATTCTACGTTTGCCGTCCGATTATGGTCTGAGTCGTAGCATGTCACCGTGCCTCGTACCAGCGGCGAATCAGCGACATCCGCGAACTCTCGGACAGCAGGATCGTTCGAGCTCCGCGCCAAATGTTTGCTTCAACACCGTAAAACCGATTATCGGCGATAGCCTCGCGACCGCGGAAGATTACGCGAGATCGCAGAGCCTCGGACGTCCGATTGGCCCGACTCAGAGTCCCGTATCACCGGGCAGCAGTCCAACGAAGCACAGTCAATCGACCCAGGCAAGCCCAACGAGCACCCTGAGACCCAAACGTCCGCGTGCACGTTCGGCCGACGAATCATCCAAGAATCTTTTAGCCCCGCGGGAATCAATCGAAGATTGGGAAATTCCAGCTGACGAGATACTCGTAGGACCGAGAATTGGCTCGGGATCATTCGGCACGGTTTACAAGGCTCACTGGCACGGTCCGATAGCGGTTAAAACGCTCAATGTCAAGATACCAACGAATGCTCAGCTTCAGGCATTCAAAAATGAGGTCGCCGTATTACGGAAAACTCGTCACGTTAATATTTTATTGTTCATGGGCTGCGTGAGCAAGCCACAATTGGCAATTGTCACACAATGGTGCGAGGGTTCGTCGCTTTACAAGCATCTTCATGTTTTCGAGTCGAAATTCGAGCTTTTAACGCTGATCGAGATCGGTCGACAGACTGCCCAGGGTATGGATTATCTTCACGCGAAGAATATCATACATCGCGATCTCAAGAGCAACAATATATTTTTGCACGACGATCTAACCGTGAAAATCGGTGATTTTGGTCTTGCTACGGCGAAAACACGCTGGTCGGGCTCGCAACAGTCGCATCAGCCGACCGGCTCGATATTATGGATGGCACCCGAGGTCATAAGAATGGAGAAGAAAAAGGAAAATCCTTACAGCTATCAGTCGGATGTTTATGCCTTTGGTATCGTACTTTTCGAGCTGCTGGCCGGTCAATTGCCGTATTCGAATGTCAGCGACAAGGATCACATATTGTGGAAAGTCGGGAGTGGTTATTTGCGTCCGGATCTCTTGAAATTACGCTCCGACACGCCAAAAGCGCTGAAAAGACTCACCGAGGATTGTATAAAATTTTCGAGGGACGAGAGACCGATATTCCGACAGATATTGGCAAGTCTGGAGGGTCTTATACGAGGTTTACCGAAAATAACGAGATCCGCATCGGAGCCAAATCTCAATAGGACTCAGCTACAGTCGGATGATTTTCTTTACGCATGCGCATCGCCCAAGACACCCGTGAACTTTCAATTCGGCGGTTTTCCATTTTATCCGAGCGGCGGTAATATCTAGGGGCGCTTTCGCCGGACAGGCGGAACCGTGAAAAAAATTTCGCCCATCGCTATGGTGAGAAGGCACTCGGACGCCGACTGCTGGCGATGAGCAACCCCCTCGACGAGGAGCGACGATTTTAAGGTGTGAGCCAGAGAGAGAAAGGGGGAAATGCTGACTCTCTGGTTGAAGGTATTATGTGTAAGAAGGCCAGGGAAAAAAGGGAATTTTTGAGAATTGATATTTTTTTTTTTTTGCAAAAGTAACGTTTAAGAAACTTTCGGTAATTTTTTCGCTCATAAATATTCATTAAGGCAGTCGTCCGGTGTAGAGGCGTAAAAAAAAGATTTTTCGTGATTTTTTTTTTTTTTTTTTTATAAGGAAAGAAACAACTTCTTGAAAATATTATTTTACTTTAGCGCACATTTGGAGAGTGTAAAAAAAATTTGTTATCAACTAATTGTCGCAAAATGGTGGAGTATTTGATTGAGCGGAGAAGCGCCTCGTGGAGTCTCGAACTGGCGGGAAAGATGGTGAGCTTAATTCTTGTCTGGAACGCAAAAATCACAATTATTTTTAATTGGCATATATTTTTTATTGTCGATGAACTATTCGCTGTGCCATATTATAGCGGCTGAGAACTACTCGGAGCGCCCATGGTGGCGAGAATGCGCATGTTTTGCTGGAGTCGCGTCAGTGCAATTGTGGGCCAATATATAATAGATAAGTCGCGGAAAGGAAATTTAATACAAGAATGTATTCTGCTACACAACTTTGGAAATTAAGTTTTACGCGTTTTCGACAGCAATTTATAAAGTTGATCAGCGCAAAAATTATATTCGTTTGGTGCAAAAAACAAAGAAAGTAAAATTCGTGATTTTCAGGAGGTATTATCGAAACTTCAGAGTCAAAATAGTGTTTGGATTTTCTGCTAAATTTTTATTTTTAAATAGTGACTAAAAAAATTATTTTAATTTTGTATTACTAATATACTTGTGTTTTGAACACTTTGATTGTTAGGAAAAAAATTTTTCATAAGAAAAGACTTGCATGATTCTAGCAGTTATATGGGGAAGAAGGTTAGGTGGCAACATCGCTTTAGCGGAAGAATGCGTGTGTCGTGTGTCAGAGTTGTATGGGTGCGTGCGTGAAGCATGTGAACCTAACCTCACTTATTTTGTGATCGAACCGCAAATGGTGAAATTATTTCACTGCTTATTTTTTGCATTTATTTTTCAAGTTCCGATCTATATATATATATATATATATATATATATATATATATATATATATATATAGACACACATATATGCGTGCGATAGTTGAGTTGGTTATGCGACGTTGCCAAATTTATTTTCAATCAGCTCGTATAGTCCGTCGCGTTCAGAAACCAGTGCGATTAACTCGATATTTCTCTTTTATTTCATCGGTAATCCTACATTTAAAGTACATCAATTTATTACCTGTAATCCAAAGTTGCATGTGTTCGTTTTTCATCAACGAAAGTTGGAATTATCACGCAGAAAAAATAAAAAACCTAACCTTGGTACCCTTCACGCCATAAGACATAAAGTTAAAAGTATACAAAAATTGTGATTTTGAAATTAAATATCTCAGTTTCTAAACGGTAAATCGTTGTGAAATTTCACGTAGCTAAGTTGGAAATTAATTTTCACGTGAGAAACGATAATACCTCCTTAAACGCGCATATATTGTCTCTGGTATGAAAAATTCATGTCAGGATATTATAATACCAAATAAATTGATTTTTTTTTTTGCCTTTTTAGTAGCTCTCATGATTCGCTACCCGAATATGCAGTGAGTCTATGTAAATGTCTATGTCTCTGTGTCGTCTATGTAAATAAATGAGAGCTATTCCAGCAAAATTTGCCGAGTACAGCCGGCCGCGGCGCCACTTGGCTTTCCGCACACAGCGAATAAAAAAAACGTGAAACAATATTAAGGTATTTCGGTACAGACCGGTGGACTGGGAATAAGCGGAAACGATGGTGCGGCGGCGCGCGGTGAGCGGGGCATGCATAAAACAAAAGAGAGTCCGACCGTTCATGCGCTATACCCGTGGATAGTGAGCTTTGGCTTGTAACTAATAAACCAGATGGACAAACCTATTCAAATTTGTTGACACTCATATTAAAGATCTGATAAAGATCTGACAAATTTTATGCGGTTGGTAGTATTTTAATGGAATTGTCAGCTCAAACAAATATTGCTCCCATTTACTCTCGGATTAAGCCAAATTTTTGAAAATTATTTTTACAAAAACGACATGGAGGCTTGAAATTTGAGCAGTTCACGTTTTGTATATTTGTCACTTATTTAAAAAAAAAATTGAGTTGACGGCATCATTTTCAAAAGTGGTATCGAAGCTCATTAGTTTTTGAACTTAAAAAAAAAGGGACGATTTTTACAATTTTTTTTTTTCTTCGTGCAATAAAAATAGTATAAAATTACTGTCGTTTTTCGTTCATTTAAGATGGTTTTTAATAATCCAGAGAATGAAGTTTGATTCGTGTGGATAGGTCAAATAGTTTTTTTGCTATCACGCCTGCCAGTTCGAGACTCCAGCGGCGAGGCGCGTCTTTAATACTCCGCCATTTTGCGACAATTAGTTGATAAAATTTTTTTTCATATCCTTCAAATGTGTGTCAAAGTACAATAAAATTTTCAAGAAGGTCCGTTGTTTTTTTCCTCATAAAAAAAATCACTTTTTTTTAGGCCTCTGCACCAGACGACTGCCTTAAAGGTATTATATGTAAGAAGGCCAAGAAAAGGGGAATTTATGAGAATTTTTTTTTGCAAAAGTAACGTTTAAGGAACTTTGGATAATTTTTTTGCTCAAAAATATTCATTAAAGTTGTGCCGGTTTCTCAGCCAGGAAATTTCAAACTCAATATTTTGTCGCCATTTTGTTCAAACTCAATATTTTGGAGATCGCAGGATAAACTTATGTGCCAGCGAAATCTTTTTTGTTTATTGAACTTTTGGATAATACCCGGTTTGCGAACGGGACAGTGCTCACCGCAAAGATACTTTTCAAAAAGTGCTTCTCGGATCATAACTCCGGGTTCTTTATCAATGAATATTTTTACATGAAAAAATTACCGAACGTTCCTCGAATGTTACTTTTTCAAATGTACAAAGATTCCGTAAGAATGTGAGCTTGTTGGTTTTCGGTATAAAAAAAAATCTCAAAAGTTTGATTTTTTTTTTCGGCCTCCCGACTAGGTATAAGCCATTAACAAGCGCCTTTATTCTCATCAACCATTTTTCTCAAATTCTCTTCGTCGCTCGGACCATTTGAGAGAAAAAAAAAAAATTACAAATTCACCAAGGCTGATGTCACCTATTGGCGTTTATTTTCGTCCAATAAAAGTCGCAAACAAGACCACTTTTTTTTGTTTAAAAAAAGAAAATCCTTTTATCGGTGCTAGCGTTCTCTTATCATCGCTCTTTTATTATCATGACGGAAGTATCTCCAATTTATCTGGATGTATATCAGACGACGAAGAACGCTGAGCAGTCGCGATAAAAAAACGATTTTTCAAAAAAAAAAAAATTTTGTTCGCGTAAATTGTTTTTTTTTTAAATCACGAAATTCGTGAGATCTGGGGATAAATGTCGAATGGAAAATAGATCCTTCAACGCCAGTAGGGACATTTACCTCACTCCGTCGGGGAAAGACGGCAAAGTGTCAAGATCGAGCCTTTTTTTTTTTTTTTTTTTTTTTTTTTTGAGAAAAATCAATAATATTTCTTCGGCAATGATTACAGAACAAATTTTTTATCAATCATGAAAAATAATCATTATAAAAATCACGACATCTTGGCCGAACTTTCTCTACAAAAAAAAACACACACACACACACACACACAGCATCACCAGTCGCAGTATCGATGATTGTAAATATAATTTTAGCAAAATACGCTCGCGTACGTGAGAGAGCCGTTGATTATGCGCGGGGAAAATCCTTGAAAAGGATGTAAAAAAAAAAAAAAAAAAAACAAGAAATTTACGTATAATCGTTTTTAGGACTCTGAAGCATTTAAATTTCGAGTGAATTCGTCGTTTGATCCGCTCATACACCTGACTCGATATTTTTTCCCCTCTCACTGATCGTTCTTCGGGCGCGATTTTTTCTTTTTTTTTTTTTTTTTTCTCTCTGTCGTCAAGAAATTAAGGAATTTTACGAGCGAGGGAAAAAAATCGAGCTGGTGCACGGAAAATAGCGATAGTCGATGGGAAGGAACGAACGAAAAAAAAAATTCTAGAGTGTATACTGCCTGTGAGAGGACGATGGGGCATTCCACGTAAAATTGACCCTCCGACTGTTAAAATTTTTTGTTTATTTTCGTATTTTACCATACAGAGCATTTTTTAGATTTTTTTTTTCGAAATGCCGGTTCCTTAAAAAATTATTTCTCAAGATAAAAAAAAAAAAAAAAAAAAAAAGAAAAGTCAAAGACGACGCTGCTGGCTCGAGTCGATTATCGTGAAACGGAAAATTGTTCGAGTAAAAGTAAAAATTGGATGAGCAAATATGGGCACGAGAGCCTGGATCGCTCATGAAGGCATAAAGTTTAGAAAAATTATTTTTTTAAAAATGCTCCTTTCCATTTCAGTTAGAGATCTTATTTTCATGCAGGAGTACAATTTTTTTTTTTCTCAATAATTTGTATATAGCAATGATATTGCAAAATATTGAACAAGTATTTGCGATTAATTATTCGAAAGTTATGGATGCTGGAAATTTTTTTTTTCTATGATTCATATAATTTTTTAAATAATTATACACGATCGTTTGTGCGATTATTTAATAATTATATGCAATAATTTAATATCATTGATATATTTCGTGTTGCTTTGGTAAAAAAAGGGGGGGGGGGGGGGGATTGAAGCGAAAAATGGCCGTCGATTTGGCGTGGAATAACTTTGCATGCGCGAGAGTATAAATGTATATGAGTATAAGAGAATACACGGTGCGGGATCGCGTACCACACACGAACACATATATTGATAGTTGGCCGATTTTTTGTCAATCGTAGTAAACGTCGAGACTAAAAAAAAAAAAAATAACCTCAAAAAAAGAGCTCGGCTCTTGTCAATCATCGTTTCTCGAGCCCCCCCTCTCGTGTGTGTTCGATATCATCGACTTTAATCAATTTATCATACGAAGAACACGTCCTATGTCAAATTCTGTATTTATTATAAATCTTCGTCGTTGAGAGGAAAAAAAAAAATCGTGTTTGCGCATCCTCGACTGAGCGTGTGAGAGATTTATCGACCGAGACACACACTCGAAGTCGATCAATCGCCAGGTATAATTATAATAATATTTCGGTAAATCGTTGACGAACTAAAAAAAAAGGGCCTAAAAACATATTATATATATATATCTCGTCGGGATTACCGTTTGTACAGGCGAACCGTAAGTAAATATGTAAGTTATAAAAAAAAAAAAAAAACAAGCGTTCGGATTTCCGGCTTCCACGAGATTTATTTATTTATTTATGTGATCGGATGGAAAGACAATTGGTGTTTGAGAAAGAGAGCAGCGAGAGAGAGGAGACGCTCTCTCGATTCTCGAAAGTGTGAATGCAAAGTGATATAAGTAAGCCGCGCAGTGATCGGACAGTCCGATGGAGACAGAACAATGCAAGAAAAATTAAAAATGAAGTATATATAAAAGAAACTCTTACACTAATTGTAATGACGCTTTCTCGCGATCGGAGAAACAGCGCAACACACGTGAAACATATAATTAATGATCGAGTATAATTGTAAAAGAAGTGTCGAAACGACGTGGGCAGAGAGAATAAAACGTGATGGAGATATTTGGCGATCGAAAAAAAAAAACACGGATGACGAAGAAACGAACGGAAAATATTTGACGTGATGGTAATTTTTGAAGTTAGATTTTCCGCGACAATTTCAATGAATTATTCACGCATCCACGAGTTTGAATAATTTTATCCAATCGAAACTAAAGCACAAAGACGCGCAACGTCGGAACTTTAGCGTTCGGAAAATATTGATAATATTTATTAATGTTTAAAAAAAAAAAAAAGTCTTTTTGGATTCGAGACTGTGCGCGCTCTGGGCATTCGAATTGGGTCGATGCATGTTAAGGCGCATGCGCGACCGCCAAGAAATTTCGTGTGCTTTCCACGTTCCTATTTTCGACACTGGAGGGTTGAAAAAAATTGCAAAATTTTCGGTGAATGCCCAGAGTTGCGTCGATCGTTCTGTGATTTTTTTTTTTCTTCTATTAAATGTTTGTGCAACGTTCGGATGAAAGAATTCTTGAAAAAGAGATGATTTCACGGAGCGCACTGCCTCAAATTAGATCGAATTTTATTTCAACTTAAATAAAAACGTCTTATCGCTCACTTTTTTTTTTCATAACCTATAATAATATGTCGAAGATTTCACGTGTTTCGAGAATTTTCATCGTTCTAATCTCCGAGTCTGTTTGGCCGATATGTTTGAAATCACGGCCAAAGTTCTTTGTCTCTGCCACACGTCTCGGGCTGGAAATTTATCCCATTGTACATTTTTTTCGCTTGAATGTAATTGTAATAAACGCATATGTGTAAGAAAGAAATGGAGCGGGAGAGAGCGAGAGAGCGGGCGATCGATCGTCGATGAACAGAGTTTTGAAAATAATAATGAAATCTTTACTTCGTTTGCCAAAAAAAAATTAAGTACGAATGACAACAAATTGTGAAGCTGAATTATGAAGAACACGATAATTCGTGCACGCGTCGAATTAAATCGAATGAAGCGAGAGATTTGGATCGATTGAGAGAGAGAGAGGCCATATTGACTGTATATCTGACGAACGAGCGAGAATGAGTTATTAAAAAAATAAAATTAGCTCGATCTTCGCAAACATGAGTTTTTTTTCTTCATATTCCTATCCCTTGCAACATTTTTTATTCTCAAATTATTTTCCATCGTATAACTTATTAATCCCGATACAAAATTATTCCCAGCACTCGCTTTGAGTTAAGGAATACATTTACGGAGACTTTTCCAACAGTTCCTCAGTGTGGAACAAAGTGCATATAGGGGGCTCTCGCGGATAACATACATGGTTAGTGAAATGAGATTGCGTGGCGTGTACATGCATGGAAAAAAACGACCCTGTAAACGCCTTGAACATCCGCTAGGGGGCGCTGACAGGCGTATATGTACACGGATTTCACACACACTAATAACACGCATGTATGCATCCGACAGCCCTATAAGCTACTGGAAAACAAAAAAAAAAGGCTGATAGATTATAATGAGCCATCGCTTTTTGTGAATTAAAGAAAAATCCATTTGCAATGATTATTGAGAAATGTGTTTTTTTTTTTTCCAAGTCTCTCGAGCACTAAAAATCAAGCATATGTAAAATCATGAATTATAATTATGCATTTTACTTATTAAAATTAACATCCTACGATGTCATAAGATGTCACGAGGATGATAATTTGTTTTTTCACTCGCAAATTGATCGAAGATAAGGTGTTGATGTTCAGTAACAAATTTTTTTTTCGGACCAACATTAAAAAGTCGAACTCTCGCGCTGGTTCGTGTGTCAGAGCACATTTTTTTATCGCTGAAAAAGTTAAAAATAACAATGCAGAACCGAGTAATAGACGAAGATTAAAAATAAAAAAAATACGCTGTCAAGAATTGCGATGCCCTACTGAAAAAGTTCATGTGATATATCATGTAGAAAAGTACATGATAAATCACATGGTAAATTGTATGAAGTTATGACCGATATCAGTGCACAATTTATTGTGTACTTTATTCTGTGATTTGTTACATGATTCATTGTATATAGTTTCAATCCACATAATTTATTTTGTAATTTGGCAGCACCTGCCTTGCCTTGTCGGGCTTAAGGCTCCTTCATACACCGGGCGCATATATAGTTTTTCTGTTCCTTTATGGAGCTATTAAGTTTCTGTTTATTTCGCTACCTCTTCGATACTGGACCAGTGTACTTTCAGAGAACCTACACAGTTTTAGGTGGGTTTCGAACCACCGCGAGCTCGCAGAAAAAGCATTTGGAAAAATCCATTAGTGCCGGGCGCGGGATTCGAACCCTGGCCGCCTGTGTGGCGCGCAGTTCAGTGTCGGACCGACTGGGCCACTCTGCTCGCTCTGACTTTGCTTATAATCGGAGCAGTTAATAATGCCAATGTTACATGTTAGATTTTATATTTGTGACGTTCCAATGAAAATAATTTATGACTTTGTTCATTGCTTCAAATTTATATCATCTCAATCATTTTTTATCCATAGAAGGAGTACTCATATAACCTGTGGAATAATTTAACAAAAACTATTGTCCCCGCCACGATGCTCAGGCATATATTTTTATTAATAATTTTTTAATTGTCGAAATTTCAATTGTCACGCTTTCCAAGTTCATATGATTATATATACGTGAATCATTTGTCATGTGACTATGCGAAGAATCAATATTTCTCCAACTCGCTATATAACGTTGATCATATTATTGCGAGAGTCTCTGCCAAAAGATATTAGCAAGATGAGCTAGAGTCTTGACGTACATAATATACGTTCAATCCCAGGAAATAAATGAGAAATCATGATAATTTATCTTATCCGTATTACCATAGACTGCACTACAAAAAAAAACATCCTATTCTGCATTAGATTTCAATAAAAATCTTTAAATTAACTATTCAGAGAAAAAATATTATCGTGCAACGTATGAAGATTTTCTTTTTCCAAGAAATACAAAACTGCTGGTACCGGGTAAAGGAATCTTCCTATATTGCGTGACTAAAATATATATGCATTACATACGTAATATATATGTATGGGTACGTTAACATGTATGTATTTGTTTTTCTAAAATTTTTTTTACCCAATATTTGCGCGACCACAGGATCTAGCGCCAACTCGTGTGTCTTTCGGTAACCGACAGTGCAGAATGCGCCATAAGATTGGCCGAGGGTAAAGAAAACTTGGCTGTTTTCGATACCGCGAAGAGAAATATACTTTATCAATTTTATCCGAATAGATTCAAGGTAATTTCTGAGTCAAGACACAAGAACAGAATCACCGGTATGCTTGCGTTAAAATTTGAAAATTAACAAAATAAAATATAATAAGATACGACGAGACACGAAAAATGATGCGAATAGCCACACACCGATCAAATTAACGCATTACAAACGCTATCTCTCGCGATCGCGGATTCTCAAGATTTTTTTTTTTTTAATATTTTTTTTCCCCTTGACAGACGCCCTATAGGAGGTCTGAAAAGTTGTGCTAAGCGCGAGAGTGAAGTACTACCGGTATAAATGTATACGTGTTAGGCGGTTGAGCAACACAGCCGGGATTGGCAAGAGAGAGTAAAGCCGGGAATCCCCGTCGTAAGGTCATGACTTTGCGCCTGTTGGTCTAGTAATCCCGTAACGAGGCTAGAGACTCCGTTTGTCGGGCTTACATATCGCCCTCTTTTTTTCTCAACGCCGCTCTCGCGTCGCGACTTTATCCTTTCGTATTTCTCATCGTATTACATTGGTGTTTAAAAAAAAAATATATGTTGATACATCGAAAAATTCAAAAGAAAAGAAAATGTTGAGGGATAAAGTTTGCGCGATAAAAAAAAAAGATGAACCAAGTATCGTGGCATGTAGATCTACACGTCTAGCATGTAACGAGTTTTCGTTACGTACATATATAATGCTTATTATGAACGTATAATATCCATAAATTTGGATCAAGTATATTTTATCTCAATCTCATTCATCTATAAACTATAGAGGGATACGTATATAGATAATGGAAAAGCCGTATAGTCTAGCACGCATGTTTGCAAAATTTGTGCACGCATAAAGCAGCTATGTCTGGTTTCTGAATAAAGCGTTTGAGCTCATGCAATGTGTACATTATACATAATAACTAAATTCCTTCGTACAGGCTTCTCAACTGTAAATTTCTGTATGGAACGTTCCATGCCAACCTGGACAGGCTGCGACCCTCTTTGATTATTTTCAAATTTTTTTTCCCCTGTTCAGTATAGACTCAAAGGAATACTTGTGATTTTTTTCTTGATTTTATTCTCAAGTGGTTTTGACTCTGGGAATTTTTGGAAATCCTACACTCGGAGTGACCGGAAAATTTTCACCGCCCTGTATCCTCGGTTCCGCTGGTCGGATTCAAAAAATCAAACATATGAAATTGATTCGGAATGAGACGTAGTTTTTGGAAAAAATATATTCATGATGATTATTTTTTTTTTTCACCAATGATCTCATCGCCTAAAAATCAAAAACCAGATTTCCGTTGGGTACGACATGATTCAAATTTTTTTGAAAAAATTCTCAAAAATTTTTCCTAAAAAAACAAACATTTTCATGTACGACTGATCGTGGATCTCGGATTCTTTCTATTTTTTATTGAATTTCAAAAAAATTTCTGAAACAAAATGTCTTTGATTTTATCAAATTTTATTTTCCTCGTTCAGTACACTCGAGGAAACACTTGATTTTTTTTTATTCAAAACCACTTGAGAATAAAATCCGAAAAAAATCACAAGTGTTCCTTTGAGTCTATACTGAACAAGGAAAAAAAATTGAAAATAATCAGAGAGGGTGAGGGTCGCAGCATGTCCAGGTTGGCATGGAATGCCCCATATATACTACGTGGATACGCATATATGTTAAGTATAGTCGGCGCTCGCGTAACTCAAACTCGCCGGGGGCTGGGGACGGCTCGTCTCTCTTCGTTCTCCCCCCCACTCGCGCTTTTGCTGGCGCATGCGCGGATAGCGGGTGCGAAATTCAAATGTGAATTTGTCTTTTGAGGCTCGAGGACGTAAATCTGAGCGTCCAGAACGTGATAATATTTGAAAAAATTATCTGAATTTACCATAGATTTAAAATTCATAATTCGAGATTGATGATTTTTTTTACAAACTTTAACGATACGTAGAGATTGGGTTTTGTCGCGAAATTTTTGTTCATATTTTCTGGAATAATACGAGAATCGTTTTTTTTCGAATGGGGAGAAATTGAAAGTTAAGTATAATGCGAAAAGTTTAGTTATGCGGGCGTTTACGTTGGATGAGCTTCCATACCTTGTCTATCTCGAGTATTCTACCGTGATATATTTCGCGAGAGTGCTCACCCACACGCGAGTTCTCCGCGCATCGCGGCGACCTAGCGTATATAGCGATTCAGTATTACATACAGGGTTGTTCACAAAAAAAATTTCGTTTTTTTTTCTCCGTTCCAACCTACGATGCGATATATTTGATTGAAAATTATGAAATTTTCCTGAGTCATATTAGGAAAGTTCGTGATAGTGGCGAATAATAAAAAAAAATGAGAAAGTATGATCGAGTATCAAATTAAATTCAAGGTCTTTCATTTGTTTCATCTTCGGATATGAAAAAAAAACCGTTATAACCCTACGAAATTTTGTTCGAGCAAATTAATTTCAATGCGGTTTCAGTAAAATATTGAGTAAAATAAAGAGTAAATTTAGGTACAAAGGATGTCGAATCTTAGGCTAAAAGCCGGATGAAATTTAGGTTGATATAGAGGAGGCGCACGAATTGAAGGATGGTAGAGTTATGAAAAGAAATTAACGAAAGGCAAAAAATATTTTCCGGTGAAGAAAAAATGGCGTCTGTATCAGCCTGTACAATATGCGCATCACATATCTCTGGTATCAGTCTGAGCGTGTGCGTTATAGCGTTATATAGAATCTCTTCGTCGAGGTAGCAAAAATATATGTGCTAATATATACAGCAAAGGATGGATCACGATCGTGTATACGTATGCGCGCGAACACACGGACAAACGTCGCGAGACGCATGCGCCTCACGTTCCGGCGGCCTCGGCCAGTCGATGCTGGAACATCGTGGCGGGAGGACGTTACCTTATATACCTCGCAAAATATCTCACGAAAATAAAAAAAAAAATAAAAGAAAAAAAAATCATCTTGTGTTAATAACACACACACACACACTCGCTTATCATAATATAGTACATGTATACATAGAAATGAAACCGATACATGTATATGAATGAATATACATAAAAACGGTCACACAAAGTTCGTCGCTCCACGCACACATCACACATACACACGCATATCGTCTTCATTCACGTCACGATACTTTTTTTTTCGTACTATCAACAAAACGTCGAGGCTCCCGATAAACTGCTGAAGCTTCATCATGGTCATCGTCATTGATGAAAAAAGAAAAACACACAATCGATCCCTGAATATTTGAAGGAAAAAAAAAGGAAATCCAACAAACCCTATAAGCCAGCCCGAAGCCCAGAGCAAATTTTTTACGCCAAGAAACTTTAAAGCATAAAATATTGAGAAAAGTTGAGCGTACTAGAGAGATATATATAAATATATATACATATGTAGAAAAATAAATCGAGGTGATCGATAAGGAGACATATAAAAATCGGGGAGACAAGAGAGAAGAAAAGAGAAATAAAAATATATAATAAAAAGGAAGAAATAATCGCGAGCGACGATACGAGCTCGATGGCGGGGTGGATGAAGAGTTTAATAACGTTTGCGTCGTCGTCTTGAGTCGTATATGCGAACAATAGAGCGAGAGATCGTTGCCCGGGGAAAATCCTAGAGATTGCAAAGTGCAAAATATAACCCTATACCGGGAAATATCAGCAGGCTATAGAATCTTTGCCTCTCGCATGCGTGTGTACTATACGTATGAATAATAACGTATATTACGGTATAAATTACGAGACTAGTGTGCGTTAAATTCTTCGCCCGGGATCCTATACTCGCGTGTATATGTATCGGCGAGAATTTAAAAAAAAAACGAGAAAATAAATGAAAAGGATTATATGCCAGTGTGGAATACAAATGGATGTATATCGAAAACGTCGTGGATGCTCGAAGATTGTTCGGATTTCTCTAATCACGTGAATCATCACGACATTACATTTGTAATACACGCCTTGCAAAACGACAATCTATATACTTATAGAATCGCGATCGAGATATAATCGAGTTTAACGACGCGGAGTGAGAGGACGCGCTGCTACCTTCACGTATATCTTTTTTTTTTCTTCTCCTATACGGACGAAGAAAATACTTAAAAATTCTCACAAAAACACGTAGGTATTTACCCGATAATTCATAGTTTCCAATTATTTAAATTTTAAGCTCCCCAACGAACAAACGTATTAAATAGGCTTGATGCAATAATTGGGACATAGATCGATTGAAAAATATTCCTGAAATGTGAGAGAATTGTGTTAACCCCTTGAATTTGGTGAACACGCTTTATAAATTGACGAGTTTACCTATCGGTTTTTTATTTGCTAAGAAAATCTTCAAGTATATCGAGACAATGGTTCGTTGGCTTAAATGGAAAATTTTCTCCCCACTAAAGCTGTGCAATTTTTTAAATTTCGATATCGATAGAAAGAATTTAGATTTTTTTCGAAAAATGTCTGTGTTTGCGTCAACTTTCACAAATTTTTAAATATCGGGTTAATTTCTTCATTACATTTTTTTAATTCTATTTTTTTCTTAATTTTTTGCGTTTTCTTTCGTCAAGTCACCACGAAATTACGGAAATTTCATTAATGAAATCTTTCGTGTATAACTGTCGATCAATATGCCAAGAAGAATTTCACTATTCACTTCACTGTCCTCTACTCCACTTCACATGTCCCAGTCCCTCTTTTATTCGTTCGGGGGATTGTGAAAATTTTTACCATCATTTTCGGCCACTTTAGGGCACATTTTTTTTCACAAATACTCGTATTAATTTATTTGCTGCATTAGGAAAAATATTCAATCAATTTTAGCCCAATAAAGTTTCTCAATAATAATTAAAATAGTTAAAATTAAATAAATTCTTCGTGTGGTTAAAATTTGGACGATCTCCTCTACGTATTTTGTTACAAGACCAATGTAGATAGAATTTATTCTCGGTGTAATTATGACTCATCACATTTTTATTCAATCCTCATTTATCGATTCCTATATATATAACTATAATATTCTTTTATTCATGCTGATACACGTTTTATCCGATTTCGTTTTCTAATCCCGGCTTATACACCCGATAATAATAAACACAGAGCGCGTGTAACGGTGTATAAAAATTAATTAAATTACATTAATCAAATCCAATCGACTCTTTACTCTTTTTTTTTTTCTTACTATACAACAAACTTTTATGCAGCCACATTTTCGAGATTAATTGTCCCCTTTTGTGCTGCAAGTATTATCGACGCTTTTGCTCTGGCAGAGTGAAACTTTACTCTCTCACTAAATGCCAATAGTCGATTGAAAATAAAATTTAAAAAAAAACAAAAGCACTGAGCTTTCTGGGAATCGGTATCAATTCGTTCGCAACGAACCGAGAAATGAGTATTGAAATTGGAAACCCTCCAGGAAACGCTACACCTGTTGCAATTTAATCTGACCGCGTAAAGGCTTACCTAGGTATTTCCTATCCGTTATTGTCCTCCATGTCGACGAGAAGTGGCAAATTGATGAATTGAAAAAAAAATCGACTTTCTATCGGTATTCGACGCTTCTAGGGTTAGCTGCTTATAGTTACAGTTTTTTTTATTTATAAAGAGCGATAATTTTTCAGAGATTAAATTTTTTTTTTAAAGAGACGTTAGAGCCGCTACCTGGTAGAGTTATAATTAGTCTAAATTTTCGTAGTTTTTTTTTTTTTATGTAAAGCTTTATGGGTAGAGTATTGAATTCGTCGAATCATAGCGTTTTTTTCTTTTGGTTACCCGAAATGTATTTATCGAGTCCATGAAACGATTATTGAGGACAGAAAATGCCAAGTCCGCGAGTTTAAAACGAGAAATAAAGATTAATAATTGCGCCCCACTTCGCGTCAGTTCTACCGTATAATTTATCTTTTCCCATTTTACCTCTACTATATATACTCCCCTTCGAGTAATTATACACCCTCGGACCCAATGAAATAGAGATGCTCTCTCTCTCTCTCGCGAACCCGACGAGTCGCGCTTCAAGTTTTATTACATTTATCATAATTTTTTTTCTCCCCACCCCCAATCTCGACGTAGTATTTTTTCTTTTTTTTTTTTTAAGAATAATTCCCCCAATTTCGTGTCTTCACGAAAACTCCGCAACGTTATATTTTCTAATTTTTTTTTTTTCTCTTCCTCTCTCATTGCAGACTGAAATCCGGGATTTTCGTGAGGCGAACGAGTCGCGTTTCGCGTAATCGCGAGCAACGATATTATATTTCGATAATGACAATATATAGCTGAGAGTCTCTCGTTGTCCTCCTCACGACGCCTCGTCCTTCTTTGCTCTCTGCGCTCTCTCTCTCTCTCTCTCCCCCATTTCTGCAAGCTCTTCTTCCATTTCTGAGAATTCTCTCGCATTTCTGCAAATTCTCTACCATTTCTCCCAACTCTCTACCATTTTTGTGAATTCTCTCGCATTTCTGCGAACCCTCTTGAATTTCGGAGAGAAAGATAAAGAAACAAAACAAAACGTCGCGAAGAGTGTGCGACCTCTGGGCATTGCGAAGAGCGATAAGACGAGAGCGAGGGAGTCAAACAGAAGAAAGCAACACGAGCGCGTGAGAAAAACAGAGATTTGCCGGATTTGTATTCTATGTAAAGCACTGCTGCGTACGATGGACATTTATCGAAATTCACACGTTCACGCGTAGAGAAGTCGAAGCTTTCACGATCGTTACAAGCTCACATACTCTCGCGTGTTCTATTCCTTTTCCCTTTCCACATTTCTTCGTACTTCGTACCCCTATTTATATTTCTCCCTTTCTCCATCCCGTCCTTCTTCTTTTTCCCCATTCGATCGCTTCGCTTCTCGTCGTTTTTTTTTTTTTTTTTCGTCCACTTCCCACGAGCCCTCGCCCTACTCGGCCCGAACTATTTCGGGGAAACTGGAACGCTCGTGAATTGGATTTGTTTCTTTTTTTTTTCGCGCGTGACGCCATCTACGATCGACGGAGGCAACATCTGTCGTTTGGCACAGTCCAGTGCTTTTTTTTTTTTCACACATTCTCTTCAATGTGAAATTTCATCGGTTACACAATGACTTGTGCTCTCGATATCGCGAATACCACAAGTTTCGTGGCATTGTCGGCCATTTGTTGAATCATCAGCGAGCAAAAGGCTCATTTCCGGCTGCGAGAAACACATCCGGAAGTTGATCGGTTTCCCGCGTTTGCCCATTGTGTGTGTGTGTGTGTGTGTGTTTGATATAGGAGGTCACGAGAGCTTTCTCCCTGCTCCTAACGGGGAATATTCGATATATATTTAGGTCCCCCCCGGTGGTGGTGTTCTCGCGAACATGTGTTGCGCGTCGATGAGGTATAACTGCAGGCGACTGCACGGACGTGATCGTGAAATGGGATAGAAGATCCCGATGGGAATTACGAGAGACGAGTGACGCAAGAGAGAGAGAGAGAGAGAGAAACGATTTTAAAAATCGTAATAGACAAAGGAAGATCATGGATTGGTCGGGAACGCTATTTAGATAGCCAATCAACGAACGAGGGACGAATGAAGAACAGGAGAGAGAAAATGAATTTATAAGAGAGTTGGATTAATCGCATATCTCGCAAAAAATATCAAAATCCACAAAGAGAGAGAGAGAGAGAGAGAGAGAGAGAGAGATAAAGAAGGGAGAATCATCGAAATAATATTGAACCAATGAAAAAAAGGATAATAATTAATCTATTCAAATCCAAAGAGACTGGCATAGCGACCGATCGCAAATATAATATATATATATATATATACGTATTATATACACAATAGAGTTTACCATCAAAAAATGACTCGAAACGTCCCTCGTTTATACACGTTATACCTTGATATAATGTACAACATATCTACTTCGTAAATGTTCTGAAAATCTTTTTCGAAAAAAAAAAAACATTTATATATATATACAATATTCGTGGTAAATAGACCCGGGGCTGGAACCCAAAACTTCAACCTCTCGATCACAAACCAAAACTCTCTCTCTCTCTCCGAAAACTCCTCGTTCAAAATTGAAAATCTATCATACTACGTAATTCCTAATCTCAATCTACATGTATTTCTACCTAACCGATTGGCAAACACGTGCATAACATGCGAGAGCAAAAAATATACTTCGTCGCATCCCGAGGATTTTGGAGAAGAAACAAAATATTGTCAGCATTGATCGAGATTAAGTCGTTTTTCCATCCGAAAAGCTTCGATCTATAATCGCAGATCATCGTGCAATACGGCGCTAATTATCCGTTCTACGAATTTACCTTACGATTTGCACTGTTCGACGTATACGCATCTGATGGGAGTTTCGAGCAACGTGTGAAATTTTTTGTGTTCCCATCTTATCGATCGGCAAGTGAGAGAAAAATCTCGAAAATGTGATTTTTTTTTTTTTTATCGTGCAAGCGTTTGTTTATGTGCGCGAAGAGCTTGAAAGTCATACGAACGTCGAAAGAAAGTAAATCGTGTTGCATAATATGTGTGTTTAATAAAAAAAAAAAAAGTGTATAAATATATATACATATACATATATAGCGCAGGAAGAAGCTGTCAAAGTGCTGTCAGCAGGATGGGTTGTGGACAGAGCAAAATCGGTAACATCTATTCGAAAAACAAGAAAAACAAAAACAACTCGACCAAGAAGAACGGAGACTCGATACGTGAGTACACGCGCCTATACACTATCGGTATAAATTAACCCTTTGTGCCATATATTGTGCATCTGAGATGCGCACCTATATCAACCAAGCTAATTATTTTTAATAATTTAAGTACTGCACGAATAAGTATAACAAATTGGTTATCGTTGGATTCCTTAGATGTTTCTCTTACTATAAAGTGCACTGTTAAAAGTTTTAAATAATTAATTAAATTGTTATTAACTACTCTACATAAAAAATAAGGCTTTTTTAGAGAATAAATTCGTTTCTGACAAATTTTGATTGTGAGAGTATGCTCAAAAATAACTATTTTAATAATCTTAAGGTCGCTGATTACGAACTCAAAGTATACAAAATTCAAAATGGTGGATCCAACATGGCGGAAACAATTTTTAAAAATTCAACGGATTCGCGTGATCTTTCACGGGGATTTTCGGGGTCGCTGATGACGAATCCAAAGTCAAAAGCAGCTAATTCAAAATGGCTGATCCAATATGGTGGAGGAAAATTAAAAAAAATCAATGAATTCGCGTGTAACATCGTATTTGGGGGTTTTTGGGGTCGTTGATTACGAATCCATAGTCACAAGTAGAAAATTCAAAATTATGAATTCAATATGGCGGAAATAATTTTTCGAAATTAGCGAGAAACGTCTACTTTGAGGGTTTTTATGGTCACTAATTATACGTAGCCGAAGCCAGAATTACAAAAATTCAAGGTGGCTGACAGAATCTTATTTTACTGGAAATTGCTCGAGCTTTCTTCCGGCTAATTACGAATTGGATCTAAAAAGATACAACATCGAAAACGTCTTATCGAATACTGTAACTGAGATTTTTATACTGAACTTATGTTAGTTGTTGGGACTGTAGGGTGTATTAGAAATTTAAAAAATAATAAAAAGCACTGGATTTTATATTTTACGAGAAGTAGTCCAGGTAAGATTTTTATATTATAACGTTTGTCATAGTAATTCTAAAATTATATGTACATCTATACTAATCTATCAACTCATTACTGGTAATTTACATAACTTTTATTCCATCGACGAATAAGAACTAAGGTACTTACTTATTATTTTATGTATTTATGAATATGCGTTCATTATTCCAATTCTATACATTGTGCTAAATCTCTGAAATTGAAAATGGATAGCGATGTAAGAGTTGTTTGATATACCTAGCGACTGTTAATCGGATGACAGCTATAATAGTGAACTGATTCAAAAACGCGAATTTGGTATATTCTTGAAACTGTTTACCATATTAGATCCGCCATTTTGAATTTTGTATTTTTTACTTTTGGATTCGTAATCAGCGTCCCAAAAAACCCCCATATAAGATGTTTCACGCAAATGCGTTGATTTATATAGAAATTGGTTTTGCCATATTGGATCCGCCATTTTGAATTTTGTATTTTTCACTTCGAATTCGTAATCAGCGCCATCGAATCCTCTCAATTTGCGTACATTCATACAAAAATATTTGCGAGAGAATAACGTGACACGATTGGTTATAAGGTTGGGATACGATTCACAGTATCGTTTTTTAGAAACTGTACCTTTGATAGAGAAACTCTGTCCATATCTGCAGTATAATTGACCTAATATCTGACAAGAAAATGTTACCAATCAGCTCAAAAAACATATACGTATCGAAGAACTATCGTATTAACTCTTGGCGATGTTCAAATGAGAATCCGCAGTACCGTTATAAAGTTATTAATTAATTTATCAGAGAATGTGGCCGAAAATCAAACACATGTAAGAACAGGCGGTCGAAAGACAGCAACGTCGTAGACGGCACATGTATGATATCTGACTTATCGACATTCGGTATCATAATGATTCGGAAAGGACTCTCAGGATAATTAATAAAGAAAATTATTTCATCTTATTAGTGATTCACCAATTCGTTAAAAACAATCTTTGTAATAGATTGTTATAACAATTTTCATCGAATGTGGGTTAAAGCAAATGAAATAAGTTATTGCCAAGTTTTATTTTGCTATATATTCGGCCGAATTTAATATTATTCGGCTGAACTAAAAATTGGTAATGACAACTAAATATTTATTTCGCCAAATCCAACTCAAGATGTATGGAGATTACGTACATTCTTTTTTCAGTTTCTTAATAATTTAATAATGAAATATCACAGTAAGTAATTGAGAAGTGGTTGTAACGGCCTCCCGAGATTTTAGATTATCAACGGGACGCGTACGTCTCTAACTTCCCGGCACTGCTGCCAACCTTAATATATTATCGTGTAGCATGATTTACAACGTTGCCAAATCATCTCGGGAATCTCATGTGAGACGAAATTATAAAAATAAATTATATAAGATCACAAAAACACTTTTTGCTAGCACGGATAATTCACAAAAGCATTATTTTATAATTATCGTTTAAAAAATCGTCCGAAAACATATGTTAAATATTACGATTATTTTGTAGCATGCGAGTGGTATAACAATGGGTCAACTCAATGTATAAGCATAGGGCGCCCCCTCCCTTTCTTCACCCTCGCCATTCAACCAGCATAACGACCTTTACTTTGACGAGAGAAAAAAAAATAAGCACTAAAGTGAATTATATTGAAAGTATTATTGAAAAAATTAGGGAAAGCGTTGATTAAAATTTTAAGTCAATATCCTGAAGAAGTACACGAAGAGAGTGAAAAAAAAAGTTAGAACAATACAAAATGTTCTTTAAACGAATTATATCCCAAAATTGACAATTTATTTTTATAAATTAATGTGTTTTGAAAAAATTTCAAGAATTTAATCCACAAGATCAATGAAAAGTTTACTTCTGAAAATTTGGATAACTAACTCTTTTTTTTTTTTAATTTAAAAATATTAAAAATTTCAGAAGTTATGAATTTTTGACGGAAATCATGCTTTTCTGAAAACATCCTTCGAAAAACACGATTTATTAAGGTAGTTCTATCGCTGCAGACTAGTCAATTAGCTATAAATGTCTAAATGATGATTCCTAAAAATATTGGATATATGGGTTAAAATTAATAAATATTAAATAAGCTTACCCAGGTGAATACAATTAATCAACGGTTTATTATAAATAATTATGTAACTAGTAAAATAGTAATTGCAACGACTCAAGTATTACTAGATCTCGTATGATATTTACGTGTGGCAACGTTGCGTTTTCTTTCTCTTTTCATTCTCGTGCCCTCTCACTCTCTCGCCCGCTCTATTGACGTTGACGTGAAGAGGTTATGTTGTTCGACTTGTCAAATACCGCTTTCATTTCGATATCGCGTTGCCACATTTTTTCACCGTCACGACATTATGCCATAAGTTGTGTATCACTACCCGGATGCTCGTATTAAAATCAGTATAGCTTAAAAAATTGGTCGACAATCATATTTTTTTTAGGCCCGTTAGATTTTTACATGTTTAATGAATCTAAGTCTCGTTTTTTGTAAGAATCTTTTGGATTTTCGATAAGATATATCGTTTTAAAGTGACCGGAAATCGGTTCTTCTATATACCGAAGCAAATTTGCCTTGAGGAACTGGCATTTTCAAGTATTAATTTCTCCGTAATTAGGTCGATAAGGGGCATTGACGTTTCGCGAAGTGAATAAATATATTAAAATTGAAGATATAAAAAAAAAAAATTTAAATCTTATGGATTAGTTACCACGATAGAACTACCTTAACAACAAATTTTTTTAAAATCCGACTTTGTGCGACTCTCGCACATTTTCTTCATCCTTCAACAAAAAATTTGGGTTTGATTCATAAAAAAAATATCTTGATCGCAACCGAAATCGCGGTTTCATGAAGTCGGTCGGGTGGTAAAGTCAGTGATAAACTGGGTGGTAAACCCAGTGTGCACCGTTTTAGCGATAGGATGTGGAAGCGTATACCGTTCTGTGGTTAATTATAATTTCGTGGCATTGTCCTTTCTTGGATCTCGAGTAGACTTGCATTTTTCGAGCCGTTTAGTTCAACGTGATGAGCCAAAACAATGGAATAAGACTTTTGGTACCTGACGTTGGGATTGCTAATAAAAAATTGCAATTACTTCGAGTAATTATGATTGAGTAAAAAAATGACGATCATTAATTATTTAAAAAAAAATTAAGAATCAAGCAATGAAAACGGTAATTTAATTGGTCGAGTAATTGTTTCTGTCCAAACTGTAGTTCTCTTAACAGGAAAAACTATTAAAATATAAATATTCATGTTAAACAATAACAATGCGTCCACATTTTTTTGTACCTACAATTTATGGATTCGTGGACGTGCGGTTAAGAAAAATAAAACTCCCTCAATTTTTTCTACAAAATCTCCCATGTGTATCGCTTGTTTAAATTAAAAAAAAAAAAAATTCTAATGTAATACGTAGGAAAAAGTACTGAGACGACCTCTTGAACGACAACCAATCTACGACTCGTCTAATTCGTTCGAGAAAATGACTTTGTTATTTGCGAGTAAAAGGGGCTTTGACCCATGCAGATTTATCGAGAGAGAAACGAGTGGTTGAGAAGTTGAAAAAAAGTATTAAAAAAGAAAACAAAACATATAGTATAGGACGTGTCACGAGCTGGAATGATTGTATAAGCTTAACTGTATTATGTGTTCCTTAATATTGAATAAACGTCAGCATTATTTTCGCTCGCAAATGACGTGACACGGAACACGATCTGTCAGATAACCATCACGCAAACGCATACAGGCACCGACAACGAGAATCGTAATAATAATTGCCGAATCTCTCGTTGACGCAGCACACGACCCAGATTGTCTCTAATGGGACCTATATAATAACACTGCGCACAAGCTGGCCTCGTTTTTCTATTTATCCGGCACCTCATCTCTGTCACACTACTATGTGTGCCCATACCAATGTGTTTACTCTGGTCCCCTCGACTCTGATCGTCGATCAATTCACTCGACAGGCTCTTATCGAATATAAAAAATTCACGAAATAACCATGTTTTTTTTTGTTTTTGCGAAACACTTGAGATAAAATTATAATCCATCCAAATATTGTTCGCGAAAATCTGATTATGGTAGATACTCTTGTCTGTCAGAGTTGGCTTTGTGGTAGAGTTTTAATTTGATAGGGTTATTCGGAGAAACTAAATTTTGATATACTTGTTTTGTCGTAGAGTTTTAACTGTGTAGGCTTGTTCGTTGAACATAAATTCTGGTAGAGTTGTTTCGTGGTAGAGTTTTAATTTGGCAGACTTGTTCGGGAAATTTTAATTCTGGTAGAGTCGTTTCGTGGTATAGTTATAATTTCGTAGGCTTGTTCGGAGAATAAATTCTGGCAGAGTTATTTCATGGTAGAGTTGTCATTGGGTAGGATTGTACGGGGGACCGAGATTCTGGTAGAGTTGTAATTTGGTTGCATTGTTTGGGGAACTTAAATTCCGGTAGAGTTGTAATTTGGTAGGGTAGTTCGGAGAAACTAAATTCTGATATACTTGTTTTGTCGTAGAGTTTCAACTTTGTAGGCTTGTTCGTGGAACGTAAATTCTGGTAGAGTTGATTCGTGATAGAGTTTTAATTTGGCAGACTTGTTCGGGAAATTTTAATTCTGGTAGAGTCGTTTCGTGGTATAGTTATAATTTCGTAGGCTTGTTCGCAGAATAAATTCTGGCAGTTATTTCATGGTAGAATTATCATTTGGTAGGCTTTGTTCGGGTAATCAAAATTCTGGTAGAGTTTTAATTCGGTTGGATTGTTCGGGGAATGCAAATTCTGGTAGAGTTGTAATTTGGTAGGGTTGTTCGGGAAGTCTATAACTTCTGGTGACCAAGTGACATGTTGCGGGTTGAGTTGCAAATATGCATTTTGATAGTATCCCCAATTGATTCGGTATCAGTGGTTCCAGCGAATGGAGACAACGGTCCAGGGATGGCAGAAATAAATTTTTGAAATAAAATATTTAAAAAATCACCAAAATAGTATTTAATTTCGTCGGAAAGTCAATGAAGTCTCAAGTGTTATCGTCACGTCAGCATCAGCTTATCCGTATGATATCATTTTGAATTATCTATACGAGTGAGCTTAATGAGGGGTGAGTGGGGCAAAACGGGCGTCTTTCCTAAAAATACACCGTTAAGTCCGTAAAATATCCGAAACTTTTCCTCCATGCCAGTTAGGGATAATTATCAGGAGGGTGGCCCTAAAAAAATCTCCGCACTTAGTCTATCGAGGGATTATAATTTGATCTCAAGATAATGCGTGTAGATATTATATTTACGTTTCTGTATATACGCGTGCCCAAAATACACGTAGACATCATCCTCCCAGCACGTTTTTATCAAAACTCCTGTTTCTGCGTCTTATTTTTTGGGGAAATTATCTACACACAATATTACATTAATCACCTCACGAACGATAAAATCGAAATTGACGCAACGACCACCTGGAATCTTCGTCGATATGGCGTCTTATCGTAATCAGCCGATATCTCAAGCCGACTCGACAATTCGTCGCAATTCACGTCAAGGAAATGTTTACTCGATTCTTAGAAGAAAAAATAATAATAATAAAAAGTGACACATCCACTTTATGGATTCGATCGTAATATAATTTGAACCCTGTGATTATGAAGTTCGGATTAGATGAAAAGCAAATTTTCCTTCCTTTGAGTCAGCGAGCTCGTATTTTGAATGTAAGTATATTGAGGGAAAAAAAAACTGCAAATATTTCACTTTAACGTGTAATCCTTGTCCGTGACGCCTTATTTATGAAGACCGGATACAGCGAAAAAAAGTTTCGAAATTTCTGGACCGAAAGTCAAGGGAAGAGTGTGGCTCTGCCACAGCTTCACGACAAGCTAGCAGAGCTCTTTTTGTTCAATTACTCGCTAAACGGTAGGAGCACAAAAATAATAATTGTAGCAAAAAGTTAGCATATGAAAAGTATTAAATTTTGCCGTGTAGTAAATTTATTTTCTGAACTTGGCTTTGAGCGTTACAGAGGTGGGAAAACTCGAAGGAAGCGAGAATAAGTTCAACCACGTATAACGAGCTCTCGATGTCTGAATTATTATTTCAACCTTTTTCGAGTCGGGCCTCTTTGAGTCTGGGCTTTTTTTAAGGGCTTTCTAAAAAAAAAAAATCTCTTTCTCTTAATCATAGAGGCTGATGCAATTTTTCCTTCAATTCCTTTTCACATGCGTCACTGTGTTTATACACCAAAGCACATTGACTGAATAGCTGTCTCGTTGAGGCCAATGCTTTCTGTCTTTCTTCGTCCCATACTCGGATTTACTTGATTCTAGGCTGATTCTCGGTCGAGAAAGAGAGAGAGAGAGAGAGAGAGAGAGAGAGAGAGAGAGAGAGACTCAATATGCTTCAAATGACCTCTACGTCACAGAACATGGTACCCGAAGGTTCCCTCGCACTATTCGCCGATGTATAGTTATAACCATAATACTCGTGTAGAAAAAAAAAGAACGCGAGTGAAGCGAGCATAGATAGAGCATAGATTGATCGGTAGTAAATCTTCGTGTATACAAATTGAGGAAATGGGCATAAGCAACGTAACACGCGCAGGACATTCACGGCTAATACCAGCAGGGCAGTACAATAGAAGAAAAAAAAACTGCCCCAATCGTCTATTTCTTATTTTTTTTAAATATTCACTCCGTGTAAAATTAATAACAAAATAGCGGATATCAGTTGCGTTATAATTTGTCTGTAAATCCATTGATGTTGCATTAATTTTTTTGTTATCATGGCAGTCGTTTTCTTTTGGAAATGTGAGGAAAACAATTTTTGCAGAGAATATAGTCTTCCGAGGTGTACTGTAAGAGCATTCTCAAATTCTTTCGAATGTATGAATTAGTTATCGTATCCCAGTCTTTTAACCCCAGTTTCTTCTAAATAATCGATCAGATCGATATCTAGAGTTTCTCTTTTTTTTTTTATACATATGTGTATATATACTTAGTCAAACACGCGGAAATCACGTGTAAAGACATGTATATAATAGAGTGTATAAAAGTTTTGTACGTAGCGTTTAAATACACTCTATGGCATCATATACCATGAGAGATACGACGTAGAAAACCCGGGAATGTCGCATGGTCTTTTAAGGACTTGATATTTGTTGCGGATCTAACTGGTTCGCGCACCAAACTTATTTTCCCTCGCGGAGCTTACGAGCTACATATTTGCTGTCCGTGGTATCGGGTGTTAGGCATAGATCGTCTAATTGTCGATGATTGTTTCTCTCTCTCTCTCTCTCTCTCTCTCGCTCCATCGTTTCTACTGGATTGCAGTGCTCCCACGATTAGCTCTTTTTTTCTAAATAATTTCTCTTTTTTTTTTAATTCAATAATTTCGTAAAGTCTTAAAAGGTCAATGAGAAATTTAAAAAAGTATACATATATACATTTATAATTATCAATGATATTGTATCGATGCAAATATGAAAGAATAAAAAATCTCTTTAAACAATTTTTCATTCATTATTTGAACAATCTCTTGTTCGAACTTTCAGCACGTTTCGAACAAATTTGTTTACAAACGTTTTTTTGATGTTTTGCAAGATAATTTTGAAGTTGATGATAAATACGAGGGAAGTTGAGGGATTTATACGCATGTGGATGACAGCTCGGAAAAACGATATCGCAAATGTATATGCTTACACTGAATAATTTTACTCGAAGTATCGAACGCACTGTGTTTACTAGCTTTATTACATAATTTTAATAGCGCGAATAATCGCCTACTCGCAAATGAAAAAATTAGGGACACCCTTTTGTTTACCTAAACGGTCAATATATTCCATCTACTTATAGTGATGTGAAAACAAACATATATATTGTCGACGTGACCCACTGATATTGTCCTCCACACTTCCGGTCCAATTTGTCGCGTTTACAGGGCACTCGAATGATTTTTATTTCGCGTCACAAACTCGTGAGACTCGAGCAGAGTAAAAAGTTCTCTCAACGAGTACGCGAAGCGATCATCCGAAAATATTTTTCCTCCCCAACCGGGAGGAAAAGTTTTTTTTTTTTTATGATGTGTTTCAAAAACAAGATTGTTCGAAGAGACCAAAAAGTGTATTGACGTATGTGAGAAAATCCCGAAATTAGCAGGATAACGCGACGAGATTAGTGAGCAGAAGAGAAAAATCAACAAACGATTTAGAGCGATTTAGCGTAAGTTTACGAAAAAAAAAAAAATTATTCATTTTTTTTAACACTCAAATCTGTTCGGTCGACTGTCATTACTTGTGCGAGTGAATCAGTAATCTCCGTAATTATGAAAATAACGTTAATCGTGTCTGTTTGAAATTTAATACTTTTTTTTTCGTCATATGTTTCAAGGAATTGTTGAGACGCGGAAAATTAGACGCTGCACACGTAAAGGCGCATTTTAGTTTAGTATTAGCAAGTAGATTGACGTATGTTGAGAAAATTTCTACTTGGCGGAAAACTCCGAAAAATGAATAACATATTTTCTTCTCTCTCTCTTTCTCTCTCTGCCTCCGTCTTACTTAAAATATGTTAATTTGTGCAAGCGAAAATCTACTGTTGAAACAACTTGTTTACGTCCTGCCAGCAGCGAAGTCGCGACGGAGTTGTCGCTGATTCTTTCAAGTGCGCGTCGGGGGCGATAAGCGCCAGATAAGCCAGCCTCGGGGCGAGATAGTTGCAACGTTAAATACAATTAAGATAAATTATTCGAGACAAAGAAAGAAAGAAGTGAGTTTTACGATTCTGATGCTACGTATTTTTCAAAGTCTCGACTTAATCTCAAAAGTGCTTGCGCGTGAAGTGTGGATAAACATTTTTCACACTTTTGTTTTGGATCCGTGGCAATGAATAAGATCAGAGAGGTAGGAACATCTTAGATTGCTTCGTTGGTATTGACGCAATAGTTGAATTTGAAATCAAAATTGAAATATTAAAAATGACTGTCACATAATGGTCGGCCTAAGCTAAAAAAATATACGATACTTTGTGATACGATGTGCTCGAAGATATCCCACTCTCAGTGGATCGTTGAAATATTATCTGTAATAAAGTACTTCTGACCCCTCTCGGTGTATCTCAAAATATTTTTAAATTCGATTTTCAAAAATTTCGAAAATTCGAGTACTGGGTCTGTTCTCTGTGCTCGGGACCGTCCCCCTTTAGGAAACCCAAAAAATCACATCAGTTTTTGCGTATCTCTAACCGTTCTCGAGATATATCAAATTTTGTAAATTTGAAAAATTGGAATACCGCATCAATCAGTTATTTCGCAGTTGCAGCATTCGAATCTGGTTACTTTTTGCACTTTCGTCCGCCACATTGGATTTGCCATTTTGAATTATGAAATTTTGACATAAAATTTAGATTCAGCGACTCGAAAAAACCCACCAAATGCAGATTGTCGGCTGAGTGATCAAAAAAAAGAAATTCGTGTAAAGTTTGGGAACTTTTAGTCAAATTCGTCGGACCAATTAAGGGAATTAAGCTGTATGAAGGAGAACAGTAAAATGGGATAAGAAGGAAAGAACAGAGGTTAAACAAAGACTGGGTAAAGCGTAAATCAACGCTCCCGTTCCCCATGCTCATATACGTTGCATCGCACCTTTATAGGCACTCGAGTTGGCGTTCGCTCACGCGAGACGTCACAGCTCGAAGCCACCTAGCGGATTTCTGACGCACTGCACAAAAATCACGCCGCTCACGATACTATAGTATGAATCTGGCGCCAATAGCGTCCTCCCTCCGTCACATGAAACACACGGAGTTTGCGATAACTCGTTGGTCAATTTGCCAAGTCTGTCTCGTCTGGCAACTTGTGACTATCGTGGAAGGAGACGCGTTGATGACGATGGTACCATAGATACGAAGATCGTGATGCTGACGCAAGAATTATATATATGCATAATAATGCCCGGCGTATTTTCTCCCTCCGGAGAACTCGAGTGCTAACCGCCGGTTGAGTATGCATTTGCCAGCGACGCCACACATGAACAGATCTTGTTCCAAGGACCGCGGCAAGGAAGGGGATAAACAGCACACTCGTTCACGCCGCGCGGGTCGACATTATTGTTCTCGACGGTATAGTGAAATAACCATCCGGGCTAGTCCAGACTCTCTGCTTGTAAAGCGCCTGTACGATATTTTGTTCGTTCAATTCTCGCAGAGGGTTTTTTCGTGCCTACGTGATCGACGCCCCGTATAAAGCGTCGCAGTTCGCACACGTCCCACTTGTTTCACGTAGTATTATATTATGTTCTGTAGCCGTGTGGTGGGGGGAGAGGGATAGAAGAGGAAAACACGAGACTCGACAACCGCGCGGCTAGTCCACGATTCGTTCGTTTCGTTGCCGTTCCTTAGCCCCACTCTGGCTTAATACGTCGCGAGACGAGTCTTCAGTATTCAACGAACGCTCGTATAGTCGTGTTCTAATTTCGTGAGCCGTTACAAAGAAGAAAAAAAAATCCCTCGTGTGTGGTTCGTATCGCTTACGAGAATTCTTCACTATCGTACGCGGAGAGTGCCACGTCGAAGGAGGAGGAAAAAAAAATAAAAATAAATACAGAATATCGATTGATGATCGTTAGAACGAAGGAAAAGCTTATAAACAGGCTGGACCGCTTAACTTGAGAGTTTAAACTGTTCAAACAAAAGACCTTGAAGATTCGAAGCGAATATTGAGAACCCGCAAAGGGTCTCAATATTGAGCTGGTTTAAAGAAAAAGAGAAAGAACGTTTTCATACGATATACGCATCGATCGAAAAAAAAAAATTGACACTATTTCATACTTTAATTACTTACGTTATTAATTTAAAACTTGGACATGAGAAGTTGAAGATTAATTTTACAAAATCAAAGACTGTAATCGACGAGATTTTATTGCGATAAGAAAAAAAGTCTTTCGACAGTGAACGTGTGTAAAAAAAAAAGAAACTGAGCCACGTATACACGCTTTATAGTGTCTAGCTCGTCGAAACAGACGTTGCTTTTTCGTGTTTGTTCTCTCGTGTGTGGAAGCCGCGCGCAGCCAAGGCGCGCGCTCTCCGACAGTCGCCACCATTACCGTCACGCTGGTTGGAATAACTTCAGAACCGCCGAGTAGAAAGCGACAGCGTGCCGCTATGTGGCTCAAAATTTTGCGACAAAATCTGAGCCACCTGGCTCGCAGAGCCAAGGGTAAGTCGATTCCTCATTAAAAGGGGAAAAAAATATATATACATATTTTTTTAAATTTAAAACTATCGGGCTCTCGTATTGGTTTGCAAAATTTTAATTGAGAATTCGCCATTGGTATGTCGAAAGTTTCATTGGGAAATCATTGAAATACCGGTTGGACTCTGGGATCCATATAAAGACTGAATCCGGGGGAGAGTGTTTGAGAAGCGCGCAGATACGTTGAATGCCTCGGAAAAAAAATGAAGAGAGGGGATTCCAGGGTCAAACGCATTATAATATTTGCGTTCGAGAGTCAAAAAGTCGACTGATGTATCATATACACACCGGCATAAGATATTACTAGCCATGCAGGAATGTCTAAAAATGTAAGGAATTTAAAAAAAATGTTTCGACTACATTTTTCCTGAACGATCGGGGCGCATTGAATCGCTCAGTGGAGGATCATTTTTTCGGTGACTCTCGCGAGAGTATCGGTACCGGTTTCCCGCGGTTTCCCCGTGCCCACGTGCGATTTTGCGATTGGGCACGGAAAAACGTGAAAAAACGTGGTTTGCAGTGAAAGGAAAGCCCTAAGGTCAGGGAACGGATTACTGTTACGAATTTTCGACGATCGTTTACGCGAATAACTGCTCGTGCACATTCGGACTCTTGAAAATCTAAACACGCCATGAGTCCGAGAGAGACAGAGCTTAAAATATAACAGGTTTTTTTTTTGTAATGTTTGTATGGAATAAAGATAAGAATATTGAGGGCTGTCCGCGTAATTGATTAAACTTTTTTCTCATTTCATCGAGCGGTCTTCGAGAAAAATGCCTTGAAAGTTTTTTGAGGTTATATCGATAGTTAGCCTCGCCTTGAGGCTATCGATCGAAGTGTTAAAATGTGTCAGTGCGCCACGCGAATTACATCGGAAAGATAACTTTTTTCTTTATCCTCCCCCTTTTGTGCTTCTCCGATACTCGAAATCGTATTACAAATTATTCGATAACATTTTTTTTTTTTTTTTAATTAACACTCGCATGGTATATTTATTTTTCGCTCACGCGCTTACAAAATTAGGACACCACACGCGAGGACAAGCGAGTCGTTCGAGTTTTTGGCTCTGGTTAAAGTTGATTTTTCGTTTTTTTTTATTTTCATTTTTTTATGTCTCTTTAACGGCAAAATTACCGAGTCAAGCTTAACCATGAGAATTTTATTCAACGCGGGGGGGGGGGGGGGGGGGGGCTGGTTCATCTTAAAATTTTGCTAGTTATACGTAAATCGTTATGAAACGGTCGATAACTTATCTAGCAAGAAATACAAATTTCTAAAATCTTCGAGAGTTGGGAGGATCTTGAAACTTTTAGTTCGAAAAATCGGTTCACTTTTTTTACATCTCTGAGAATGCTCAGTGATTTTTTTTTACCGACCGCCGGTAAAAATGACGAATTGCAAATATATCGCAAAAACAAAATTCTAAAAATATTCGTACAGTGATCTCGGAGTTCTATTGAGAAAAGAGAGAGAGAGAGAGAGAGAGAGAGAACGAGAAATAGCCACCGACCTTCGAGTTTAAATTTACGCAGGAAAATTTAAATATTCGATTCGCAATGCGTCAATGTACAGTATATAATACACGTAATATAAAAAAACAAGATCTCATCGCTGCGCAATGACGAATTCTGATTTCCCGAGAGAGTATGTGCGCACTGAATTGAAAATAGAATGAGCCGGATAATGCACAACGGTATATAAACGTGAAACCGGTGGACACCTGGAGGCGCGGATTGACGTCGTCGGTTATATATATTCTCTAATTACTTGTATATAAAATAGCTCTGTGATACGTGATACATCCTGTCCACTGGTATTTCATTGCTGCAAATATATTTTCGAATGTTCGAGAATTTTTAAAATCCCATTTATGTGAAGATGAAAAAAAAAGTCGTGTCTTTAATGCCAATGTGTTCAAATGTGCCGAAACGTCCAGAAATCAATTTGGAAAAAATTTTGTGTGTGTGTGTGTGTGCGTTGGCTTTGAAAAATTCAAACTGCTATATCTCGAGAACGGCTGTACCGATCACACTGAAACTTTGCACAAACTTCAAGCATTAAACCACCTTTATTTGCTGCAATTCTCGTTAAAATTTCTCAAAAAAAATCTAAATTTTATGAGATTTTTAAATTTTCGAAAAATGCCTTCGATCGCTCCAACTTTCGTAAATTTTGAGGTATCGTGCTAAATTTTTTTTTTTTTTACACGAATAGAGTATCATCGAAGGACGGTTGGCATTGAATTTGGCCAAAATCGCTTGACGGGTTCATGTTTTATGAAATTTTGAATTAAAAAAAAAAAGTCTGTGACAGCTCTAATTTCCTCAAATTCTAAGATATTGCGCTAATTTCATGTTCACTAAATGAAGTATCATTAATGGAAAGTTGCTATAAAATTTCGCAAGAATCCGTGAAAGGGTTCGGATTTCATGAAATTTTGAATTTTCCAAAAAAGATACCTTCCCAAAAAATTTTAAATACTCCTGAATAACCCCTTAATTTTTTCAAGCTCCGCCATCTGATTGTCATTATTGGGACTAAAACAGACGTGTTAGCCCAAAAAAAAACCCAAGAATTTGCAAAATTCGGAAAAACTGTCAAAGTAAAAAATTACAAAAAAAAAAAATGTCCGACACCTTTAATTTCTCAACATTTTTTGAGATCTAACAAATACATAAAAATGCGTTTACCTTGCGAATAATTTAATATTAGAGGGATAGCCATGCGATTAGTCTTATTCAAATTTTTTTTTCAAACCATTAGATTGAACCTTAAAAAAAACAAGAAATCAATCGATTATAGGATGAAAATCGATATTCAGGGCTTACGAAGATGGTTGATTTTGAATTCTACATCAACGTCTTTAAATTCAAGATGGCGGAACATAGCCAAAAAAAAAATTCTTTTTCCAACGAGATTACTCACAACGAAAAGCCAGAGCTTTTCGAAAGCGATACGTTTAACGCGGCCACGAGTTTGCTGCAGTATTTTTTGCTTATATATATATATATATATATATATATATATATATATATATATATATATATATATAGGAGCATTAACACTCGGAGGCGTGTCCCGCTAACTCGCATTGTTCCAAGATTGTTAACCCTCCGTGGCGTGTGTGTGTGTGTTCTATATACAGTCGAATTTGGTTATAAGCAATCCTTCGGGGCTGTAGGGGAAAAAAAAAACGCCGAAGAGTCGTAAAATCTGGCTCCCCCACTACAGCGCATCAATGTAGCGTTCTTAATGTGTGTGAGTGCGTCGGTGAAATGCGCAATGCTCCTGGTTATAAGCAATTGGCTTGTGGTGGGGGACCGCGCTGAGCGGACTCGAAAAAAAATCGGAGGGGAAATTGCTTATAACCAAATTCGACTGTATATCGCTTGGTGAAATCTCGAACCCGACGAGAGAATCCTGCGTCACACCCGGTGGGAGTCACGAGATGGCGTATTATATTGTCAGAATGGCGCCAAAACGTCATGCATCGAAGACGCATCGTCGTTTCAGAGATCTGACTCGAATTTCAAACCGACATCTGACTCATTCTCATGACAATACCTCTATACGCTATATAAGCTCTTAGCATTTCCGAGTAAAGATTTTGCAATCGCCTGATTAACGAGAGCGAATAAAATTTCAAGTTTCCTCACTTTTTACGTATTCGATCGTTCCGTGAAAATTGTCAAGTTTAGTGGAATTTTTCCTCTAGGAAAGATAAAAATTTGCAATAAATTTTTTTCATTTTTTTTACATAACACGTGTTACGTTATGAAAAAAAAATATTTTCGCGCATAAATATTTTTGTTTTCGCGAGAATATCTCTTTTTTTTTGCACAAATAAAACGCGGAGGCGTAACATAAATATTTACCGCGCGCGCGTCTTCGATCGATCTTTCGAAAATCTGACAACGCGAACACGCTTTGCACAAACAAAAAAGCAAAATTACAAGCTCAACGCGGGCGCCGATAAATTATAATCGGGGAGAGAGGGATCTTTATGTTCCAAGGTTCCAATGGGATTCGCGTGACTTTTCGAATATACTGAAATCCATATAGTCTATGACCAACATTCTCGTCGACACAACAGTGCTGAGATATATTTATTTTCTATTAATAGAAAGTCACAAAACGTCCCTGAAGGATTATATATATATGCGTGTTCTCTCGCTTCGAGAGCCCTAACTGGCGTAAGGTTAATCGCATTCGAATCAAACGGACATTTGAAAAAGGCACACACGGTATGCATGTGAATTCAGTGACGAGCAATCTCGAACACGATCGGTATTTTATCCCCCCCTCTTATTGTTTACATTTCTCGGGAGTTGTGAATATGCGCGCGACCTCGCGTTTTTAATGCGCTTTCATTTGCCTACATAAATCATCTCGTCAAGCACCGATGCTGCAAAAGCTTCTCCGCGATCTCCGGTAAAAAAAAAATAAGATACCAATATTTTGCGAGTCTCTCCTTTTTTCTTTCTTATTCTTTGCTGGCAATAAAACTGAATGTCGCGAGCCGAGATACGCCCCATCCAGAGAATTATCTTGTTTTTGTATTTTAAAAAAAAACCCACGGACAGTTTGATACGCCGATGAAACGTACTCTTGAGGGGAAAATGACGAAAAAAAAAGGTTCACGAGCAAGAGAGGATTATAAAATAACCTTCGAGCCTTCGTTATCGCATAAACGTACGTGCTTGTCGATCGTAGAATGGCGAAGCCATGCACCACACACACACACACACACACACACACACACACACACACACACCTCCTCTCTCTGTTTCCTTCGTTTAATTTATCCGCTGGTAATGTCACGTCAGGGACAAATTTTGGCTCACGTGTTAGTGTCACAACACCATTGAGAATCGTTTGGTTGAAATCTCAGGTTGCGGCGCTATCTCGTGTCTACTGTTGCTATCTGCGTTTATCTCTTTCTTTCTCTTTCGGTTTCTCGGGAGATCGGTTAAAAAAAAAAAATTACTCGTCTTCGAGACGACACGTCGGGTCTCTTGCGAGATACGTACAATATCAATATAAATGATTCGTTATCTGATAATTATAAAAAAAAATATTGGTCATATCAAATTGACAAATTAAATATTAGTCACTGAATATTGAATTAATAAAAAAAAATATTAGTCACTCTGTGGGAGTTTCCGGAACGATTGAAAATCGAGAGTGCCTCTAACGGAGGAAAAAAAAAATGAAATTGTCGAGTCGCAGTAGCGTGTAGCAGAGAGCCAAACAGCGAGCCAGAATATTTGACTTTGCTCCAGAATATTCCGGTTTTCGTACGTTGCGCAGTTGAGTCCAATCGAAAAATATTACAACGCGATGTGGCTTTAAATGTTTTTTTTAGTCAGATTTAAATCTCTCGTATCTTTTGTTACGTTTAGGGATGCGCATATGAGGGCGCTGTTGGCGCGAGGCTTATCTGTCGGAGTATAAATTCGTATAACGCCTCGTTTCGCTCATCACAGATGGCGCACGTGGGCAAAAAAAAATGGCCCAATGAAGATCCGTTCGCTTCTTTTATTTCGTTCGTACATCGCGTATTGAATTTTTATCCACGATTAACGAGTAGGAATGAGTCGTGTATGGAGTAAAATTATGGGAAAATCTTACGCTTGACAATATCAGCTGAATAAACTCGAAGCGGTAGGGGAAGCGCGAACATGTAAAGTCGTATTATAGGTTAAGCTCTTTTCGTTGATGGCATTGCGATGGACGTTACCATTATATCTTTCAATATATTTTTATCGAAGTCCTTCGTGCTCGGCTACGATTATTGGGAAATATTATCATGAACTTGCGGTAAAAAAAAAACGATTATCCAAAGAATCGAAACGAAGCGCTTGAAGAATGTGGATATATATATATATATATATATATATATTGCATGTTGCGTCCCGAGTGTACACCCGGTTGTAGGAACTCTTCTCGCCGCGTACTGTTAAAAGCACCGAAATAGAAAGGAGTCTTGAATGTTCGCCGTTTTAAATAGAATATTCGCTCCATCCGTCTGTCTTCTCCCCGTACATTCAACGTTGAAAATTGTTCGCGAATAACGATGAATAGATAATTACGAGAAATTTTTTTTTTTACGCAACAGTGAATGTTGTTAATGAAAGAAAAAAAAAAAGCTTGAGAAAATTATAAACGAAAATTGCAAAAGTTTTGTTCTTTTCCGATAGTCCAATTGTTCAAAGTCCGAGTTGATGATGGGGGGAAAAAAAAAAAAGAAAGAGATCAGGGTAATTCGAGATTGTCATTGAGATGGCGCAACACGAGCTATATTGGGTAGCGAGGACGATTTATTTTGCGCAATATATAACGAGATATGAGATAAATATTCCGAGCATATTTATCGAGTGACGAGTAAATATATATAACGCTTAATTTTGCAGGTATATACACGTGCTCGCGAGAATAATTCACATAACTATATACATATAAGTGTCTGCATGTGTGTATTATGATTGAGGGGTGCAAACAGCTGCCGGAATCCTCACGACACGGGCCTTATGGTCTCGCTTCGAGTTAGCCTCGATTTTACAAGCAGTAAGAGCACGAATGTATATAGTCATAGCTGCTACAATATATATATATAAATATATATATATATAATCAAGGGAGTATGAGCGAGAATATAGTAATCGAGAAAAAATCCACAAGGTCTTCAATAATTCGTCGTGATGAAGAAAATTATTATTATTTTATTTTTCTAAACGAATTAAAAGATAATGTTTACTCGAAGAAAAAAAACTTAATTTCATAAATCATAAATAAAAAATCGAAATTCAATTGCTCGATTACCGCAAAAATTAATTTAATTCCAGCAAAATAGCGATAAATCCATTTTTTTTTCTCGTCATTGTTTGCACGAGCAGACCTGCGGGGAAAAAACTTTCGATCGGTGATGCAGATGCTTATAATTTAAAAAAAGGTCCCGGTGAATTCTTCTCAAATGGCAAAGAACGTTCTCGGTATAGGAATAATAACCCTTTGACTATATACGAATATTAAATCGTATGCCGGTTGTATAAGCTTTCAATCGATATTATGTATTACCGCAAGGTTATAACGCTTTATTTCCGAGTATAAATTTTTAAATTATTATTTTTATAAGATAAATAACGATTGTAATAATGCGTATTATTATTATTGTCAAAATAATTACTATATATTTTTCTTAAATAATTTTTCTACTATAATTTAAAGGCATTTCGTTGCAAAAAGTATCTCAAATGTCTCGTTATCTCTCGAGAAGATCGATGGAGCATGAAATAAATAGCGATCGACTAGCCCCGATACAATGACACCTATCATTATATCGAGACTGAATCGACTTCTCGATTTTTTTTTTTTTTTTTTTGTTGACTCTCTCTATCAGCCCAAATTACAATAGACTCGCTATAAAAAGCTAAGCTGCGATACACAAGAGAAGACAGGCAATTTTTTGCGTCAGAGATTCCTATCGAGTTACCGGGGCCGAGCGTGGGAGAGACGAGAATTGACGTTCACGCAGCGAGAATATTGGTTCTCATGAATAACGTATATCGTCTTGACGCGAAGAATTGGCTCCTGTTGAATAAAGTTCTTTCACCGGAGATATACTTTTTTTTTTCGCTTTCTCGCTTCAAATTCTATGAAATAGCCTCTCTTTCTCTCTCCCTCTGTTATTTTTGTGTTGATATATCCGTCGAGGACATGGACAGCGCCCTGACGATCTAACAAGCCTGCGCACAACGCCATATTGGCTCCGTGACTATAGTTGCAAAGTACATGCAGCGATCGCGGTGGCCGTTGCCGAAATGTTTGGGGATAGCTTGCCTGTACGTGCCGCCCATAAGCATATACGGCTATTAGTAATGATTTTTAGCATTTCATTGTGATTAAAAATGACTGTGAAAACGACTTTTGAAATCAACATCCTAATTTTATAGAATCCTCACAAAAAATCCGAAATATTCACATCGGGTTCGGGAGACGCGAAGTGTGCATAGTTATAGGTGCAATTCGAAGCACAAAGTGAGTGCAATAAATAATTTAACTGATTTAAATATCAAAGTATATATGCAATGAACTTTAAACAATAATGAACATAAATACAATTATAGACGGCTATAATATAAGATTTGTTAATTTTATATGAAACAGCTCGAATGGTTATGGATTCAAAAATCAACAAGTCGTATTTGTAGTGCTCATTTCGTGAACAATAAAAAATCGGAACATCATGAAAATCCCAGTTTCAATTCTACAATTACGTTTGTTTCAATCCTACAATAACAGTTGTGACTATATGAACCAAGCTGTGCTAAATATTTAGTATGATACGAATGATATTAATAAAAAATAAATCTACTCCTAACCGTAGTTCATACGGATTGTCTTTCACAGAAGTTTGTCTCACTGCACTGCACTCAATTAACCCTGTTCGGTCTGGCGATTTTAATTCTTATTCAACTCCCCGGTTAAACGAAATGGAATATGTAATTTTTTCAAAACTAGTTGTAATGCGCATATCCATTTTAGGGTAAATTCAGGTTCCCTGTGGGGAACACGAACTCTCCCAAAAAAAGACGACTGTGTCGGCACAGGTTTTCCGCAGTTTCCCCTGTGCTTTCGTGTGAATGCGATACAGAAGTTTACTATTAGGAAAGAGTGGCTGCGGACAACACTCTGGGGGGGACTCGTGGAATGGAAAAAAAAAACTGGAACACGAAAAAATAGGATTAGGGACTGCTAAAAAAGGGAAAGACCTCGCGAACTGGTAATAAAAATTTTAAAAAAATAAAATAAATAAATATATGGTACACGTGTGAGGTATATCAGCAGCTATTCCAAACATGTTAAAAATTCTCACCTGGCGATGCCCCCTGTCGGATAGTCACGGAGTCAATACATACACGAAACTCACAAAACCACGTGCATAAATATCCCCTATCGATCATCTATCACCGCTAATACTAAACATATCGATTTCCAAGACTTGAAAAAAAAAAAATATTAAACGTACTCTGCAGTATGAGAGATGGTGAAAAATCGTTTTAATTCAAGGTGAACGCGTTTCGGTATGGACGCTTTAGTTGCTCGTACTGTGCAGCTGCTCTGGGTGGCCCATGAGCATGTATATATATATATATATATATATATATATATAGCTTTGTCCATTAATACCCGGCGTTCATTATCCATCGTCAAGCAACTTTTGCAACGAACGATCGAGACCGCGAAGCAACAGCTGCACCAGACTTCCGGTCTGGCTCCTCGACAAGCCCTCGAGAGTATACCCATTTCTCGTACAATTATATATACACGCGTCATTGTACGTACGCTTGTGTATATAATTTTGCAGCGCAATGGAATACTCGCGGCACTGTGATTCAGCTTGTTAAAGCTCACGGTAACTCGAGATATCGTATCGAGTTTTGTCATCGATAGATCGCACTGGTATTGATTTTTTTTTTTTTTCATTTTTAATGTTTTTTTTTGTGACGATGCAATATTTTATGGCAGGTAACTGATACGGTAGAGATATCCGGTGTGCATATAGAGGAGTAATACCGATTTCATCGCTGCGGATACAGCGGGATGTGTGAAAGGAATTTTTAAAAAAGCGCGCAAATTGAAAACTTGCACATTGCTTCCTCATTACGATATATTAATCGTATGAGCAGATGGCTTTCGTAATTTTACGCTTTCTCATCGTGAAAGGGTTTTCTAACGAGTAAAGCAGCGTGTGCAAGTTTTCAAATTTGCAAGCTTTTGTTTTTTAAATTAATTTTTTTCTTGCGAAATTCAATATAATTTTCTTTTTTTTTTTTTTTTTGCTTGATAAACTGAAATTTGCGACAGTCAGAGCTATCACAGATATTTTTCGAAAATTGGAATTTTTTTTAATGAAATCCCAAACCCCTCGAGCGATTTTTGCTAAATTTAATACCAAAAATCCTCATCCCTTGGGCTATTTTTGTAAAAAAAAAAAAAAAGTGGCTCGATAACTCCAAAATAACGAAAGTTGGAGCGACCACGGACTTTTTTTTTTTATTTCAAAATTACATAAAATTTATCATTTTTGAGGAATTTAGACGAAAATTGCAGTAAAAGAAAGGGTACTTGTCTTTACTTGTCTGCGAAAAAGCAGCGGTGTAGCTAAAAAAAAAACCCCGTTCTCAAATTGTAGAGGTTTGAACTTTGCAAGGCCAACACACATACACGTCCAGAAATTTTTTACAAATCTGATTTTTAGATATTTTGACACATTTTAAGAATTCTGATATGAAAATCGTGATTTTTTTTTCATGAAAACAAAGCTTCGTTTATGAGGAAACAGAAAGCTTGGAAAGTCTTTAATTTTGGATATTATTGGGATAAACTGCATTTTACTGCTAAACGTTGAACAATTCGATGAGGAAGCGACGAAAAAAAGAGGTTCACGTTTATTTTAGTGACAAGTCGAGGACACAAAACTCTCATTGACAGTTTCATCCGGCAATAATCTGCGAGATTAAACTCTTGTGTACATTGTACCAGGATTTCTCATTACTCAGAGCGCGACTATGAGAGTCCACTCATCTCATTGATCTATCCTGGAAATTCTGCAAATATGCGTAAATCCCTGTCGAAGCTCTGAGTATCATGTGCGAGGATGAGAGAGAGAGAGAGAGAGAGAGAGAGAGGTCCTGGTCGTATTTACTGCTCAGTCAGTCAAGTTTAAGCAATTTCCTTTCTCTCTCTCTCTCTCTCTCTCTCCATACGAAGCAATAGGCGAGTCCTGTTTTGTAGTCGCCCAACGCCAAGTTACCGGATCGATATCCGGGGCCAGGAGCACTAGCCGATCCTCTTCTCCCCCCATCTCCTCGCTACTTCATAACCTCTCTCCTTCACAATACGCAGTAACCCGAATGGAAAAAAATTTTTAAAAAAGTAGACTAAGACACTTCCGGTTGGCTCTTATCGCCGAGATCACACAATATTCGAACATATATACTTTAATTGAAAAAATATAATCAAAGAAATAATTTTTTTTTAAATTCTTTAAAAAAATCTTAATAAATATTAAATATATTTTTCGCAGAAATATATATATATATTTTTTATCTGGATATTATAATTAGAAACTCGGAAAAAGTGATTGGTACGTAAGCTTCAGTGCACGATTTAAGCGGGGTCACCCATCCTAGTACTGGCCCAATACCGTGTTTATAATTCGAGACATTGCCGAAGCTACGCATCGACCTTGCATTCATTGCTTTTGGGTCGATATTTGCCTTTTGATTGTGTACGACTATTTTCACCGATCGATTTTTAAAGAAAACTTTCAATCGCTACTCTCGAGCTTTGCTATAAAGTCTCGCAAATTAATTCAGACGGTTTGACCTTACGTGTAACGATATAGAGCTGCTCTCGAGGCAGCTGAGAATAATTGACCGTCCTCGATGCGAAAAGCACACGTTTATACGCGGACATTTAATACATGAAATGTGTGCTCTGGAACAAGCACATATGTACACATGATATATATATATATATATATATATATATATATATATATATATATATATATATATATATATATATATATATATTACATATATATATTACATATGTGTATGTATATGAGACATTCCATAAATTTTCAGCAACCCTCACTATTTTTCAAAGTCCTGTAACGTTTTTTTTATTATCAAAGAGTATACGCGCTAGGAGTGTCTGTGACTTTTCAATTTTTTTCCACGAGTCTTGCTCCAGATTTTTCAATTTTTGAAAAATGGCACTCAATTTTTCACTCGAAGTATCTTGAAAACAATGGGCCGGCCGAAAAAAATGTTTTGCACGCCTAAAACCTGTGATTTGAAGAAACTTTTCACCAAGACCATTCGAAAAAATATTTTAATTCGAAAAAATCTATGATAAATGAAAAAAAAAACTGATTTTAAAGAGGCACGACGTCGCGTTTGATTTGACTCAAACTTTGGTAATTGTTTACTTTCAGGACTTTTCCGAATTTTGCAAATTCTTTGGTTTTTTTTGTCCTCAAAGTCCTCAAAGTAAATAATTACCCAAACTTTTTCTGAGTTTCCTATTGTTAGTGTCGGTACACAGAAATTGGCATTATGGGCCACTATAGGCGAGTTTCACATTTTTTTTCAGCAAGTTGAAACACTCTCGCCATTATTTAGAGTCCTGTAACTTTTTTTTTTATTATCAAAGCGTACACTCTAGGAGTGTCCGTGATTTTTTGCAAATTTTTTCCGAAAGCCTTGACCCAGATTTTTTAATTTTTGTGATCCGACTATATTATCATTTTTCAACTCAAAGTATCTTAATAACTATATGAGCCGGATAAAAAAAAATGTTCTGGAGATGAAACTGGAGATATTAAATAAATTTCAGAATAGAACGATCGAAAAAAAAAAAAATTTATAACCTAAAAAAATATAATAAATTTTTAAAAAACGTTTTTATTTTATTTTCCAAATTTTTTGACGATTGGAAAATTATTTGATGAAAATTCTACCGTTCCTTTCATTCTAACGTTTACCTTTGTACAAGTTGCCCATTTTTTTGCCCTCTAATTTTTCTCTCCCAATCATTTATATTCTTTATTTTTATTATTATTTCTTTTTCTCTCATCACTGTCGTCGAATTATCGCGACGATTTCTTAGCCCTAGGTAGTTACACGATTTTGAACGACGGATTGCACGTCACACGTGGTTACGTGTGACCGAGGTCTCGTGAGCTTATTCTCGCCCTCGATATATATATATATATATATATATATATATATATATATATATGCACAATGCTTTTCTCGCCCGCCGAGTGCTATAGCACTCGACATATTCTGACGTAAAATCGTGACGAGCTTCACAGCTACGTGGCACGGTTTTCTTTATCTAAATTTAGAGAGACGAGTGAAGCATTCGGTGTATGAAATTAAACGAAACTCTTCACAACGGAACCCATATCAAATTCGCCGTGCAACTTTTTCGTTTTTCCTCCCCGAGAGCCGACGAAAAAATTCGAATGAATTCGATTGAAATGAAAATTGTGTTTGAACCAAATGAATTTTTTTTTTTTTACTATTTTTTGTTTCAATGGAAAATTATCGTGTCGTTAATTTTCGTGATTATCAACAAGAAAATGTTCACTCTGTTTAATAGGGCTTTACACCCCGTTATTTTTTTATCTTTTTTCTCATGAAAATTATTCGTTAGTTCGGAAAAACTCTCGGATTGATCCACGGAGAACAGAGGAGGAAGAAATAATAATAATAATAATAATAATATTAATAGGGTCTCTCTCTTCGTGGCAGTTTCATTCGTTATTACTTTGATGTTATCTCGCTCTTTGATCCCACATTTCAATTTTAAATTTTCTCGCTTTTTACCTTCTTTTTATTTTGTTTTTAAATTCTCCCTGCATTAATCCAGCATCGATATTGCGAGGACCCAGGGATAATACGAAACGCTTCCCATCCTCAAATCCCCTCTGAATAATTACGGGGGAAAAAAAAAAACTGAATAATTTTCAGGTCGTATATATAAAATCGTCAATATGCAAACAAAAAATTAATTGAGGCTCGAATTTTTTATTTACCGCTTGTCACGAATCCACTATACAGTTATCTTTTCGAAAATAAAAATAAAAATAATCCTAAAAAAAAACGTGATTATAATTTTTCAATTTTAGTAGAATAATTTATTGAGATCGGCCTCCATTTATTTATACGCATCGAGATCGAAAAACTGTGGTGGTCAATACTGGGGTGACAAAAAAAAAAAAAACTTTGGTTTTGAAATAAAATATGCGGATATATTTATACGCGATTTCTCTGGCCAATAATATCGCTACGCGCGCGCGCGCGCGTCGACCCGTTATAATTATACGCGTGTATGCGTAAATTAACGAACGCGAGAGATTACGTTAGCCTGTTAATCATGGAGGCGGTTTTTTCGAGCGTGAATAATTTTTGCATACGTGTGAACCGGATATATCCAACGAAAGAGAGAGAGAGAGAGAGAGAGAGAGCGAAGGGAAGAGAAAAGAGTGCGAAATTCGTCACTGCATATCTATATAAGTTATTTGTGGTATCGTAAAAATGTTAATACGAATTTTTCATTCGCTAATAATCCTCGGAACGAGCTGTGCAAAATTTTTCATCGTATATACCGTCGAGCGCGCGCAAACTTCGTCGCGTTTCTCAGAAAACACTTTTGCCACGATGATACTAATTAAAATGGGCTGTTTAAAGGTGCAAATTAAAATTGCAAATAATGAACGACGAGAGTGCAGTTTTAACACTTTGCTAAATAAACCGAGAAAGACAAAGTTCTTTTTTTTCAACATATTCGATGTTAAAAAAAAATCTTAACGTCAATGAGATAGTGCCTGAATGTTATTATTTAGCGCTAAAGTTGTCTCGTGGTAGAGTTTTTAGTTTCGTATAGTAAATTTATTTTGTAGTAGAGTTGTTCTATATATGGTAAAGTTGTCTCGTGTTAAACGTGCAATTATATATGTATGTTCGTAGCGGACTACCAGAGAAGAGTTATAATTGATGTGTACATCAATTATAAGTCGACAGAATTGTACGACTTTTTTTTTACGAAGATATAAATTAAGGCATAAAAAAAAGCTCGCTTATTTTTAAAATAATGAAAGAAAAAAGTGTTGTCGAGCAGTCGCGAGTTTTTCTCCCCTAAAGGGTTTGTACCTCATTTGCCAATGCTTCATGCAGATTGGATCGCAAACTTTTATCGGAGCTGTTCATAATTACGAGACTATATTATGCGGGAGAGTATGGGACGAGTGAGAAATTTATTTCGTTGATACACCCGGACAACTGTCCGTAGAGCACGAAATCAACGCTTACTGCAAAACGTCAACAACGAAATCCCTGTTTTGATTTTTATTTCAATCCGTCTATACCCATATGTAACTGGGCTGGCGGGATCTCAAACTCTCTTGCCCATCACAGCCAGCACGAGGACACACGAACTTCTCTTATATTTTTCTCTATCTCGGTTACTCGCTCTTCGTGTCTGCCAGCCTGCTCTATATCGAACGTTTATTTTCGTTCTCATTGTGATACGAGCGTAGAGTTCGTTCTCCTTTGCCTCCCTCTCTCTATCTATCTTGCCAGCCAATTAATTGATCGCATCCTACGCAAAACTATATCTACATCACTCCTATACATACACACACACACACACACACACACCTATATTCATTATAATTTCAAGTTTAAACGTGAATTTCTTTCTATTTAACCTATTTTCATTTACTGGATGGGTTGGTCATATTTTTTTCTATTTTTAGATCAAACTTTTAGGCCAAACAAAGAATAATGAATTTAATAATAATAAGATTTATTAATTTTTGGATAAGACTGTATGACGATCCCCAGTACAAAGTTCTCGGTATATCGGATTTTTTTTTTTTTGACTCTGGGGTTAAGTATAACGGAGCAACGAATATATACATTTCGTTGGGACTATATTTTTTATTCTTTTGGTAAAATGCGTCGCTCGAAATGTCTGAAATACTCGGGCATAGCAACTAATCGGACTTATTATGGTAATAATAATTGCGACGTTGGTGGTAACCGGGCGATAAGATTAAGTCTTGTTTACCGGATTTCGAAACGCATTGATTAACGACCTTTGACTTCAGTTTATGTGTGTGTTTGTGTGTGTGTGTGTGTATGTTTGTGTCTGGCGACACTGATGGCTATTTTTATCCGATGTCATTTCAACGAAATAAAAATAGACGCTCAGTCAAAGCTTTTAATGTATATCTGACTATATACATTATACATTGTGGTTTGCTTTTGTGGTAAACACGTCGAGCAATATGTTTTTTTTTTTTCTAATCGGTGGGAAAACTGCAACAAGCCACGTGTTTTTTTTTGCTCTTCTTATTTTCCTTTCTCATTGTCCTCGTGTATTTTTTTTATGTACGCATGGTAAAGAAAAAGAAAATCTACGCTCCGTAAAGAGCTTCGAGGTCTGGGTCTTGACCTCGCAAAAACCTTGTGTAGCTTTTTCACCCTCGCACATCCCTCCTTTGTTATTTGTCTTGTCTCTCTCTCTCTCTCTCTCTCTTTATTTTTCTATTTTTATCATACACGCTCGGGACTTTTCGCTATTGATACTCTTATAAAATAATTTCCGTCGATATCAATGGATCAATAATTTATTCATTAATGTTTTTTTTTTTTCTTCTTCTTTACGCTGATTTCAGGATCTGCGTCGATCGAACAAAAAAACGGAAGTACGAAAAGCAACAAGACGAATAACAATGGGGCTGAGGTGAATAGAAACGAGGATAATCAAAATGGCTCGATCGATCTGAAGACTCAGACGAAGAAAAAGTCCGGTGGACCAGGAAGTGGACCTCTCTTGCAACAGGCGTAAGTTTATTATTGGATCGAACAAAGTTTTGTGTATATCTTAATGAAGGAATTGAAGTGGATTTTTTTTTGCATTTAAATCGTCAGTAAAAAAATCCACTTCAATTGCTCAGTACTTTATATATATATATATATATCAGGGTGGTCGTTAAATGGAAGATATAATTTTGGATGGTCATAAATCGGCTCCAAATGTAGAAAAAATTGCTCTCTAATTTTTTCAAATTTTTATTCTCAGCCCTTAGTCTCCCTGTAGATCGCATATTTCACACGAGTCGTGGGTGTTTTTATTTAGTATATTATTTTTTAATCATTTTTTAAGCTTTTTAATTCCATTCCAGTGCTCAAGAATTAAGTACAAATTTTGGATATTTTTTTTTTTTTTTTCTAAGAAAAACATTTTGAAGAAATCAATAATCAATGGTAAAGAAATTCCAGAATAATCCGGAAGCCTAAAACTTGCAAAGTTTCAGGGAATATTGTTTATTCAAAGAATGAAAAAAAAAGAGTTGACCATGCAGAATTAAAATTGTTCTACAATCGTTTCTTTTTTTGCATCAGGAAACATTTTCCGATGTTCAGAGATAATTTTCAACACGCACATTTTTTGGTCTTCGTTTCTCGTCAAAATATCGTTGTATTCGCAAAAAATATGAACCCCTCTTTCCGCCGAGTAATTTATATCACCTTCGAATGTTTCACAATACTCAAAAGCCTTGTTGATAATTTGCGCTCTGGTCCCAAAGAGCTGGATCTATCTTCGAAAATTCGTCAACAATTTCAAATCTGAGAAAGAAATTTCTTGATCGAGGGGTAGTAAAGTAAAAATGTTGACATTCAAAATCATATTATATCAAAAATTAAAAAAAAAACTTAAAAATCCGGAAAATAAAGAATCAATATCTCGAAAACGTCGAAGATATCGATTTTTTTCTAGGGACTTTTTTTTTTTTACGAGCTCTACCGGATATGAACGTAAAATTATAATAATAAGCGAGCCTCGGTGTTTAATATTGAAAAAAAATCGAATTTCTTCGATTATTTGGAATTAGAATTGATTTTTAACAACTTTGCGCACAAGTGGGATTTTTTAAATTATTTTTTTCGTAATCCTGGGGATATTTGTTATCCGAAACCACTGTCAATAGGCAAGATCCCAAAAATCGTAAAATTTCCTATTTTTCTAATTGAGAAGAAAATCACGGGCCAGCAGGGAGACTAAGGGCTCGAAATAAAAAACTGAAAAAAATTATAAATTCGTATTTTTTTATATTCAAAGCCAATCTACGACCATCCAACATTGAAATTCCAAAAAGAACCATCCAACGACCATCCTAATTTGGTTTTTGTCGTTAACGCAAAGATATAATTGGAAATTTATTGTTTATAAAATGATTGTTTTTCATTACAGTGAGGTGTCTTCCAGCCAGCTGGATTTTTTCAAGATGCTGGATGAAAAGATCGAAAATGTAAGTTTCACCGACAAGGAGCACATGTATAATTTAAGCTCGAACGAAAAAAAAACACACACATTTTTCAGTCACACTTGAACGAAACAGTTGTATGTTATTATCGAAAAGAATTAAAAATACAATTTATTTGAAACAATTGACTTTGTCAAATTCAGCAGTTCTTTCCCCCCACCGTTCGTTTCAGCCCCTGTTAAGCGGAGCGCAGGAAAATTAAGAAGTTCCCGAGTTAGCCCTAAAAATTTTTTCTTTTCCTTCACAAAATATGCTTATCCCAGCCTCAATCAATGATTACCGGATGAATGGGCCCTTAAAAAAAAAAAAAATGAAAACGCATCGTATACCCTTTCGAGCTAAATTTTAAATCATTTTTTTATATACAAAAGTACATAAACCAAAATTTTCGCACACTAATTTTTCTTCCAAACAACGTTCCACCAGTCTCCAACACAAGTTTTTCATTCTTAAGGTAGTTCGATCGAATTGAGGTTCACGTTTAACACCCTGTTTTTTTTGCATTTAATCAAAAGAGTTGACCTTCCTCTACATGTCTGCAAAATTTCAAATTAATTTACCGTGTAGCTTTTGCGTAATTAATAAATAAGTTAACATTGCTCTTATGGGGCATATAAGGCTCAGATGACACGCCAACTATCGAAATTTCAGTATACACGGAAAATTAATCGTTTAAGGGCAAAAAAAAAAACATACCACAATAATGGTTGATATCTATAAGAGATATTTACCAAAGATTCAAGTCGATTTACCGTACGGTTTTTTTTTATTTCAATAATTAATGCGAGTCCGCGGTCTCTGTCCTTGTCATACACCGGATCTGCTCGCTAGCGGAAGACTAGGGGAAAAAACATGTGAAAATCGAAGCTAATCCGCGTCTCACTTCAGATTCGATGAACGCCAGGCAAAAGTGGTTCCGAACAACTGTCACATTTGAGTTGTTCGGCAAGATATACAATGTCAACTAGACGAGTTCCGAGTTCATTGCATACCGGCCGTTTATTCAACTGTACTTGCCTCGAGACGAGCCTTTTTTCTCCCCTGTTCTTCATTATACCGTTTTAAAAGCATACAACAAAACTCGCGAATGCAATCCAGTAACTTTATGCATAAGGTTAGATTAGCTCGCTCCCTATAACGTAGAGAATGAGTCAAGTTGAGTCTGTCATTATTCCGGGTATTAATTATTATTAACTCATTAATTACACCCTAAAAGAAGGTTGTAATATTTTTTTATGCAACAATTCAATTTATCATAGCTTTCATATGGTTAAATTGTACGTAAATAAATCTGAATTACGGATGAAATTTGACTTCGGCCAAACTCGACCGAACTACCTTAAACAATTTTTCATTTTTTCAAATCCCCCCCCCCCCCCCAGGGTCCGGACTACGACGAGAGTCTCGACGCAACGATGAAAGCCGAGAGAATCTCGGATCTGATGCGTCGCTGGGAATTGGCGAGTATGAGCTGGTCGAGCGTCGCCGATCTCAGCAATTCTCATGGTCCGATAACCGTTGCACCGGGACTCGCAAATTCGCGACAGAGTCTCAGCGCTAAAGATCGCGAGGGCATGAGAAATATAATTGGCGGACGTCCCGAGAGCGCGCCGGTTTTCGTTAGAAATGCGAATCGCGTCGATGGACTACAGGAATTTCATGCGCCATCGCCGAATATGCCGAGGCACGTGCTCGAATCGATAACCCAAAGTCCGACGCAGAGTTTTAAGAATAACTCTACGATCGGGGGAAATGAATCGCCAACGAGCGGTCCGCGCTATCAGGATTACAACGATGGAAAGGAGTACAATGCGAATGGTCCGGCGAGCATCGGCGGCGGCGGAGGAGGAGGAGGAGGAGGCCCCGGAGGAGGCACAAGACGCTCGAATTATCAGACACCGAGCGCTGCTCATGTGAACGGTGAATACGTTGCTCAGCAGGCTCTGTATCGCGAGCAATATCTCCAGCAGACCGGTATAATCGCCGTTGCGCCTCAGTACCCCCCCGGCACAGGTAGCCCCGTCGTCGCAAATGTCCTGCGCAACAATCCCTACGTTCAGCAATTTCAGCTCTCATCGAGTCCCCAACATTTTGCCCAACCGCGAAAGCAGCGACAATTCAATACCGCCCAAATGACGTGACCGGATCACGGCTGGACGACGAGATAAGACTGAACTCTCTTGCGACTTAATCGATTTTTTTTTTCCATCGCCGGACCGTGTCCTCGTGCGAATGGAAAAATTGTCCGGAGAACGAAACGGTACGGAGAGAAGGGCCTCTCTCCGGCGTAAAATATCACAAAAGTGTGTCCTACTCTCGTGTCACGACCTGGCCAACGGGAGAGTTACCCCGCGATAAACGTCACACGCGGGGAGAGGGGGGGGGGGGACACGCGAGCCCGTGAGAACCGCAAAACTCAAATGGGGATCTCTTTGACGTAATCGCAAATAAATAAAAGAGAGAGAAAAAAAAAAAAGGACAAATCTTCCACTGGCGTCCACCGGCTTGGTTGACACGCCTCAGCCATCCGAAGATTTTGACCAACGTACACCGCGCGCACACACACGTGTGTGTGCGCATTGCTCAACGAAAAAAAAAATCGCAGCATTCGATAATTGTATCATCTCTTGAATCTCTTGATCGCGAAAAAAAATAATTACAAGCTCCCCCCCCGACACGTAAAGTGTCTCGCGGTATTGTCGCGAAATGCCAAATTTTCACGATCTATATGGCCTAAAAATTCAATTCGAGAAGAAAAAGAAACATTTCATTCAACTTGATACAAATCGGAAAATTAATTGGCACCGTTAATCCCCTTAGACTCCGTCGTTTATACAAGTGCCAAATTCATAAAAATCTATATATATGTGTATGAAAACAAACAAAAAAAACAAAAACAAAAAACAAAGCCGAACGACATCGACAATGAATATCAAATTATTTCAAAAAAATCGGCTAAATTAATCATAAAATTCGTTGCTTTTTGACTTTCGATGTTTCGTATATACGTATTTAAAATGAGGAAAAAAAGAAGAAAAAAAGAAAAAAACAAATAAAACGTAAGCAGCACGTGAGTCTGACGTTGGAATTTTGTATAACTGTATTAGCGGAAATTATCAGTGGGCAGCGATCGATATAAATATATAAATAGTACATATATGTATATAAACATAAATTTGTGCATATATGTATATATAATACACTATAAATACATGTTTGTGTGTAAGTGAACGAAGAAAATCCGATTTAGAAACCGCTAAAATTTAATAACCGTGTGTATAGAAAATCGATGTATCTACTCGTGATTATATATTGTATATGTATATTAGGGTGTGTCGAAAATGAACTTTTTTTTTTTCTTCGCTTAGGTTTTCACATTAAAGAGGTCCCCCTTTCAAGGAGAGCGCTGTAGCTTGAAGTTCAGAGGTCGCTCAACGAGGTTTCCCATCTAATTGACACGTAAAAAAATATTGTTTTTCGTTAAAAATGACGTCAGACAACAAAAAAAATTGGCGATGTCTGCGTTTCTTGGCTTATTTGAAAGCACGACTCATCCCCTAAACGAAGGCAGGCCGTTTTTCGACTCACCTTGTTCCAATTTTTTTTTACGCCACTTTTCGACCGCTATAGTCACTTATTCAAGTTTACAAAGTCTCAAAGGATTGATCGTTGATTCGAATATAAATAACAAATTCCAAGAATTGCTGGAACATGGAAAATTTCTCAAAATGAACGTGGTTTTTTTTTTTTAAATAAAATTGAAGATACGGAAATACGGAATTCAATTTTATTCAAAAAAAAAAAAACGATGTTCATTTTGAGAAATTTTGTATGTTTTACCAATTTTTTGGAATTGGTTACGTATATATTCGAATCAAAACAATCAATACTTGTAGCAATTCATTTTGGACTCGTTGATACCTTGGAGACTTTTTAAACTTGAAAAAGTGACTATAGCGGTCGAAAAGTGGCGTAAAAAGAAAATTTGAACGAGGTGAGTCGAAAAACGACCGATCATCGTTTAGGGGATGAGTCGTGCTTTCAAATAAGCCAAGAAACGCAGAAATCGCCAATTTTTTTTTGTTGCCTGACATTTTGAACGAAAAACAATCATTTTTACGTGCTAATCAGATGGGAAACCTAAATTCTCGTTGAGCGACCTCTGAACTTCAAGCTACAGCGCCCTCTCCTTGAACGAGGACCTCTTTAATGTCAAAACCTAAAGTTTTGAGTGGTAAGAGCGAAGAAAAAAAAAAGTCCATTTTCGACACATCCTAATCTATATATGCATGTATGCATCAACCCACACACACACACACACACACGCAACACTTTTCAACATTGACGTGATGACTGTATTATATTTATATGTTGACAATATGATTGAGAAAAAAAAAAGAAAAAAAAAACCGAGAGAGAGAGAGATAAAACGATAAAGAAAATATGGTATCGATATAATAGTTGATGATTGAGAGAATTTTATATTTCATGTTAACGATTTGTCGCTATTATATTATACGCATCGTGAAAAAAAAAAAAAAAAAGATAATTGAACGAGAGAGAGGGAAGATGTACAAGAGATTGAAATAATTATATATCCAAAAACCAGCGCCTCCGTGCGCCAAACTACCAAAACTTTAGTTCCTTCGAAACATGTTTTATTTTCTTTTTGATAAATAAAAAAAAATCGTAATTGCCCCCCCTGCACATTGCCTCGTTGTTCTTCATTCCTTTCGCATTTTAGTATTATTACATCGAAGAAGAGAGAGAGAGAGAGAGAGAGAGAGAGAGAGAGAGAGAGAGAGAGAGAGAGAGAGAGAGAGAGAGAGAGAGAGAGAGAGAGAGAGAGAGAGAGAGAGAGAGAGAGCATCTATAATTCGATTTGACACTTTGCTAACAAGATACACCCGCATGGCTGACCCGAAACCTTTACGATACGCGTGTATAATCGCATTTATTATACGGATCGTGTACCAGCAAAAAGTACTCGCAGGTGTACTCGTCTCTACCTCTCGTAATTCCATGTCAGGGCTGACCCAATGAAATGGAATTAAAAGTTGTAAGTATAATATTTCACTTTACGTATATATATATAGTTGCACTCGCCCCCAAGCGTTCGAAAAAGACAACGATGTACAAGTGGTTGGATAAAAGTTTTAAAATAAACGATGAGGAATATCAGCGGCCTTGATGCGTTAAAGATCAGATGAAGAATCGTTGAAATGATAATTCGAAAGAATTATTTAGCATTTATGAATAATTTTTATTAAAAAATTTGTGCAATTATTCGAAAAATATGGCGCACTTACCTCATTCGATTGTTGTGACGCCATATATAGCGAAAAGTTATCATTTAGGTTAAAGATATGCTTTCATTTACATTTCCGCAATCAAATTTATATTTCCTGATCATTTATTATAATGTGTCTTATGGAAGAACATAGTTCGATGCCAAAATAAAATCATCTTTGTTTTCTCTAATGCAGTAATTACCTTATAATGAAGATACGGGGCAGTTTAATTAAACTGCTTTCGATGTAGGACAGAATTATGTACGGTAGCAATGCAAATCTCTTCAAATTGGATGGCCCGATCCGTTGTGCGAGTTGGATCAGATCGGGATAATCCCTATTAAATTTATAGTATTACCGATAGAGTAATCAAACGACAAACAGGTTATTCTTCTCCACGTGGTAATCGAAATAATTTATCCGCGAGGTGCTGCCATCTGGCGGCTGTTTTCAGCAAAATGGCCGCTTCTGTCAAATAAATACAAGTCCCGGGAGTGACAGAACGGATGGACCGAAAATTAATACAACTTTATTGACAATTTTGAACGCGATAAGTCGTCGAATTATCACCGAGGTAATTACAATTGAATTCGAAATTTTTCAATTTTATACGAAAAAAAAATCCTACTTTTGTATCTCTGGGCGTGGCACTGCTTGCATCTTAACTTTGACACTGTCGTCCTTGATGTTTCAGCTTTTTACACGATTTTTCGATCTTTGTTCCCGACTTAATCCCGTTATGAATGAATAAAAAAAATTAAAAAAAAAAAAAAAAAACACATCCGCACGATCGAATCATAACACGTTTGTTATTAACACGAAATCCTTTGTTTTAAACATTAAAAAGATTGTTTTGACAATATAACCTATATTTTCATGAAATTTCAATGTACCGCTGCATTTTATTTCTTTACTGACACACACACGCGTCTCCTCGTTCCTGCAATTCCTTTTCAAATTCCGAAATATTCAAATTTCACGAGAGCCGATAAGAATGGAAGATCCATCGGGTGGTACCTCCAATATTAAAAATGAAAATTTTGCTCGCGAGCCTGAAAATCCTTCGGAGCATGAATTTGTCGCTAGCGAAAAATTTGTGGTAGCAGAAGAGACAGGAAAGATCCGAGAGAGCGAGAAAAATCTTATCGAAACGAGACGCATCTCCGACACTTCTGTCTCAATTTTTACCAAAGAAATTGCTTTGCACGGCTTCTTCAATCTCGGTTTTCCTATTCACGTACGCCGATTTTTCAATGCCGCGCCGATCTAGCGTCGCAATAATTTATTTAGCTAGAGAATGACAATAATTGCAGCTTCTCAAGAGAATCGTGGCCGGGGGAATCTCCAAGAGACGCAAAGCGGACAATGCCAGAGAGGCGGGAGTAGAGATACTCGAAGCCATTCTCGCAGCGAGTATGGAGAAGAGGGGAAGCGCGGAGCTTCTGGGAGCGGAGCACAATTCGAAAAATGCGAGCTCCGATTCCCTAAATTCGGACAGCAAGAGCAGTTCGCTCAACTCGAAAATGGGCCAAGAATCGGTAAATGACAATCGCCAAGCTTCGATCGTAACGATAATACGAGGTCTCGGTTAGCGAGAGACATCGTAGCATAATGATAATTTCAACGATAGTACTTTTTCTTTATTCCTTGTTGCGAAACGCCGATTCTTCAGGAGAGTTGGGAAAGAGCGTCTCGCTCTAAGAGCTTTTCGACTAGCTCCACTTCCACCGATAACAATATTGTATCGGCTCTCGAAGCAAAAAAAGAGATCGATGGAAAAGTGAGTCCGGTAATAATTGAAACGAGAGAAAAGTTTTAAGCACGCTAGAAACCTTTTTTTTTTATTTATCAATTTATCGTTTCGGCACTATAGTTCAGTAGCGTTTGATGTAGCTCCATGGGAGAAAGTTAAATTAATTTGAACTTGAAAGACTTTTTGTTTTATTTTGTAAATATAGCTGCGCTATCATGCATCAATTTTCATTCTCGCTTCGACCTAAATTTTTACCCTCTTTCCAGGCTAAATTTTAGGAAAATTTGGGAAAAGTGAGTCCGGTAATAATGGAAACGTGGGAAAAGTTTTAAGCACGCTAGAAACTTTTTTTTTATTTATCAAACTATCGTTTCGGCACTATAGTTCATTAGCGTTTGATGTAGCTCCGCAGGAGAAAGTTAAATTAATTTCAACATAAAGCTTTTCAACTGAAATAAAAATTTCAACTTAAAAGGCTTTTTTTTTTATTTTGTAAATAGCCGCGCATCAATTTTCATTCTCGCTTCGACCTAAATTTTTACCCTCTTTTAAGGCTAAATTTTAGATTATTTATATATATATTATTTATATATATATTATTTATATATATATAATTTATATATATATATTATTTATATATATATATATTATTTATATATATATTATTTATATATATATATATATTATTTATATATATTATTTATATATATATTATTTATATATATAGACAAAAATTTAGATTAGACCTAAATTTTTACCCTCTTTTTAAGGCTAAATTTTAGATTTGAAAGCGAGGCTGTAAATTAACGAAAATACGTACATGAAAAATGTTTTCTCCTATCGATATGCATGATAAATTATATCGTCAAGAATTATAACGAAATAATTTGTCATCTAGAATTTATCCGGCGGAGATACAGGACCGCCGTTGCTGAACGGCGAAAGAAAGCAAGGAGTGGCTCGCGAGGTTACTTACGTCTGTCCGTATTCGGGTCCCGTGCGAGGAGTCCTCAGCGTCACAAATTACAAGCTACACTTTCGCAGCATCGATCGTGAAACTCCGCACATTGTGGAAGTTCCTCTCGGCGTCGTTAGCCGAATCGAGAAAGTCGGCGGCGCTTCGAGCCGCGGCGAAAATTCATACGGCATCGAAGTATTTTGCAAGGACATGAGAAATCTTCGTTTCGCTCACAAACAGGAGAAACACTCGCGACGCGATATTTTCGAAAAACTTCAGCAGTATTCGTTTCCGCTGTCGCACAAACTTCCCCTCTTCGCGTTCGAATATTCGGAAAATTTTCCCGAGAACGGTTGGAACGTTTACGAGCCCATCGCCGAACTCAAACGAATGGTATTTATGTCGATAACGGTTTTTTTTTTTTTTTTTTTTTTAACCAACAAAATTTTCGAGGGGCGGAAAATTTGTCGGAAATCTCATCGGAGAGATCCGGAAAAATATGATTTACGGTTTACGAATTTTAGGGTCGATTTTTTTTTTTTTTTTTTTAATTTATTCCGACACGATCACGAATTCCGATTAAATTGAAAATTTATTTTGGAAAAAAAAAAAAAAAAAATTTTTACGCGAATATTCGAATTTTTCGAAATTCAATTAAATTTCGAATCGTCTGTTTTTTTTTCTCAGGGTGTAAACAACGACATGTGGAAAATCTCAAAGATCAACGATTCGTACAGTCTGTGCGACAGTTATCCGTCGATATGGGCCGTTCCCGCGGCGGCAAACGACGAGGATCTTCAGGCATCGGCGATATTTCGCAGTCGTGGACGACTTCCGGTATTGTCGTGGATACACTCGGAGAGCCAAGCGACGATAACGCGATGCGCTCAGCCATTGGTCGGCGTTAGCGGAAAGAGAAGTCGCGAGGACGAGCGTTACGTTCAATTGATAATGGACGCGAATGCGCAGAGTCACAAGCTCTTTATAATGGACGCGAGACCGATGACAAACGCGGTAGCGAATAAGGCAAAGGGCGGAGGTTACGAGAGCGAGGACGCGTATCAAAATGCCGAGCTCGTGTTTCTCGATATTCACAATATTCACGTTATGCGCGAGAGCCTGCGAAAGCTCAAAGGTAAAATGGCGTTCGTGGCGCGCGCGCGAGAAATAAATTTTAACGGCCAGGGGTCGGAGGAGTGGGGGGGAGAAAAAAAAACGCGATTTTACGAGAGAAAAACAAACATTTGATACTTTCAGAATTATGTTTTCCGACGATCGACGAGGCACGATGGTTGTCCGGGATCGAGTCGACATTTTGGTTAAAGCACATAAAGTGCATATTAGCCGGTGCCGTTAGAATAGTCGACAAAGTCGAGAATCACAAGACCTCGGTGCTCGTTCATTGTTCGGACGGTTGGGACCGAACGGCGCAGGTATATATAACCGCGAGAATGATACATAAAATTGATCTATTCACGTGGAAATCTTCGTCGATTCGATTGACGAGTAAATTTTTTATGTTACGAATCAATCGTTATAGCTCACCGCACTCGCGATGCTGATGCTCGATCCTTACTACAGAACGATCAAAGGCTTCCAAGTTCTCGTCGAAAAAGAGTGGCTGAGCTTCGGTCACAAGTTTCAACAGGTAAACCAAGACCGGCAGTTTGAGCCGCGATACTTCGCTGAGCATTGCGCATGCGCGAGTGGCGCCCTCTCGTAAATGGCGGCGATTTGAACTTGTTTATAAATTTATTCACGAGATTTCGTGCTTTTGGCTATATAATTTTTTTGTCAAATTTCTTTTTACATCACTTTTATATGTTTATTTATATTTATACATTGTTTATTCATGTTTATATTAATATGGGTATATGTATATATGTTTTTTTTTTTTTTTTTTTTTTTTCAGAGAATCGGTCACGGCGATGAACATCACAGCGATGCCGATCGTTCGCCGGTATTTCTGCAATTTATCGACTGCGTCTGGCAGATAAGCCAGCAATTTCCAAATGACTTTCAATTCAACGAACACTTTCTCATCACAATACTCGATCATCTTTATTCCTGTAGATTCGGCACGTTTCTTTTCAGCAGGTGAGTCCGAATTATCTCTACCGGGGGCTCGAAAAAACACGAAATTTCGGTTTTGACATAATATAAACAAATTCTCATTATAAATGAATAATTATTTTTAAAAAATAATTGTTAATTATTATCGAAATTGAAATTCTCTAATTTTTTTGTGTGATTCTCCATAATTACTTTAAATAGATTATTACTATTATTAAATAAAATAATCCCGCGTATTATTTATAATTTTGATCTTTATTTATTTTTTTTTTATATTTTTTTTCATTGTTTTTTTTTTTTTTTTTTGCAGCGAACGCGAGAGAGTTCAGGAACAGGTGAAACAAAGAACCGTATCCCTTTGGTCTTACACGAACAGTCAATTGTCGCTTTATCAAAATCCGCTGTACAGAGCGGGGCAGCACTGTCTTCTCGTGCTCATACCGATCGCCAGTATGAGGCATATAAAACCATGGAAAAGTTTGTACTGCCGATGGAATCCAAGTATGAGACAGCAGGTAAGAAAATTCACATATTCCAGAGCTTTTACGGAAATATTAATTATTTAATAATTTTCATTCCGATAAATTACCAATTGGGAGTATAAATGAAATTTTTTATTTCAAAATCTGGTAGTTTAGGAAAATATATTTAGTACGTATTTTTTTATTTTTTTATTTGAATCAAAATTGCCGTTAATATAACAAATTGAAAAATATAACATTATGACGTCACACATGTTACGCTACATATATATATATATATCATATATATGATATATTATACATATATATATATATATGATATATGATATATATATAGATATCATATATATAGATATATATATATATATATCAAAATCCGTGAAATTAAATTGCCTATAACAGCATCTGTCATTTTTAACGAAAAATAAACAAATACGTCCTCATTATTTTTACTTAGTCTACATTATGCGCCCCAATGATTGAAAAAAAAAAATTTAATTCATACTCCCAATTATCATTGAGTTTCGCCGGCACGATTCCCGGAGAATTCTCACAATTGCACAATTTTTTTTTTTCTTTCTTATTGATTGAATCCATTTTTACGAATAATTATCTCCAGAACTATAAGATCGTCGAGGAAAAAAATTTTTAGGATATCCTTGGTGGTGACTTTTGTTTTTAATGCATCGCAGTGAAATGAGAATCGGAAAAAAATTAAATTGCTTATGCACTCGAATTGATTCGGACATCGGAGGTTGAAAAATAATGCCACATAATTATTCGTACCGTTACAAAATTTAAAATTATAATTATTTTTTTTTTGTTCGTTGATTCCAGTAAATTCTCAATGGCTTCTTCCTTTCTTTTTTTTTTCCCCTGTAAAAGAGCTTAAAAAAAATCCTCACAAATAACATAGAACGGTGTTTTGATATTTATGCTTGGTTTTTTTTTTTTTTTTTGCCCCGTTAAATCGTCAAAGGATCCCGTTTATCAACGCACGAGGGAACTTCTAGTCTTGAACGAGCAGCTCGAGAAGCAAGTCGAGGAGGGAAAAAGGGAGCAAGCTTCGCGAGCAAATAGATCGCTGACAACGCCCGCTGTACCAAGGATACATTCCCCGGTTCACTCATAGCCCGAGGGTCATACGTCGTTCGAGGTTTTCGAATCCGTCGTTCACGAACAATCGGCCTATAGCTAGTTCTTTAAATGGAAAAGAAAATCACGCTTATCCGATCTCTCGTGAAAAAAAAAAAGCTCGACTTTTCTTTTCTCACCAAGCAAGAGAGAGAGAGAGAGAGAGAAAGAGAGAGATCATTTACGTCCTGTACCTTTTTCTTCTTTCTCATTTCGTATCCTTTTTTTTTTTGTTTTGTTTTGTTTTCGTCGACTGAAATAAGTTTCCACCGTGTACAAAGATCCCATTAATAAAAACGATTTATAATTCGTGCACTCCATCTCTATCGTACAAAAATATTAATATAATTACAGTTGTATGAGCCCATTTACAGAATTTTTTTTTTTTTTTTAACATTTTTTGTTTTCGAAACATTTTTTTTACAGTTTTTATAAAACAAAAAAAAATGTTTTCAAAACCATTTTTTTTACAGTTTTTATAAAACAAAAAAAATGCTTTTGAAACATTTTTTTTTTACAGTTTTTACAAAACAAAAAAAATGTTTTAAAAATATTTTTTCTTTTCAAATATTCTTGTTCCATCGCTGCGGTTGAATATTTTTTACAGTTGCGCGACGAAAAGAAAGATTAAAAAATAATGTTGGCGAGAATTTATATATCGATGGAAGAGAAATGTCGAGGTATGCGTCATCGATGCTGCGTGCGCGGTCTTGAAATTAATCTCATCATGAGAACATAGGGGCTTTCCATCATGAGGGAGTATACGTAGCTGCAGACGTAAGTCGTCACTAAATTACCGAGCGACATAACACCGTTCAGCAAGAGATCGAGATGCATCGATGACTCGCCGTGAAGATAAATCGAATTTATGATGAATGGATTGATGAGATAAGCGCAGTAAGTCAATCTGCTCAGCGGTATCCATCCTCTGAATGTGAGAATCTTGTTTACGATACCTGCAACAGAGAAAATACGATGGTTGCACTCATCGACGAAGACTGCGAAGATCAATTTTTCTTCATCAAACAGTCCAATTTATGACGAATTTTCGTTCATCGAACAGTCCAATTTATGACGAGTTTTCGTTCATTGAACAGTCCAATTTATGACGAATTTTCGTTCATCGGACGGTCCAATTTATGACGCATTTTCGTTCATCGGATAGTCCAATTTATGACGAATTTTCGTTCATCGAACAGTCCAATTTATGACGCATTTTCGTTCATCGGACGGTCCAATTTATGACGAATTTTCGTTCATCGAACAGTCCAATTTTTGACGAATTTTCGTTCATCGGACTGTCCAATTTATGACGAATTTTCGTTCATCGAACAGTCCAATTTTTGACGAATTTTCGTTCATCGGACTGTCCAATTTATGACGAATTTTCGTTCATCGAACAGTCCAATTTATGACGAATTTTCGTTCATCGAACAGTCCAATTTATGACGAATTTTCGTTCATCGCACAGTCCAATTTATGACGAATTTTCGTTCATCGAACAGTCCAATTCATGACGAATTTTCGTTCATCGAACAGTCCAATTTATGACGAATTTTCGTTCATCGGACGGTCCAATTTATGACGCATTTTCGTTCATCAGACTGTCCAATTTATGACAAATTTTCGTTCATCGGACGGTCCAATTTATGACGCATTTTCGTTCATCGCACAGTCCAATTTATGACGAATTTTCGTTCATCGAACAGTCCAATTTTTGACGAATGTTCGTTCATCGAACAGTCCAATTTATGACGAATTTTCGTTCATTGGACTGTCCAATTTTTGACCAATTTTCGTTCAGCGGATAGTTCAATTTATGACGAATTTTCGTTCATCGAACAGTCCAATTTTTGACGAATTTTCGTTCATCGAACAGTCCAATTTATGACGAATTTTCGTTCATTGGACTGTCCAATTTTTGACCAATTTTCGTTCAGCGGATAGTTCAATTTATGACGAATTTTCGTTCATCGAACAGTCCAATTTTTGACGAATTTTCGTTCATCGAACAGTCCAATTTATGACGAATTTTCGTTCATCGGACTGTCCAATTTTTGACGAATGTTCGTTCATCGAACAGTCCAATTTATGACGAATTTTCGCTCATCGGACTGTCCAATTTTTGACGAATTTTCGTTCATCGAACAGTCCAATTTATGACGAATTTTTGTTCATCGGACAGTCCAATTTTTGACCAATTTTCGTTCAGCGGATGGTTCAATTATTAACCAATTTTAGTTCATCGGACCTCTCGTTACCATATCGTGGCCATTGCTCACAAATAACGTAATTCACTTTTACAAAATAATTAACCAACAGAACTAATTACCGGGCACGAAATAAACCGTTTTTTTCTTTTTTCTTCTTAACTTTATGCTTAATATTTGATTGACAGAAGGGCTTACCAGCGTGATTAGTGCAACAGGCGATCAATAGCCAGCTCAGACCAACAGACCAGATTGTACGACTGAGGGCGACGTAGATCGCGGATGCAATCGGTGATATCTGGCGCTCCCAGAGGCCAAAGAGAACCAAAAGATTGCACGAGCTTCCGATCAGCCAGAGAACAATGACGTTTCTCTGAAAAAAAAAAAAATCAAACGATACGGCAAACTTGAAATTCGATTTTTTTCCCCGTCAATTTCGTTATTTATTTTTTTTGTCATTATACCCTTCGAAGGATCAATTTATTGTTCAGTCTGACGATAATGTAAGCCGTGACGATTCCGACGATGTAAGGTCCGATTCTCGTCCATGGTGGATCGTACAGTAGATCCAGCATGTGAAATTGTTGATCCATTCTAGGAAAAAAAAAATCAACAAATTCCTCGTAGCATCGTCGTTATAAATTAAAAAAAAAAAAAAAAAAAAAAAGGAACTCACGTGGGCACATATGCGTAAATGTAGGATATGTAACCGGTCAAAACTGTCGAGCCAAACAGGATAAAGACAAGAATCGTCAGAGCGGTGTAGAAATAACTGTAATTCATTTGAAAAAAAAAATTTTTTTTTACAGTACACAACATTAATTCAAAAAATTGAATGGGGAAAATGGTACAGGGTTTTCGTATTTATTTTTCCAATTTGGGGAAAAAAAGGATCAATCGACTCACATGGACGACAGTATGACCAGAAAAGTTCCGATTATGAAAAACTGCATGTCGTTCGAGAGGTACCAGCTCCAGGAAAGACACTGCAATCACAATTCTCTTCATTAATTGACCTAATTATGTACATGCAAAATTTTGTTTCGCTTCAATAAAAATTGAGAAGTTTGTAATTTCAAATTTGTCATTAATGTGAGTTATCAAATTTTTTTTTCAATAAAATTTAATGTATATAAAATAAAAATAAAAAATTTTAACTGTCATTTAAAGCAATATTTTGAAAATCTCAGCATCCAACATAATCGATGATAATTCCTTTATCGATGAAACCATTCTTTTTTTTTTTTTTTTTGCACAGTACCATCGTATCACGTCCGAATAAATTATTTATGTAGAGCAAATTTCTCCACCAGTATTTGACGCAGACGTCCTGGGGTCTCTCGGACATGTAGAATTGTGAAGTCTCGCCGTACCAGGCCGAATTTATTTCCAGTATACCGACCATCATCATGTACGCCGGTGTAAGTCTAATAGTGTTAGCGTTGGCACAAAAAGAGTAGAAGATAATTTGTCAAAATTCAAGATCAGCAGCAAAGGAAAAAAAAAATTTTTTTCAATTTTTTAATTTTCCAAAAAAAAGAAACAAAAATAATTCGACAAAAATCCCGATTTTTTCGAAATGTTTTTCCAGTTGTTGGAAAAAAAACTTTGAATGCTTTTTTTTTTAATAAATGAAAAAAAAAATATATTGAATTGATGCATTAAAAAAGAAAAATTCACCAATTTTTGAAACGTTCGTTTTGTTTTCAACGAATGCGTCTACGAAAATTTTTTAAATTCGAATCTCAACACACTTTTTCACTATAAACATCGTTTAAGTATTGAAAAAAAAAACGCTGATAAATAAAATTTAATATTTAAAAATTACCTGACGAATCTTTTCAGTACGGCACCGAAAAATTCGCCAATTTTCGCCCTGTAATGGACCGTCTCGTTTTCTTTTTTGCCGATGAATCGTGGCTTGAAGTAGAGATAGGCCACGAGAAATCCACCGAGAAAGAAGAATGTGTCGACCGAGAGGGTCGCGTTGCTGATTATTTGAATCGTGAATTCTTCAGCCGATCTCCATGACAATGGCTTGTTGTCTGTACAACGAATGAATCGCAGTCAAATTTTATTCTGCATATTACATCATTAAAGAGAAATTCTTTACTTTTAATTTTTGGAGTAATTTGGATTTTTTTTCAAGGCTTTGAGTATTTTTGGAGTATTTTTTACGTATGGACTTATTTGGAGTATTTTTAACGCATGGACTTTTTTCGAGTAATTTTTTAGAGCCAATCTTGTGAAAATTATTCCATAAAAAATTGTTCGTGTTAATTATTATTGTGATAATAAAAATGAAGAAAAATTCATTTCCATTCATGAGGAAAAAACTGTTGCTTGTGTTTTTTTGCAAACATTTCGTCTTGCATATATAATATTAAAAAAAAATTGGCAAATTTCAATTTTTGGAGTAATTTGGATTTTTTTTGAGGATTTGGATATTTTTGGAGTAATTTTAACGTATGGACTTATTTGGAGTGTTTTTTTAACAAATGGGCTCTTTTGGAGTAATTTTTTAGAGCCAATCTTGTGAAAATGATTCCATAAAAAATTGTTCGTGTGAATCATTATTGTGATAATAAAAGTGAAGAAAAATTCATTTCCATTCAATAGGAATAATCTGTTGCTTGTGTTTTTTTTTCTGCATACATTTCATCTTATATCATTGAAAAAAAAAGTGGTAAATTTCAATTTTTGGAGTCATTTGGATTTTGTTTTGAGGATTTAGATATTTTTGGAGTAATTCTTACATATCGATGGACTAATGCCAAAGGGGCGTATCGGTTATGTGTAAGCATAGCTTATAAGCCCCTATGGAATTTAACCATCGATATGGATTTTTTTTTGGAGTAATTTTTATATATGGATTTTTTTGAAGTATTTTTAACATATGAACTATTTTGGAGTAATTTTTATATATGGATTTTTTTGAAGTATTTTTAACATATGAACTATCTTGGAGTAATTTTTATATATGGATTTTTTTTAAGTATTTTTAACATATGAACTATTTTGGAGTAATTTTTTAGGGCAAATATTGTTAAAATTACTGCATAAAAAATTGTTCGTATTCATCATTATTGAAATAAAAAAAATTAATAAAAATTCATTTCCATTCAGTGAATACGAATAATTGGTTGCTGGTATTTTTTTCTGCATACATTTTATCCTGGATATATGTCATTAACAAAATAAATTGTGAATTTTAATTTTTGGAGTATTTTTTTAGGGCAAATCTTGCAAAAATTACTCCATAAAAAATAGTTCGTATTAATCATTGTTGCGACAATAAAAATAAACAAAAATTCATTTCCATTCAGTGAATACGAATAATCTGTTGCTGGTGTTTTTTTTCTTTTACTTTTTTAAAATGATTATCGATATGGACTAACCGGTGTAATCAGCCATGTAAAATATCGTATGAATAACGACAATCCATATCATCCCGAGAAATCTCAGTCCATGAATCTGGGCCACAGCATCCGGTCCCAATTTCGTGCCAAATAAAATCTTTGTATTCGTATAGATGGAGAAACATTGCAGCATTTCACCAAATATACTCGGACGTTTGATCGTCGACACGGGTACCAGAGATTCCGCATTTTCCGTTGTTCGACCAACGCCTGTTTCGTTTCTCATTTAATTATTAATTTATTACAGATCAGTGGCGAGAAAGTTCATAAAACAATTACATTCATTTGAAGATTCCCATGAAGAAAAAAATGTATTTGTGAAATTTCTAAGGGATTGAAAAATATTGAGCTTGTACATTATTTATTGTAAATATAAATAATATATAAATAAATAATTTTCAAGATATATTTCTCGGAAAAAAATTTTTTTCTCCTCAAGCATAGTCGTAAAATGAGTTTTAAAAATTATTTTTACAAATTTTTATTTATTTAAATTTAATTTAATAAATTTTAATTTTATTGCACATTGAAAATTTTGTAAATAACGAAGTGTCATTGATAATTGATATTGGCGAATATAATTTTTCGAGTATACTTTACTCTCGGTCGAGCGATAAAAAAAAGTTTATAAAAATTATTTTTATCAAGTTTCAAGCTGTTTTTTTTTTCATTTTTCATTTACCATTCAGGATACAAGTATTGTTGTTGTTCCCGTAAGTGTCGCGAATTTTTTTCTTTGCTCTGAGATATTTCTGATGAACGAGAACATCGTATGCGGTACCGAGGACCATGAGAATCAGGGTGACCGCGAGAATAAAACCGACAGCGATCATACGTCCATTGACGAGCCACGTGTGATCGTTTCGCAAATCTCTGACGCTCTCGAGCCTGAAATCGGCCGAGTAAAGATCGCCGATAATGAGAATACGTTTTTTAAATATCTCTCTGAGCATCGAGCCCAATTGATTGGTGGTACAAGAGGCCGGAAGGCAAAGTCCCAGAGTCACGAGATCCTGCGAGCGAAGATTGCGTTGAAAATTTTTTATACAAACCCTCATTATTTATAAATAATATGTCGACAGACGATTTTTTTTTCCTTTGAAAATATCGAGAGCTTATCCATACTGACAAATATATTTCTCACTGTATGAGTTGGATAAAAAAATTTCTAAAAATTATTCAGACGTCGAAATTCGAAGTAAAAAATTTTCCACACGATATTCCATAACAAATTAATTAGATAAATAATAATAAAAATATTTTTTAATTTAAAAAAAACGCTAATCTTACAGTCAATAATCTTTAAGAAAAAAAAAAGAATGATTCGAAGAAGGTACGTGAAATATAAATAAAGACTCGCCTCGTTTGGCAGTCTGACGTGATACTGCTGCGTGCTATTGTGACGAAAATGAGCGACGAAGTAATTGAGATCGAACGGTGGAAATTCCTCATCGGATTTTCGATACTTCGAGGCATTTTTTAAATGATCCTGATGAAGAACGAAGGGCGCCTTGTTTGTGGTATCGATGCATTGGCTTCGACTACCGAGCCAATAATTGTTGCCATACAAAAAACCAGGCTTTGGCTCTCCGGACGAGTCAAGCACTGAGATTTTTGTTTATTAACATTTTTTTTGTCATCCATCGAGAAGGAAAAAATAAACGTCGACGAGCCTTTGTTGAATTATAATACATTGCGAGAAGAAATACATTACGATTTTCGCTATAAATTGCTTTTTCCTTTGTTACTTATTGTGTTGACGAATATATGGGAGAGAAAGTGAAATATATGTACATAAATTTATATATATGAGAAATAAATAAGAATGAAAATAAATAAAAAATAATTTAAAAAAATAAATAATAATAATACGAATAATTAAATAATTTCTCATTCATAATTAAATATATCCATTCTGTGTTTTTTTTTTCTCTAGTTTTGACTTGAAAATTTCGCAGAAGAATTTTTTTTTTTTCCAATTTACATGAGAATAAATGACCGCGGTCGTTATTCAAGGAAGAAGAAAATTTCGCAAGTTCAGACGTGGTTCGAGTTGGCCATACGGCCAAGAACAATCAAGTCGTTTATTTTTCAGAGTTGTGTAGATTATATATTGTACAGTCGCGGTAAACTCGTAAGCCTGATGCAAGATGTTATTAATTGCAATCTCGACTTTTTAACCCAAAAACTCTTTGTGTTTACACATTTTGACAAATTATTATTATTATTATTATTATTATTATTATTATTATTGTTGTTGTTTTTGTTGTTGTTTCTTTAATTTCAAGTCTGTGAAATTATTTTCGTACGAGGAACTTCGAAATTTTTGAAAATGCGAAGAATACCAATTTTTCGTTACGATCTTATGGAATTTTGAATTTACGTGAATTTTTTTATTTCTCTCGTAGCGAGTACATTGAGATCGAGAGATAGCTGAATGAAGTCACTTACTTTTTTTTAATCGTTTTTCAAATATTCTTAATTATAATTTGAATATATTGACAATTTTATTTCCGAAAAATCAAAGCAACGAAAATATCAAAGCCATAAAGTGAGTAAAATTGAAATATATTTATTTATTTATATGTCGATAAAAATAAATAAATGGTCCCGCATGTGTGAATTTTTTTTAAATTGAAAATTAGCACAAATCGATGTACCCATTTGCCAATAAAGAATTCCAATTATTTTTCAATGTCTACAGTCATGTCCAAGGAGGTAAGAAAAAAAAACCTAAATTTAAAAAAAAACGAGGATACGAGGTTAGAAAAAATTTGAAAAAAAATCTCAAAAATACTTGCCGATCCTCCAATAATGTCGGATAAATTTTGCAAGGTTTTTATCGTATAAAAAATAGACTACATTTTAATATGGCAGTCTATGAGGGGGGAATAAAAACGAAAATGCTAAATTTGTACCCAAGTGCAGAGTATACAATATGTAATAAAAAAATAATTTTAAAAAAACCATCAATCAGGAGAATCGAGAGATGCCGGGGAAATTGTTTTTTTTTTTCGATGCAAGCATGAGGGCAACGACAACCGCGGAACTATACGGCTGTACATACAAACGAGTTTCTTGTGTAACAGCAGGCCCTCATTCTTATACAACTCTCATGGGTAATCCTCATAATCTCAATCGTTATTATTCACGAATCCGGTATTCCGACATGCGGGAAATCCCACGTGTGGACTATCGATAGTATATCGATCAAATTTATTTATCCCATAGAGGAATCTTTGCTATCCTCCCGTTAAATTAATTATAAACAATATGACGGACAGACGTGGAGTATAAATTATGATATTTTATCAAAATTTTATATATATAATGTAATAAATAATAATCTTAATTATTAATAACAATATTTATTATTAATAATAATATTCATTATTAATAATAATATTCATTATTAATAATAATATTCATTATTAATAATAATATTCATTATTAATGGTAATATTCATTATTAATAATAATATTCATTATTAATAATAATATTCATTATTAATAATAATATTCATTATTAATAATAATATTCATTATTAATAATAATATTCATTATTAATAATAATATTCATTATTAATAATAATATTCATTATTAATAATAATATTCATTATTAATAATAATATTCATTATTAATAATAATATTCATTATTAATAATAATATTCATTATTAATAATAATATTCATTATTAATAACAATATTCATTATTAATAACAATATTTATTATTAATAACAATATTCATTATTAATAATAATATTTATTTTTAATAACAATTTTTATTATTAATAATAATATTTATTATTAATAACAATTTTTATTATTAATAATAATATTTATCACTAATAATAATATTTATTAGTAATAATAATATTTATAATTGTTAATAATAGTTGTTATTAATTATTAATAGCAGTATTTTTATTATTATTTATTATTCGTTATTATTAAAAAATTATTAAAAAAAAAAAACAAATGCATACTGACTTTTGAGAGCCCACAATTTTCGGACGTCTATCGCATCCTGAAATTCAGCGAGTTCGCGAGAGCAATCGCTCGTGTTCAGCGTAATCTTGGCGTTGATCGCTATCGCATAAGCCGGTAGGGTTCGTTGCACTATTTCCATCGAATTTTCACTCGACGCTACATGCGATACAGCAAGGAGAATAAACCAAAACATGCCTGACATTTCTCGTCTCATACTCCCGCGATAAACGCCATCGAGGCTCATTTTCGCGCCAAAATCTACCCCTCGATATCTTCTCGTCGGGATCGATAAACTTTATGTCTACGCGGATAAGCCGAAATTCCACAAGGATATTCAACGAAATCTCATAATTCGTAATAACGCAGTCGATAATAAGGTCGGATGTTCGAATGAAAAAAATTACGAGCCGCTCGAATGTTTCAGTCAAACTATGGGAATTTTTAATTGTCACGCGAAGTTTGGGGGAAGAAAAAAAAAATTCGAGAGATTATTGTACATCGGTAAAATCGAGATCCGTCCAGCTCGAAGTATCGCGAGATTACTGTCTCGCGCGTGGGTCCCCGCGATATGGGCGATATGTCCAGGATCTCCCACCTGGACCAACAGAATAGTACACTGCTCTTTTGCTACCTCACGAGGCTTTCCCCCCTTCTTTTATATATGTAGTTAAATCTTTATTCGCCCGTGGATTTCATATTCAAACACGGCGAAGTAAATAAAAACATTCAGTCAGGAAAAATAATTCGTCGCAATCTTCCCTGGTGACGTAAAATACGGAAAAAAAATATTTCACCCAACGAGAAGACACCCTCTGCGGAGCCGAGGAAAAAAAGAAAAAAAAAAAATTACAATTATATTCGTGCCCGTCCTCTTCACGGACAGCGAAAAATGTTCCCGCAATTGAATAAATTATGTAAAATCCATACGCATAGTCCATCGTAACGAAATATTTTTGTCCCTTGAATATGTATAAAGTTAAAGAAAAAAAAAAAATACTTTAACCGAACTTTCCTGTTTTTAACTTTCCTGTTTTTCGTCGACGGATAAAAAAGATATATCAACTATTGGCTGAGCAAACCAACATAGCTATTACGAAAATTGACAGCTACCAATGATTTTCTTGATCAGAAGCTTTTGCGTCATCGCGATATACGCTTTTTTTCAGATCGAAGAAAATATATAAAATTTATAATATATAAAATATTGGTGGTTTTGATGGGAAAATATATTGTTTATTACATTTTTCATATAATCGTATTTACGATGTATTTTGTGTGCTCCTCGATTCTTCTATAATTCTTTCGTACATTTCAAATTTCAACTATAAGTATAAATATTCGTAGGGTATATATATGCTATTACGAAAGAAATGGAAGTTGTTGAAGGTGAATTTGAGAATGTCCTAATAACGTAAGGCCTGTATAATTAATGGCATAATACAATACACATATTTACGTAATACCCGCGCGCAGGGTCACTCTGTCGATAATTTAAAATACGTATATATGTATATGTTTTTTTTTTTTTTTGGAACACGACCGCCCCCTGTAATTTTCAACCGAAAGAATATTACCTATATTGTCTCGTAGTCGTTCTCGCGCCGTGACCAATTTCTCTTTGCTGCATATTCCGTATCTGCACATAGACAAAAAAAAGCGATAAAAACTCGCACATACACGAGTCTCGTCGGTTTTGTATCGAAATTTTTCGGCTCATTTAGTATATTTCTCAAAGTGAATGTTGCATTACCGTGCAAATAGAGCTTATCTTTTCGCTAATAACGGTGTATGTGTCTCTCTCTCTCGCGGTTTTCGAGCTGCTCTTACGCAACAGGTGTTTTCACTCGTTTAGATCGCTCTCGGAATAAGAGGAATGACTTGAATCTTACGACGAGATTCAAAACACCCTGAGAATGACTCCGCAGTGTCGCGATAAAAAAAAAAGAATTCAATCTCCGAATTGATTTTATTTTCTAATCGAAAAAAAACAAGATTGCTCAAGATCCTTGAATTCATCGAGATACATTTCATCGGATAGCCTCAAAAAATATTACACAAATCTTCGTATCCTTGGCGGGACAGAGTGCGCGTGTATCAGGGATCAAAGTCCAAATCTTTTTTTTTTCTTCTTTCGTTTTCTACGTGCGTTTCCTAGAAGTTGCACGAATCCGGAGACCATGAGAGTGTTACAGAACGACCGAAGATATAGGGGGAAAGAAAAAAAAAAGAGAACAACGCGCTTCTCGGGTTGTATTAGAATGTGTATATCTGCGACGGGTAAAAAGAGAGACGCCCGAGAGAGCAAAACTCACATCGTGAAAGCAGCGCATATAACAGAGAGCAGAAGAGCGCCGTAAGAGGGCCACGCGCTCGCTGTAGTACTCGGTATACATCGATATGTATATAATAATGTACATCTTATACAATTGTAAACCGGACGTTGTGTCATATCTTATTTTCTCCTCTCTCTCTCTCTCTCTCTCTCTCTCTGTCGCTACCTCTCTCCTGCTCTGCTTCGAGATCGTGGAGACACGCTTGTCAAGTATTAGAGATTACTTCCGCTTCCCGGTTTTTTTTAACTGAGAAGAGCGCCGCATCATTCGAAAAAATCGTCATACCGAAGCTTCTCGTGTGATTATATATTTCGAGGGATGGCCAACTAATTATATCGATGGTGATATTTGGGTGAAGGTGTTAGAAGAACGAATGCCTCTCGGGCCTCATTTATATAATGGTAATTTTGACAAAACTCATTTCTCTAAACTGGTTCTCGAAACCTTCGCGGGTTCCCCTAGGGGCATGTATATATATTGACACAACACTTCAACGTTCTTTCGAATTTCGTACGAAAATCTACTTGTGCTAAGGGCACAAGATTACTAATTATTAATATTAATTATCACAATGAATATATAGTAGCAATAAATTTTAATTCAAGTCAATGCACTATATTTCATCATAAACAAAGAATTCTCGAGCATCAAAGCATTCTTGCCCCAGGACAAAAAAAAAGTTCTCCACTCGAGTATATTTTATCCTTGACCTAAAAATGTATATCATTGGTCCAAGGTTATATGCTCGACGCGAGACGTATTCGTTTTAATCGGAAATACTATTGCGAAAAACTTGCCAAATAAAAATTAAAAATAAGAGAAGCATTTAGTTTTAGAAACTAAATTTTACAAAAAAATTAATCTGTAAAATATCAGATTTTTGTGAATTTTTTCGGACAATAAAATATTGCGCTTTTTTTGTTGGTTTCGTAAAACGAGAAAAAAAAACTTGCGGTTGGTCGAATAAATCGAAAAACAATTGGGCTTTTAGTGTCCATCTGTTATATCGAGAAAATGTTGCTAAGTAAAGTGATCGTCCTCGTCCCATTCATAATGGGTTTCATAGTGCGCCATCGCTGGAGTAAAGTACAGCAGTCAGTGGCGGAACCCGTGTCGGCTTTAAAAAAATTATGAATGCAATTTTTACATGTCTCATGTTTAGTTACACCGGCGGGTCTCTTACAAAATTACTCATTGCACGGTTGACATCGCTTACTAACGCTGAAATCGATTATTTCACGAAGATACTATATGAGGACTTAAGTGTTCCACATTTCCCCGGTCGTATAATTTTTCGCTGTATCATAGTTGGGGGAAAGAACAGTCGGTAGAGACATCAGTCATCCCTAAGACACCGCTAGATACGGAAGTGTTGCTCTGCGTCTCGCCATTTTTTGGCAAGCGTTTTTTTTACCTCTTTCACTATTAAAAAATACTTTTATATTTACTAAATTACTGTAAATATGACGTCCCTCGTTCAAGTCATTCAAATAGTTCTTATACTTGAACCTTATATCCGTCGAACTTTACACCCATCAAATATTTTGAAGCATTTACCGCTTATATATTTTTTACATATCTTACATTTATTATACCACTTGAACTTGTTCATATCGTTTATATCACCAAGGACGTTGAAGGCAGTTAAGTGTTCCATATTACCCCGGTCATCGAGGCATTCGCACCGCTAGTAATTCGCACGGAAGTGCGCAGTGCCCTCCGCAATATCGCAGCAAATAATTCTACCCGCCATCACATTATGAATCGGCTCATACCATTTATACGATTGTTATCCACATAAGTATGATATGTGCTTATTGGAATTATGAATATTATCGTTGTGGGTTCCAATCAGCCACCTCCACGTGGTGGAACCTGGGGAATTCATGCTCCGACAATATTATATTGTAAAAGCATCAATTCGCTAACGGCTGAAACGCATTTGTAAAAATTTCGAGTCTTATTATGATGACGAGAGTATGATACGTCAAGCACAATGGCGAAATGTGACGCCCATGTTGCTATTTTGTCGCGATATTCAATCGCTAATTATCGTTTAAGTTAATGCTAAGAATATAATTAATCATATCCACCCGCCCTATATTCGTTAAGTTCAATGTATAGTTCATCAGATTAAGTAGTATAAGTAATAGTATTAAGTAAGTAATAATGTGTAGTCGTTGTAATAAGTAAAATAGTAGGATGACTTAGGAAAATGGTGACCTTCCTTGAGCAGGTCACTGTTTTTAATCCCGAAGCTTGGATAGCTAGTATAAGTTGTACTGAAAATGATAACCCCTCCATAAGGTTATTTTTTTCTAATCCGGTACTTATTAGTCGTAGTATGGATTTCACCTGTATAATTTTCGAGATTCTCGTTTGGGAACTAGCCAAACAAATTAAATGTTTCATTATGACTGCGAAATGGTCAGTTAAGCGATATATGTTGTCTATGGCTCCCAGTCATTAAAACCAACCGTTTTCTCTGTCAGTAACTGGTCGTAATTAAACGATTTATCGTTTCCTCGGGCTTACTGGTCAATTGAACGATTTATCGTTTTCTATAGCTCACCGCGATTAATTGAACGGTTGGCTTTTTTCTGTGACTAACATGCTTAAATCGTTTAGTCGCTTTCCGTGTCTTCGTCATCATTGAAACGAGTTGTTTGCTATGGCCACCTCCGATAGTCTTTTGACAATTATCGGTATTTTATATTTTCTGAAAGAAAATAATACAATATTATTCGTCCCGATCGGCATATCCGCCTCGTTCGTTAGGTTTAATGTGTATGATAATCCGTAGGGTTCGTTAGGTTATATTTCTTATAGGGTTATTAGGTTATATTTCTTATAGGGTTATATTTTTTATACATAGCTAATTAAGTATAAATAATTAACTATCTAAACGTGCTCTGGTATTGCTCTATCTCATGGGAGTGTGGAAACGAACAAGTGTACTTCATCGCAGTTTGTTTAGAGACATTTTTTTTAACCATTTTAACATTTTAATCGAAATTTCCGATCGCCTAGAGCCTAAAAATGTGGTGAAAGACGAAAAAATTTTTGTTTCAATTTTTTGCCCATTTTTTCGAAAATCTAAAAATCATGAAATTTCAAATGTCCATATCTCATCTCCGGATCGATGAGTTTTGGCTTATCGGGAGGGTTTTTCAAAGCCCTTGAGTAGACTTAGAGAATGGCGTTGGATTCATTTTAATGTCTGCATTTTGTATATCAAAAAAAGCACTTTGAAAATTGACGAATTATATAGTCCGAAGGGAGTATAGTCCAAAGTATATAGTATATACTTTGAGTATAATCCAAAGGGAGTATAGTCCAAAGGGAGTATAAAGGGGTATGTATGGAAAAATTGGCAAAAATCGATGGTCCAACTTTGAAAATCTGTAAAAAATTCGTAAAATTAACCCAGCTCGATGAACCAAGCGGCATTTTAAAGCTTGAACGATTACGAAGAGATACAAGTACTGAATATAGTCATATCTCCTTCGAGAAGGAACGTTACAACGATTTTAGTGAACCCTCAAAAATTCAGAAAATGAAAAAATGCAATTTTTCTTTTTTTTGCCTTTTCATATCGAATTTTTGAATTTCAGGGAAAAACTCGGCGTGGTACGTGATCAGCAGAAAATTTCTGATCGCCTAGAGCCTAAAAATGTGGTGAGAAACGAAAAAATTTTTGTTTCAATTTTTTGCCCATTTTTTCGAAAATCTCAAAATCATGCAATTTCAAATGGCCATATCTCATCTCCGGATCGATGAGTTTTGGCCTATCGGGAGGGTTTTTCAAAGCTCTTGAGTAGACTTAGAGAATGGCGTTGGATTCATCCTGATATCTGCATTTTTTATACCATAAAAAGCACTTTGAAAATTGACGAATTTTAGTCCAAGGGGTATGTATGGAAAAATCGGCAAAAATCGATGGTCCAACTTTAAAAATCTGTAAAAATTCGTAAAATTAACCCAGCTCGATGAACCAAGCGGCATTTTAAAGCTTGAACGATTACGAAGAGATACAAGTACTGAATATAGTCATATCTCCTTCGAGAAGGAACGTTACAACGATTTTAGTGAACCCTCAAAAATTCAGAAAATGAAAAAATGCAATTTTTCGTTTTTTTGCCTTTTCATATCGAATTTTTGAATTTCAGGAAAAAACTTGATGTAATTCGTAATGCGCAGAAAATTTTCGATCGCCTAGGGTCCAAAATTATGGTGAAAGACGAAAAATTTTTTTTTTCAATTTTTGCCCACTTTTTCGAAAATCCAAAAATCACGAAATTTCAAATGGCCATAACTTATCTCCAGATTTACCGATTTTGGCTTATCAGGGGGGTTTTTAAAAGCCCCTGAGTAGAGTCAGAGAATGGCGTTGAATTCATCTTGATATCTATAATTTTTATACCAAAAAAAACACTTTGAAAATTGACGAATTTTAGTCCAAGGGGTATGTATGGAAAAATTGGCAAAAATCGATGGTCCAACTTTGAAAATCTGTAAAAAATTGAAAAATCAACCCACCTCGACGAACCAAGCGGCATTTTGAATCTTGAGCGATTACGAAGAGATGCAAGTACTGAATGAAGTCATATCGCCTTGGAGAAGGAACTTTACAACGATTTTAGTGCACCCTCAAAATTTCAGAAAATGAAAAAGTTTAATTTTTTGTTTTTTTGCCTTTTCTTATCGAATTTTTGGATTTCAGGGGAAAACTCGGCTTGATTCGTGATCAGCAGAAAATTTCCGATCGCCTAGAGCCTAAAAATGTGGTGAGAAACGAAAAAATTTTTGTTTCAATTTTTCGAAAATCTAAAAATCATGAAATTTCAAATGCCCATATCTCATCTCCGGATCGATGAGTTTTGGCTTATCGGGAGGGTTTTTCAAAGCCCTTGAGTAGACTTAGAGAATGGCCTTGAATTTTATTTTGATGTCTGCATTTTTTATATCAAAAAAAGCATTTTGAAAATTGACGAATTTTAGTCCAAAGGGGTATGAATGGAAAAATTGGCAAAAATCGATGGTCCAACTTTGAAAATCTGTAAAAAATTGAAAAATCAACCCAGCTCGTCGAACCAAGCGGCATTTTAAAGCTTGAGCTATTACGAAGAGATACAAGTACTGAATGAAGTCATATCGCCATATCAAGTCATATACAAACGGACCGGGACCTCGTGGTTCCTGTTGTTTCACGAAAAATCCGTTAGACAGTTAGTAAACATCCTGCGTAGTCACTTTTGTCAGTCTCGGTCTAACCATCGCACAGTGAATACGAATATATTTTGCGCTTTCCCGCAATTGGGATTAGTGTACCGGAACGCTAAAATCTTTTATTTTCATCAAATCAAATATTTTTTTCGAATATCAACTTTTCGAATGATCTGATGATTATTAAATGTAAGTATATGGTTTATATTTTGTTATTTGTATTCAAAAATAGTTATAAAAATATATATTTTAGGGATAAAGTTATAAAAAATTTTTTTTTTTTTAATAATATTTTTTATTTGGTTTAAATGTTTCCGTAGATGGCAAATAGTGATTCGTACACGCTTCTAGACTGGATGACGGACCCGGGAGAATATTTGGCTCGCGGAGTAGACAGTGAAGGATCTGAATTTTCAGACATTTCGCAATACAATGAAAGACTTCGTAAAATAAATTGCTATCCAACTTTTGCATATTTAAGGCTTTCTATTGCCGATAAAAAATAAGATAATTCAAGAAATAAGCAGACTTTCAAAAACTAGAAACTACTTATTCAAAGCTCGCCGTCCCTTTTTGGATCGGCTGCAGTCAAAAACATGTTTACCTGTCGCAGCGGTTAATTTTACAATTAAGTATGAAATAAAGCTACAGTATGGACTGTAAATACGGCCAGTGTTGACTTTCTAACAAGAAAAACGAGAATACGGAGCACCAATTTTGGCCGTCAGAGGCGCCACCGGATGTTGTGAGCTTACTACTGATGGCGCTAGAGTCAAAATATTTTTTTCACGTTTGAAAACTTTTAAAATCCGAAATAGCTCGGCTATATGAATATTTATATTTATATTTTGGAGCTATTTCATATGATTTGATAACAATACGATGTGACACGAGAGTTTTTACCGGAACTGCGACAGGAAAATAATTCACATCACCTGAACGAGATCTGGCCCCATGATAAGTAAAATTTATACACGTTCTCATTGCACCGTAGAGAAATATTCTCCGAAACTTTGAGCAATAAAAAACGCATGGTTTTTGAGAAATTTGAAAAACTAATTTTACATTAGTTTTTTTTTTTTCATCTTTACAGAAAGCCGACAAATTTCATCGCAGACCATGAATTCGAAGTTCATTTTAACCTGAAACTTTTTTTATCCTCAACATTTTTTTTGTACTCAATTGAAACTCGGACATTATCGATTTTCGCATTTTTTGTATCAGCTGCTAAACGTCCAAACGCTTTCTAATGAAATATCTACGGAAATTAAAGCCCAGAGGGGATACAGTTTGAAAAAGAAAAAGCATCCAAAATGTCCTGCCTCGTGGTGGAAGTGGAAATGAGCGAGCTCCCAGCAGTCCTTCGCGTATCAATGCTTGAATAATTTTTTTTTTTAAAAGATCCAACGTTTAATGTTTTATTTTTATTTTTTAATTTTTTTCTCAATACCCACATATGCAGCAAAGACTCGCGATAAAGAAGGACTCGGGGGGAAAAAAAGGACGTGGTGCGCGCTGGAGGAATTCGGTCGCGAGCTATCTATTAAAAAAAAAAAAAAAAAAAAAAAAGAAAAGAAAAGAAAAAAAAATTAATCAAGACACCGGAACTTCTGATTTTCAAGATGTTATTATCAGCACATGGAAGTTAGCATCAATCTTTCACATATACTTCGTTGATTTTTCGCATCCTTTTATTCTTTTGTTTCTTCTCGCTTTAGATTGGACGAGTCGTCAGCAACGATAAATAATATAAATCGTAGTGCCCGATAGCCGATCAGGCCCATATATATATATATATATATATACCTGATCGCAAAACTTCTGAGAGAAGTCTTACGAAAAGACTGTCGGCGGCGCAAGTTCTAATGAAAAGAATTAATAATATTAATAATAATAATAATAATAATAATAATATAATACAATCGATAATACAGTAATAACGGCGGTATTATTACAATATTGTAAATATCACAACATTAATATCTTGTGTCGCAAGCCAAATTAACGAAATACACGATTTTTTTTTTCTTTTTTTTTTCTTTCATTTATGCTTTTGTTATTTTTCGTTAATTCCGGAATTCGCGTACGACGAAGCCTCGAGCAAAAATATCGAGCAACGCTATCTTTGTATTCCCCAAAATTTCTCGAGAAATCATCGACGCTCCTTCGCTGTGACTTAGATATGCGCGCGATTAACGCAGAAAAAAAAAAAAAAAACGAAATATAATTTTTTTTTGTATTTTCACGTCTCGTCGATGTACACGGATCGCAAAAAAAAAAAAAGAAAAAAAAAACAAAGACGTTCAGCTTATTCGTGCGATTGTGTGCCGCACGATGGCGAGTCGGCTTGGAATTAATTACAAAATGACATTACGCGCTCTCGTTAAAGAATTTTTTTTTTTTTATAACGAGCGCTCTCTCTCTCTCTCGGAGCTCACTTAATTAGAAAAAAAAATGTGATTGTTGGTGTTGAGTTGGGAAAAAAAAAAATTTGCACAAATTATCGTTCGAATATCTTTGATGCCTTTCGCGGGTCGGTTGATTAAGCAAAATGAGGCAAAAAACGAAAAAAAAAAAAAATCATCGAGAATAACGAGAGTCTCTCGGACGTGTGGAAATATAAAAAAAAAAAAAATGCTCAAGCGATCGTGTAAAAAAAAAAAAAAAAAAACAGCGCAGTCCAACACTCTGAGAAGGAAAACTTTGGATAGCAAGTTTTGGCAATTCTAAAAATTATCTTGGCGTGTTCTCGCGGATCGAGAGAAAGCTCTCGTAATTCCTGATGCCTCGTTTTCAATTCCATATTTCCATTTTGATACGCGCGCGCGCGCGCACACACACACACACACACACATACACGCCCCAACCGAGTCGAAGTATTTTTTTTTTTTTAGACGATACAAAGATTTATGGCAACCGAAAATAATTAAGTGGCACGCAGCAGACATGTCGAAAGGTACTCTCGTATTAATGAAAAAAAAAAAAAAAAAAACAGAAAAAAAAAAAGTTTTATACACGCGATAAGCGCGATATAAAAGCAGCTGAATTTTTTTATCCTTCACTCTCTCGCGCATTCGCGTGCAACTCTCGTCAGTTCGAAGAAAAAAAAAAGCAGCACTCTCGATTTATTTTTTGTTCTAAAATTTGTGTTTTTTTTTTTCCCCCAATTAATTATTTTGAGATTTATTTTCACGATTAAAGTAACGATTACTTTTTTTTTTGTTCCTTGGCATTTGTATTTTGGAGTTTTTTTTTCTTCGTGAAACGCAAAACAAAAAATTTTGGATTATCGAGCAGAGAGGTTTACTTTTGATGAAATAATTGATTGTGCAATTATGATTAAAAAAAAAAAAGGGGGGATATTTAAAAAGAATCAAGTACGATTTTTATTTAAATTACTCGGATCAATTGTAATTAAATAAAAATTTAATTACAATCTGGCGAGAAATTCTTAATTGATAATTTTTAATTGCAATTATTGTAATTAAATTTTATTTCATTACAATTATTCCGAGTAATTTTTAGCTGATAATTTTTTATTAAAGTTACTCGGATTAATTGTAATTAAGTAAAATTTAATTACAATTATCACAATAATTATAATTAAATAAAATTTCGTTACAATTATTGCGAGCAATTTTTAGCTGATAATTTTTATTAAAATTACTCGGAATAATTGTAATTAAATCAAATCGCAATTAAATCGCATTAAATAAATTGCAATTATTGTAATTAAATTTTATATAATTACAATTATCACGAGTAATTTTTTATTATTAATTTTTTATTAAAATTACTCGAATTAATTGTAATTAAACAAAATTTAATTACAATTATTGCGAATAATTTTCAATTTATAATTCTTAATTGAAATTCTTAATCGCACAACTCTGCTCGGTCGATTTTTTTTTATTTTGCCTTCGATAAAAAAAAAACTCCAAAAAATCCAAGAAACAAAAGTTACCGTACTTTTTTTTTTTCCGTTGAATCAAATTTTCAATCTTCACGCAACCTGCCATAAAAATAATCATTCGCACGGCAGAGCGAAGATTGAGAATGTGATTGAAAAAAAAAAAATAAAAAAAAAACAACAACACTCGTCGATCACTCTTGTAAAAGAATCCACGATTAATTATAATTATAAAAATGAGATGAACAAGAGAAAGCTTTTTTTTTTTCCCCAAAGTAACGAGAATCGCCCATTTTTATTTACATGTGGCGTTTGAACAACGTTTTTTTCAATTTTTTTTTTCTTCTTATTCGCGACTCGAGAACGCCTCATTCTCTCGCTAATCACCCTTCAATCCTCCGTCCGTTCTCAGCACACAACGCACTCGCAACTCACAAACACGCGTACATTCGCAATTGCGCATCTAGGCAATTACATTACATTTTTATTTTGTTTAATTTGTTTTTAATTTTTTTAAATTATTTTTTCTTAGTTATTATTTATTATTATTATTATTTTTTTTTTTTAATACGGAGAGAACGGTATGTATATGTAACATCGGCCACTTAGCTACATAACAGTCACTACGTTGTATATATACAAATTGCTAAATCGTACGGTTTCCGGTTGCACCAAAATTGTCCGCTTTGAACGAGACGGCGTTTTTTTCAACATTTTTATTTCTCCGTTGCTGTTTTTGTTGTCTTTTTTTTCGGTAGCCTATACCGCGGCGATTGCGTCAGCGAGGAAAAAAAAAATCAATGCTAGAGATTGGGGAAAAAAAAAGCAAAAAAATTAATACTTGAATCGCAATTTACCGACTGGCTGCGCGTCGATGAGGACCCCAATCGTTTTCGTCCAAAAAAAAAAAAAAAAACGAGAAAATAAGAAATCAAATTTCTGTGATAAAATTAATACCGAGACGAGTTTTTCGGGCATTTTTTATTTTTTTTTCGAAGCTTTGGTGCAAACGCGGCTTTGTTTTTTTAAATATTAATTAACACTCACGAGTTCGTGATAATCTCGCGATTGGGAGAAGATTTTCCCTCAACGTCCGTTAAGACCGACACGAACTCTTATTCTTTCTCTCTCTCTCTCTCTCTCTCTCTCTTTCACTCTTTCTCTCGTTAACTAATTGAACCTCCGGATCGTTCGTGGCTCAGTGAATCTCTCCTCTATTATAATTTATTGACTAATCGCTTCACCCGACGTGCGATGGACATTTTTGGCCCGAACGACGTGGAACGATTGTGCCTCGGTTTACAACGGAAGAAAATATTTCTTTTTTGTTTTTTTGTTTTTTTTTTTCGTTATACTTTATTCTTGAGTTAAAATTTTTTTCTTTCTCTTTTTAGATATTATTTTTTTTTTTGTTTCTTCAATTTATTGTTCTAAGCACGGTGTTTTTTTTTTTTTGTTTTTGTTTACTCTCCTTACGGGCCGCTCGGATAATCCGCGTCTCTTATCTGCCGTGTTCGTTATTTTTTTTTTTTTTTACACGATTTTGAATGTGCCTTCGACTTTGAGGGTTTTTTTTCCCCTCTTGTAACGAACTATCTCGATGCTACTTTTTTTTTCCCCATTTTAAAGCTGCTGATGCATAATTCGTCGAAATTCATTCTCGATTTTAATCCGTCAACGGATATTCGAGTCCCGAAATTTTCACCGGAAGTCTTACGACGTGAAGTTTCTTCATTTTCCAGATCTAGCCCTCCGTTATATTTTTCTTCGTCGAGGAAGAGTTTTGGGGGGTGGATTGTGTTTTTTTTTTTTTTTTTTCCCCACCAGTGACTTCCGGTTCATGTCCGGCGTGTCACTACCGGGGCTCGTAGGCTTCGTAAACGAGTTCCGGCACGAGCGCCAGGGAAAACGTCGTGGTCGCTTGTCTCGTGTACTGCCGACGCGAATTCATGACTTCGTGTTACCTGTTGTTCTCCTCCATCACTACCTGCTTGAACACACCCGCGGGCATCTGACTCTTAACCTCGTGACTGCCAAGAGCCGTTGTTCCGTCTTTTCCAATGAAGAGCTGAAGGCCGGAAGCTTCGAATAATAATAATAACGATAGATCGTAAAGAAATTTTTTTAGAAATAAAAATCATACGACAAGTATGGATGATTGAATTTTTTTTTTTTAATTGGAGAATGCTTTTCGAGGCGTACTTCAGGATGGGAAAAAAAAAATTAACAAAAGTCAAAGACCGATCGAATTGCGCGTTATTTTCGTGAAAGAATAAATAGGGCTGGATAGAACAACATCAATGTTTATATATGGCGAGGAGAATTGAGAGTGCCAAGTATGGAATATTTAATGAGGGAAAGAGCGTTAAGGTATATTGGAGAGTCGACGAGAACGGAGAAGACAGGATGGCCAAAAAATTTGCTTGCTGAAAGACACGAGAGCGATCACAAATGGTGAACCGTCGAAATGGGGAAAGAATTTTAGTTTAAGGGTTAAAAGGAACTTGAGAAGGATAAGGGAACGAAGCGATGCGGAAAGAATAAAGCGGGGGCTGGAAAAATTAAAAAAAAAAGAAATTCTAAGAGGAAAAAATAATAAATTCAACGTACAACAATATTTACAAACAAATTGTTGAGAAGGAGGAGATGCCCAGGAAATATTGGACTGAAGAGGGGACGAATGGAAGGGACAAAGAAATGTGGACAAGATTAAGAGATGTGGCAACATAGAAAGGGCGGAAAAGAAAGGAGAGAAGGATTGAATTTGCAGGATGCGTAAAGAACAGGATGAGACGATGGAGCATTTGTTGAATGAATCGATGAATGGGCAATAAAGGGAGAAATGATAAATATGCCGTGTGGGGAAAATACAAAAAGGGATGTGTGATTACTATAGGGAAATGGAGGAGTTCTGTAAAAAAAAAAAAAAATGAGCAAGGGGGGAAAGAAAGAGTTGGAGAGTAGTGATAATGCGATGGGTATCTTAAGGTAGTCCTCGTGCAAATGCGTTTATAATGAGAATTTGTTGAAATTTATAGTGGACGAAGAGAGAATGCTAAGTACCCAACTTCTTGTGAAATTTGAAGCAGATTGACCGTTCCCAACTCGAGATATTCAATGTCAAAGTTAGCAACCATTACGCGCAGAGAATTATAGCAAACATTGCTAAAATGCTAAAAAAAAACGCGTAACCAGATTTTGATAAAAAAAAAATTGTAGACGGGAGAAGACTATTATTCACATGTTCGGAAAAAAAGAACAAAATTATTAACCGTTTCGTTTACGAACGACGATCACAAAAATAATGCAATACGAATGAAAATTTGACGCGCATGATTTGACTCAATCGAAAGTTCGCTTCATATGACCGCTAGTCCTGTGTATATTTTATCGTGCGGTACATAGGAAACTTTCTCGCACTATTGCAGCTTAAGGATGTATGTTAGCTAAGTCGATTACTAGTTTTCTAATTAAAAATTTTGGATGTTAGAAAAGACGATATATAGCATTTTTAAGGATTTTTTGCCAAATTTTCGCCCATGTGAATTCTGAGATATACGAGCTCAAAATGAGACATTTAACATGGGATTCATACAGCAGCCCATGGAAAATAGCATTTATTCTAGAAAATCAAGTATTTCCAGACTACTTTTTGAGTTACAAAAATGTTCTAACGTAACCCTGTAGTTTTTGAGACACGTGAAAGAAAAAAAATTGTTAAGTGCCCACATACTTTCCGAAATATTATGAGTTAAACTTCGCGTTATGAAAAGAAAGCATTTATGTCGCGCGCGCAGTTCTCCTGCGCAGCTTGCCTCTCACGTCGCCACAGCGCCGCGCTTTCCCCCTCCTTGCCTAACTAACATACATCCTTAAGGGACCACCTTAAGGATGCATCGGACGTACTTTCCCAACCAAAAGTGACTTTCGTCGACAATATTGCATACTTTATGATAAGATAAAAATCGAAAAAAATTCAACCACAATAAAGACGATAAGAAGATTAATTTCGAATAATAATAATGCCAAAAAGTTATCAATAAATTGTTTAAACAAAACATTGTTTAACAAATTTTTAGGGAATGTTTTTTTTTGTCATGTGAAATGAATTCGTTGATTTTTCTGACTACACGTGAATTTTTTAAAAAATTTTCTTATCATTTTGAAATTTCCGTTTTTTCGGAAATTTGTAATGGTTGTATTTACGAAACTGTTCGTTCAATACCCTGGAAACTTCTTCATTGTTATATACAACGTTTTTACCGAAACATATCCAAAATTCACGATTTTTTTTTTGAGCTGCATATTCTGTGGTGTGAATGTATCTGAATATTCATTTTCCATGTAAAACAGTCATTTATGTACAAATTCAATCAAAAGTTCGCTGCATATGATCACTAGGGCCGTGTATATTTTATCATGCGGCACGTAAGAAACTTTCTCACACTATATTGTAGCACGAGGACTGTCTCAAGGATATTATTAGAAAATAAGTAAAGGAATTATGCTGTTGTAAATTATAGTATTTTGTAAAAAAAAAATTGACAAAGTTGTGCAAATGAAACTCCACTATCGACTGATCGATAGGTGACTTTATTTGATAGGAAAATTGAGCATATTAGCGTGGCTAAAAAATTGGGACATTTTTATTTTTACAGAGAGCATTGAAAAATCAAGATTTTGTTTCTTCATTGTTTTTTTTTTTTTTTTTTCCCCTAGACTTGATACTTTCTGCGTTGTGAAATAGGATCGGACAATTTTCCAACTTTTTTTTTTTCTTCCCTTTTTTCTTGGGGATAAAATAATGAATTTTGACGCTGTGAGCTTTGGCGGATGCTTTATAGCTACTTCTTTTTTTTTTTCCCCTTACTTTTCTTCAATGATCCTGACACATGCGATATTTGAATATTTATAAAAAAAAAAAATAATAATAGCTAAAATAAAATAAAAAAAAAATATACTCACTTTCCGCACTCTCGAGATCCGTTTGTTCGAGATTCGTTGCTTTCAGCAATTCATCGATCAGCGAGTCCGGATTCGGTCTCGTCACCTCGACCCTGCAGAGCACGGGATTTCCACTGCCGTCCTCGGCTTTTTTCCTACGCTCGAGCGCCGCCTTTGCCCTGTCCAACGAGCCCGTCTCGCTCAGTCCCGAGCCACTCGATGGATTCCTGGATGGAAAGTTTATTATTTTTTTTTTTTTTCTGCAAATTACCGATTGTCAACAGACGCGTCCTATTTTCGTCGGTAAAATTGACGTTGTTAGGAACTATTTTTTTTTTTTTTTTTTTTTCACGCAATTATCGTTTGAAATTCTGTAAAGTGTGTGTGTGTAGATTGGAGTAGATTAATCACACTGGATGCATCGAGTGTATCGCTTATCGAGTATTCGTCAGTGAAGATGACGAAAAAAAGTATGAAAGAAGAGGAAGAAGAAAAATGATGGATTAAACATGTACTTACACTACAAACACTTTTCTTTTTCATCAATTTTTTAAAAGATAAAAAAACTTTTATCACATCCAGTTCGATATTGGGTGTTGGAGGAACGAACAAAAAAATTAAAAAAAAAAAAATTAAGAGTGGCAAGCGATCGTGTTTCGTGCCCAAAGCGAGGTATAATGTAAGTTGTGGTCACATAAGAGTAGCAAGCACTTTAGCAATCGTTTTCAGGGAGTTGAAGGGGGGGGAAAAAAAAAAACACAAACACGCACGCATACACACAAAAGCAAGGCATACGTAGAAGAAAAAAGGATGTTTTGGTAAAAATGTTTCTCCAATTTCCGTGAAAATTTCCCGAAGCAAGTTTTAGGCAAAAGATTTTACAAGCGGGATAATCGGAGTTAATGATTCAAGCCGATGAACTTTTGCGAGTTTCATTCAATGATAGCTCGAATCGAGGCTCTCTCGTCGAAGGCAAAAAAAAAAAAAAAAATTTTTTTTCACCAATTTCACTGTTGCGGAGGGAACGAGGATTTTTTCGGAGTAAGAAAAAAAAAAACAAATTGGAGCAAAACTTGCAGGTTTTTTTTTTTTTTTGATAAAAATTGCCAAACTTTTGCACGAGCACCTGCAGATTTGAGTGCAACGATGGAAATTACTCCGAAAAAAAAGTCTCCTCCACAATTTTCCCGCTGCTACGGTAAAATTGACGGATTTTTGAGGTTTTTTTTTTTTCAGTTTATTGCTTTTATTGCTTTTTTTTGCGTCGAACGAGAGTCTCGAGCCGAGAAACGGGCGCGCGTTTAACGTACGAGAAAACGGAAGCATGAACCGATGACGGTGGGGTAATGCTGTTTCGATGCTGCGCTATTGCGGGCACTGGAACGACGACTTCCGGCACGATTAACGAGGACTCCTCGGAGTCCGGGCTTGTGGCGACCGTCGCCAATTTTCCCCCCGCACCGTCCAGCAATTTCCTATGACCTCCGCCGATACCCCTGGAAAGAGGATCCAAAAAAAAAAAACGCCATTTTTCTAACCAAAAGAAAAAAAGCTCGTTCGAATTTGGCGCAGCGGAGCTGATGATCGATGGGGCTTTCTCGACGTGGGAGAAACGCATTTTTTTTTTTTTTTCGTATTCTTTAATAATAATTATTTTATGAATTATGTTTTGTGGTGCCTCGTTGATATTTTAATTTAAAAAAATTGAAAAAAATGTCTCGGTCAACTTTTTTTGCTTCCCTTTGAAACGCTTTGTCGTTGACTTTTTCGATACGCTGATTCGCAAATCGTTGAAAAATTTCCCTGATCGAATGGGAGACACTTTGAATTTCTCTCTCTCTCTCTTAAAACGCCTAAAAAAATCTCGAAATTAATAATGGCCGAAAGTTTACTTCCGGGTCTTAGAGATTCAGGCTTATCGGAGCAGTGTTTTTTTTTTTTTTAAATGTCGCGACTCGACTTGAAGAAAGGCTGATTGATTTATCGCGATATTAGAATTTATCGCGAGCACGAGAGCAATTTTGCGAATAAATGGAAAAATTATGAAAATTTTGAGTAATTTTTTGATTATCTTGGAAAAAAAAAATTAAAAAAATTACAATCACTTCGAAAAATTGCAATTTAAAAATACTCGAGTACATTTTCGCTGGTCAACTTTGTGTCTCTAATACCATTGCATATTTACGACTGTTGATACACGAAACGATTACCGAACAAAGAGAACATAATATACGTAGAGCCGGTATTGACGTGGCACGAATATTGATAAGGAACTTTTTTTTTTATCGTGGCTGCTGCGAGTAAATTGATACAACACAAAACTTTCATACTTATAAATATGTATAGCGGACCCACAAGGAGGCAATGCGCGGAAGGGAGATTAAAATTTTTTTTTCAAATGGAAGTCAGCAGGAAATTCACAGAGTCTCGCTACCTGTACGAAAATTCGTATAAATAAATAAATAAATAAATAAATAAATAAAGATATATAAATCATATTTATTTGATAATATTTTAACGATATTTATGTATAAATAAAATATAAATAATGTGCGTGGAAAGCGTTTTGTGTTAATTTTGCGAAAAAGGAGCAGTTATCACAAGGATGTCTATTTTGCGGAATGATGATGATCGTATAATATAACCCCGCGGATTGCATACATAGTAAAAGCGTTATGTGGCTGCTGCTTTAGCTCTCTCGCCAGTTATAGGAGATATATATTTTTTTTTAATATAAAATTTGCATTTGCGTTAAAAACACACATACACACACATATATACGAGAAAATGACGTCACGATGTGTCTCGAGTGTTGACGATGAAATTAAAGCAAGAGTTCTCTATTCGGAATTTCATTTTTGAGAAAATATTTGCTCGTTTTTTATTTTGTTCTTGCAACGCTAAACACGAAAATCCATATGCAAGGTTGGTCGAGAAATTCCCTCTTTCTCTCTCTCTCTCTCTCTCTCTCTCTCTCTCTCTCTCTCTCTCTCTCTCTCTCTCTCTTTTTCACTGTTATAATTTGTAATATTTTCGTCCGTTTGGTCGATGTGAATCCGGCAAAATATGCTCGTTAGTATTTCCGCGAAACTTCAATGGGGAGAGGGCGAAAAAAAAAAATTCAATCCTCGAGACGCGTCGTGACGAAACAAATATAAGTATATATATAATTCTCGAATGAAAGGAGGTGTGAGGGAAAAAAAAAACAATCGTAATAGGGTAAGGTGATAAAGTTCGGAGAAAAATAAGTATTTTGCCTGTTGGTGTATTCGTTACAGCGAGAACGGTCCAAATTCAACCAACGCGTAAGAGAATTTTGGGTTGAAAAATAATAAAAATGATAACAAAGTTAAAAATTATGACCGGAAGTTGGGAATTAGTACAATAGTACATTATGCTGCAAGGACGAGGAACGAAAGTGATTTTTGACGAGGGTGAAGTCGAGTGCAGCCAAATTCACCCGAGTCAAAAATTACTGTCGATCTGTCCGCGCCGCATACTTATACTTTTTGTAACAAGTGGCACGGAAAGTGGTTCTTTTTTCGTCTCATTTCGGAGCAGAAAATAATTCTTTTCGAGTCAGGATTCAATTCGTTGATTTTTTTTTGTCCGTGGATAAAAATGCTGGTCAAAAGTGAATATAATTATCCGAGAGTTTCGAGTATCGCCGCGCGCGGCGAAACTCGGAACTAGAGGACAATTATTTTCATTTTTGACCATCATTTTTGGTCCTAGGACAAAAAAAAATTAACGAATTGAATTCTGGCTCAAAAATGAAAATAATTTTCCGAGAGTTTCGAGTGTCGCCGCGCGCGGTGAAACTCGGAACTAGAGGACAATTATTTTCATTTTTGACCAGCATTTTTTGTCCTAGGACAAAAAAAAATTAACGAATTGAATTCTGGCTCAAAAATGAAAATAATTTTCCGAGAGTTTCGAGTGTCGCCGCGCGCGGTGAAACTCGGAACTAGAGGACAATTTTTGTCCTAGGACAAAAAAAATTAACGAATTAAATCCTGACTCGAAAAGAATTATTTTTTGCTCCGAAATGGGACAAAAAAAGACCCACTTTCCGTGCACGTGTTACGATAACTTTTTTTTTCTTTCAAAAATATAAGCTTTAATCCCCCTCCTGACTGAAACAGGATACGATGATTATATAGGATACTTGAAATTTTAATTTAAGCTAGTCTTTCGACTCTGGCACTTGTTGAAGAATTTTGTGAATTGGAGATATTTGAATCCCACGAAAAAACTTTGTTTTTGGATGCAATGGGCTAAAGGATGTTCGTCTGTTGCATCGATATAGCGTCATCGACTCGAAATTTTTACAGCCTATCGGTGTCTATAGCCCCAAAACGTGTGTGCAGCGATTCAATGAGCTCAGAGAGCCTCATTATCGACGGATCATGCAGCTTTCTCCAAATAAATTTATTAATCATTTTTCCCATCCAAATTTCGGCCAATGTAATTTTTTTTCCAATTTCACTGGCAATTTTTCGGCCAAAATAATTTTTTTATAATTTCACTGGCAATTTTTCATGTTGCCTGCCTAAAAAAAAAACAAAAAATTCTCCAATCCAGTTAAAAACCGCCATCGACTCTGACAGATTGAATTCCATTGTGTCAATTGAAAAGTTTTGCTAAAAAATGAGTAAATTTGGGGATTTTTTTGAACACGAATTAAATTAAAATTCTGTAACTTTAATAATTTGCAATTTTTAACCGTGAATTTTGTCTCATGCTGCAATTTCTATTGGCCGAAATTCGGATGGAAAAATAATCCCCCCCCCCGAGTACCACTCGAGCCTCAAAAAATAAATCAGCTTCCCCGAAAGGTTCCCTCTGCAAACGAACCGAGTCGTCAAATTTTTCAGAAAAACCTCGACTCCCTCGTTCGTTTGCAACGAACCCATCGGCGAAAAATCCGATAATTTCGCAGCTCTTGCGATACATTACATGTGATAAAACACCATCGATCGCTAGTCCGTAACAGGGACCATTTTACCTTGAATCGATATTTTTTTTTTTTTTTTTTTTTCCACGAGCCTGATGAAAAGCCAGAAATCCTAAAACTGCTGTCAAACGGGGCAACACACACACAAACACACGAATTCACAATAATTACGAATCCAAACATTCGTAATTATTTTATTATTCCATTCCAAATTGTACCAGCTTATCCTGCGATTATAAGGACACCATCAGCAAAATAACCCAAATGTGCTCGCGCATGTGCGTGTGCATGTGCGTATGTGTGTGTATGTGTGTGTGTGTGAAACAAAGAGTGTAAAAGAGAAAAAATGAAAAAAAAATTTAAAAAAACCAAGAATTGAGAAAAAAAAATTGAAATTTTTTTGTTTTTTTGACTGGTGAGACCTACCTGAGGGTCTGAGCTGCCGTCGCGGAGTGAAGCGAGGCTCTGGGAGTTTCGGGCCTGTGGAGAGGATCGGGAGAGGATACGGCTCTTGCCTGTTGCGACAAACGCAATACCGGGCTCGTTTTTCCTTTCTCGATGCAGTCGCAAGTTTTCGACATGTTGCGCCAGCGCTGCTGACCGATTCTCGGCTTATTCGTCGGATTAACGATACTCTTAACGCTCTCGAGCCTTGCAAATTGCGAGCAACGATCTTCCTGCTCGACGATAAAACAATTTTTCTCGCAATTTCTTCGTATCTTACCACCCCTCGTCCCGTCTCTTGTCGCGGGTATGCGAAAAATACCTTCGGATTTTTCCGTCTCGCCAATCGTCATACGACTCGACGACGATTCAATCGATTTTTCATTTTTTTTTCGTATCACATTGTTGTTGCTGCTGCTGCTGCAGCGATTATTGTTATTGGAATTTTCACGTCTCGTGCCATTAACGGAACGCGACGAAGCGTTATCGTTGCTTCGCTGTTCGCGATTGTTAAGCGCTCGTACGGGTGAATTTTTCATGGTGGAATTTCGTAACGAATCATGGATCATGGATTTAGCGTCGTTGCTTGCAACGACGCGTCTCGAGGTAAGTGGCGATGAGATCGACCAGAAACGATTTCGCGAAGGATCTATGATATTTAACGAGGGAAACGGAGGGGTCATAATGGCGGACGAAGACTCGCTACCGGTGGCCTCGCTTGGCTTGCCGTGGTAGCATTGATTTTGGGATAGGGTCGGGAGGCGTGGAGCCCATACCGGCCAGGAAGGTGACCTACAAAGATCACAACACAAATTTTTTGTTTCCTTTTCTTCTTTTTTGGTTTCGTTCGGGCATGCAAAAATCATATCTTTCGCGCATTATTATTATTATTATTATTTTTTCTCGCGTCGTACCGTGGCGTCTTTGGGAAAATAAATAAATAAAATGGTAATAATTTGAAAAAAAAAATTGTTATTTTAGTACGAAATTGAGAAGGAAGAGAATGAAAATGAGAAGAGAGCAAGGATGGATTATTACCTTGTGTGTTCGAACGCCTTTTTTTTTTTTTTTTTAATTCTTTTCGTCAATTGCAAAAAAAAACAAATGCTGAGAGGGAAGCCAACGACATTTATCTCGTCGTTGAATTTTTGGTGAGGTTTTTTTTTTTTTTTTTTTTTTCTTTAGTAATATCGCGATGATTGTGATGAACCGCTAGCGTGGTTAGTCGAAAATAGCAAACGTTAGCCACGCATATACGAATATGTGTATGTGTGTGTGTGTGTGTGTATGTGTGTGTTCCCAATACGTAATTTCTTTTGTTCGTATCGAATGTAAACACAGGTGGAGAGGAGACAAAGAGCGAGAAAGACGAATAGATCGATATAGATATTTTCCGAGAGCTTTTAGTTATGAGCGAGGATCGTACAAAGCGTGTTTCAGGGTCTCTTTTTTTTTTTTTTTTTCTGAGGCCTGCGGATAATCTTCGGTTATTGGTTCAGCCATTCTTTTTTCTGCAATCTTCTATAGAATTGATGTTGCTTTTAGAAAAAGTTCAGGAGTGTAAATTCAAGCTATCGCGACGCGGGGGAGCTTCGCCGCCATTTTGGAGAACACGTTTCATCAAATATCTCGTGAACCGTGCATCGTACGGCAAATATAGTCGAGACCTCTTTTGTAGATAATGCAATTCTCTACGACTTTTATTCGGAACTTTTTCCTGTACAGTGCATGGTTTTAAATTTATAGCGCGTCAAACTTTTCCAAAAAATCACCATTTTTACTGTTTTGTTTGGAAAAGTTTGCCGCGCTATAAATAAAAAAAACCATGCGCTATAAAGGAAAAAGTTTACAATAAAAGTTGTAGAGAATTTTATTATCTGCAAAAAAGGATTTTTACTATTTTTGTCGTACGATGCACGGTTCACGAGATATTTGATAAAACGTGTTTTCCAAGATGGCGGATGGAGAACACGTTTCATCAAATATCTCGTGAACCGTGCATCGTACGACAAAAATAGTCGAGACTGTTTTTGTAGATAATGCAATTCTCTACGACTTTTATTCGGAACTTTTTCCTGTACAGTGCATGGTTTTAAATTTATAGCGCGTCAAACTTTTCCAAAAATCAACATTTTTACTGTTTTGTTTGGAAAAGTTTGCCGCGCTATAAATAAAAAAAACTATGCGCTATAAAGGAAAAAGTTTACAATAAAAGTTGTAGAGAATTTTATTATCTGCAAAAAAAGATTCTTACTATTTTTGTCGTACGATGCACGGTTCACGAGATATTTGATAAAACGTGTTTTCCAAGATGGCGGATGGAGAACATGTTTCATCAAATATCTCGTGAACCGTGCATCTTACGGCAAATATAGTCGAGACCTCTTTTGTAGATAATGCAATTCTCTACGACTTTTATTCGGAACTTTTTCCTGTACAGTGCATGGTTTTAAATTTATAGCGCGTCAAACTTTTCCAAAAATCACCATTTTTACTGTTTTGTTTGGAAAAGTTTGCCGCGCTATAAATAAAAAAAACTATGCGCTATAAAGGGAAAAGTTTACAATAAAAGTTGTAGAGAATTTTATTATCTGCAAAAAAGTATTCTTACTATTTTTGTCGTACGATGCACGGTTCACGAGATATTTGATAAAACGTGTTTTCCAAGATGGCGGATGGAGAACATGTTTCATCAAATATCTCGTGAACCGTGCATCGTACGGCAAATATAGTCGAGACCTCTTTTGTAGATAATGCAATTCTCTACGACTTTTATTCGGAACTTTTTCCTGTACAGTGCATGGTTTTAAATTTATAGCGCGTCAAACTTTTCCAAAAAATCACCATTTTTACTGTTTTGTTTGGAAAAGTTTGCCGCGCTATAAATAAAAAAAACTATGCGTTATAAAAGAAAGAGTTTAGAATAAAAGTTGTAGAGAATTTTATTATCTGCAAAAAAGTATTCTTACTATTTTTGTCGTACGATGCACGGTTCACGAGATATTTGATAAAACGTGTTTTCCAAGATGGCGGATGGAGAACACGTTTCATCAAATATCTCGTGAACCGTGCATCGTACGACAAAAATAGTCGCGACCTTTTTTGTAGATAATGCAATTCTCTACGACTTTTATAAGAAACTTTTTCCCCTATAGTGCATAGTTTTTAATTTATAGCGCGGTAAACTTTTCCAAAAATCACCATTTTTACCGTTTGAATGTTTGGAAAAGTTTGCCGCGCTATAAATCAAAAACCATCCGCTACAGAGGAAAAAGTTTCCTTTAAAAGTTGTAGAGAATTTTATTATCTGCAAAAAACGATTCTTACTATTTTTGTCATACGATGCACGGTTCACGAGATATTTGATAAAACGTGTTTTCCAAGATGGCGGATGCGTCCCGCCAACTTGAATTTACACTCAGGGGACACCTCTGAACCAAAAAGAAAAATCAATTCTGCAGAAGATTGCATCAGGAACCTACTTTCTTGGCTGTATAGAATGACTGGACGACGCGGTGGTAAAATTCGTTAATTTTTTTTTCTAAGAATCGCCGTAAACGTTCCCGGCTAATATTTTTTTGTTTTTTCTTACGCTGGTTGGGTCAAAATCAAATTCTCGAAAACGTTTTATTTTATTTCTAAAGCTTTTCCCTGAACGAGTAAAAAAAAAAAAAAGAAAATAATAGCTTATATTGCCATTCTATTGCAATGGACCAGATGGTGAATTGTTTTTCTTTTTTTTAAGTATAATATAACTAAATATAGGCACAATTCAATTAGCAATCTCGCTGTCATTGGTGCCCCTCGAAAATTTAAGTAAACAGGTTTTTTTTTTACTCGATCGACGGGATTCGTGGGTTATACGGGTCAGATAGAGAAAGGCAAAGTGATCCGACGAGGCTTTTTTTTCTCTCCTAAAATATGTCGTCATAATGTTTTTCCTTTTCATCATTGATCTTGCGATTTTCATTTTTTTTAATTTGACAATTGGAGGGTAAAAGTATTGGGAAAAAAAAAAAAGATTATCTTACCTTATGTGACCGCTGTCTCCGCTGCTGCTCTGTCTGCTGTGCTGGCTGTGAGAATTCAGAGAACCGTAGCCCGAGCCTTTGCTCAGCTGGCTCGTGTTGCTGCTGTTGCGCGAGTGCCCGGATTCCGTATGAGCCTCGGCGAGGCTCTCGATGGGAATCGCGGACGGCACGATTTCGCTTAGAGTCATGGGATCGTAAGACTCGGTGCCGCTCAAGAGTTCTGGAATTATTATTTCCGGGAAATATATTTATTTCGAAAAATAAATATTTCGATCCCAAGTTAATTTTTTGTATTTTTTTGTGTGTGTTTTTTTTAAATTTAATCATAAAAAAATTGTTCAACTTTTTTAAATTATTTTCGTGACAATTTTCGGTTGTCAGGCGTGTCGATTGTACTACGACTATCAGGCTCTATATTTATAAATATAATTAAATTTTTTTATGAATAAAAATCTGAAAAAAAAAATTAACTTTAACAATTTCGTCGAAATTCATGAATTCCTTAATTACTATTTTTGTTTTACATGACAGCACAGCCTAAAAATTATTTTTCCTATTTTTTTTTTCACTTTTGCTTCATCGATGGCTCATTTATTATAATTCGATACTATCCGAGAGATCTTACCGGAGGAGAACAGAGCGGGCCTCTTCTTCGGAAGACTGCCGAAACCGCTACTCGCGCTGGCTATACTTCCGGCAAGAGAACCGCTTGATACGTAATCGTCGCGATTAACACCTCGCTCGGAACCTATCACCTCGTCCGTCGTAATACCAGGTACACCAGGTGCACCTGGTACTGCCAATTGCGTCGGTTTTACCGACGGCGTGGGCCTGTAATTGTTCATTCGTTTGGTTATTTATTTATTTTTAAATAAAATAACTATGCGAGAAAATGAAAGAAAAGAAAGGAAAAAAAAAAAAAAAAAAAAACCAACACTTTGAAGAGAATATCGCCGGACAGCATATTCATTTTGATGGCAACGCCGAGCATCGAATTATCCTGCCGATGTCGTGCGTCATAACCCTCGAGGAGACACCTAGTTCTGCAGAGACCAGCGCCAGCAAACTCGGCGAGATTAAGATCTGTAAAGCCCAACTTTTGGAAGGACCTGCCTCCCTTCAATTCCTGATGTACACACACACACACACACACACAAAAAATTTAACGATAACCAGCCTTATTCGTGATTTTCATCCCCAATTTTCATCGTTAATGAAAAAGTCTCGAACTCACTTTTCTTACGGATATCCTGAGTATGCAAGGATCCAAGACACCGGTCGACGCGTTGGCGCTCATTTTACAAGGAAATTCGAACTTTGCGTTCCAACTGACCGTGTGCTCCTGCACTTCTTCCCTGTGACGAGCAATTGAGAGAGAGAAAAAAAAAAAAAAGAAAATTCTTTTGAGCCTGAGTATATATACGAGAAAATTGAGGCCGTATTGTTTTTATGTTCAGTTATCCGATGCTCGATTCTATATTGTGAATTTTGAATAATTAATCAGGTCGCAGGACAACTTATCACTCGCGATATAATAAAATATTAATCAATTAAATATTTATTAATCATTGGATAAGATGTTTGTTTGAATGGGAAATCAATTATTTAAAATTAAATTTCAAGCATGCAAACGGAAAATCAATATTTGGAAAATTGGTGTGCGATCGCTTGAGTGTAGTTCGCGAGAACGCCGCTAGGTGGCGCATGGGCAAAGTCGTTCTCGTTACAGAGGCAGCGCTCGGACGTATTCATTAGTGGCTCGACGATACGACGGAACTGTGAGATCCGAGACTGGCTTTCTTGTCTTTTCATGAAACATGCTAAATTATAGATTCGCTAGCAGGTAATTCCTTATTTAAAAAATAATTATTCCCCCAACTTTTCCCGTAGACCGTAAATCGAGTCTCTCCAGGACTCATGTCAAGTTTAATCGTATTTCAAAGTGGAAATATAAAGCGACTCGACGACAATCTTTTAAACACTGCGAATTATGTATTATAAAATTCTTATACTCGCGAGTCGCGAGTGTTATTGTTTATATTTTTTTTTTTGTACAAAATTCCTATACTCGTGAATATTAATTTCGAAAATTCTTAGTGCTTCAGACCATTTTTATCAATTCAACAGTGCATTCTAAATTTAATATACAACGTGACTCACGGTCAGAGTTGTTTCGAGATTTCACTATCTTCGATATACCAATCATGTAACATTACGGCAAACACATGAATATTCATTCAAGGTGCATGCATGAAAAACCTCATACAATTAAAAAAAAAAAAGACACTTTAGAAAAGGAAATGAACGACTAGACTTTGATGGTTTCCTCTGGCGAGATAGACATATAAAAAAAACCAGATAGTCCATAATATGAAACAAGCTCGAGTGTATAATATGCTAAAAACTTGAACAAAAACAATGTCCTTGCTTCGGCTCTCGACTCTCGACATTATTCATCATGATCATGCATGTATAATGTATATATATATATAAAAGTGCGGCAAGATAATTCGTGCCAGTTTATTTCTTTTTGTTTCGAATGGCAATTACGATTGCAGGCTGAGAGAGAGGACAAGAGGGGTCAAGTTGAGCCATACAGACGTACGATAATTGCCCCGAGAAGTAAAATGACGTTTTTTTTTTCCCTTAAAACGGCTGAAGAAAAAAAAGGGCACATATATATACACACACATGTATGTGTGCACTAAAGACGTTGGAAGTGCCAGTGGCGTGCTGAACGTTTTACGCTCTGGCTACTTTGCGAATGCGAAACGTGCTCGCGGCTGTTGCTTCTGTATTCTCGCAGCTGATGTGCCGGAGTTAAAAGAGGAGGAAGAAGAAGAAGAAAAAAAAAGCATTCAACGTGAAATTTAGCGAGCAGCGAGCGAGCGAGAGAGAGAGTGAGAGAGATCCCGAGCTAGAGTGAGCTGGAATGAGCGAGTCTAGGTCTCTCTAACGAGATTAGTATACGTCTAAGCCAGTTTTCCCTTGTGGCTTGTGGAATTATCCGTCTGCGCCTCGCTCTTTCGCGCGTTCTCGAAGCATCGAGAAACCGCATGTACAATTTTCACTGTACTGGTTACACACGCGAGAACTTTCAATCCGATGGATTGGATTGGGTTATGTAGTCATCGCTGTCGTTTAATTATCGGCAAAGATTTAGCATTCAACTGTTCAAAGTACGTGACGGAAGAAAAACGAGGGAAAAAAAAGAGAGAGAGAGAGAGAGAGAATTATAAATTCATGTCTAGTTGTGTATATACAGGTGCCTCATCAGCTGTTGTCACTACAGTTTAGCAATTGAGAGTGACAGACAGAGAGAGAGAGAGAGAGAGGGAGAAAAAAGTCACGTGGAACGAGCAGCCTTCGAAGCCATTTCAAAGTAAAAAATTGTCAATCGCTTCACGTAGATAGAAATGTACATTCATCGAAATCTATCGAAGACGTTTCTAAAATTCTCGATTCAACGAGAGAGTCGAGGTCAAACGAGATGAAAGTATAACAACCAATTGAAGTATCGACACTATGAGGTTTAAAAAAAATGTGAAAAAGATGGATTTTTTAAAATATTAAGTCAAATCCTTTTTTGATAGTCAATATTATGAAAAAAAATTCACAAATAATCGATTTTATTTAATATTCTGCTGTAAACAGGTCCAATAGATCGATAAATAAATTTTCGACGATTTCGCGAGATATGAATAAAAATAGAGTTGTTTCCAAGTACATAAGTTTGATAAAAATTATCAATCAACATCGGCGCAATTGAAAGATAAAAATGTGGAGGCGAAAAAACGTGACGGACCTCGAGTGCCAGGGATATATAACTTAAGGAAAATGTCACGTTGGCAATTAATGTGAGATATCCCCATGGAAATCCGGATCAAGTGAGATATAAGATATTACAAAAGGGCGCGCTCTCTCTATTCATTTGAAAGGGCCTGGGACATCAGTTCCCCTTTTCTCTCTCTCTCTCTCTCTCTCTCTCTCTCTCTCTCTCTCTCTCTCTCTCTCTCTCTCTCTCTCTCTCTCTCTCTCTCTCTTTCTCGTCTTTGTGATTCAATCTCTCGCATACGTGACCACGAATAAGGCCAAACGATTTATGAATCAGTAAGTGGAGCAGGGTCTCGAAAATAAATATTTTTTTTTTTTCGATATTCAAAAATTAATGGTTCACCAGTAATTATTTTTGATGTAGTCCTCGTACCCTGGCGTTTAATGGACAATTTTGTGAATTTAAAATGTTTCAATAAACTTGCATTTCCGTAGATTCAATTACCGTCTCAACCGGTGCATCTCACAAAAATTAAATTCTACTGTTTTTAAATTATATCTTTAAATTTCTAGCAATTCCAAAGCTATTCATAGTTTGGTAGCTGCTCAGGATTCTCACAATTTCAAAAAAAAAAAAAAATGAGAAAAATTGTCAACTTTTTCGTTTTCACATCGAGCTTTTGAGCTTTCGACGAAATTTCAGTGTATTTTGTAATCAACGAAAAAATTACCCATCGAAAAGGGAGTGTGAAGATAGAAAAATGTAAAGAACATGTTTTTGCTGTTTCTTAATAAACTGAAAAATATGAAAATTTCAAATAGTAAATTACCAATAGACCTAGAGAATGCTTTTTGGTTTACCTCGTCATTTTAATTTTTTATACCAAAAAGAGTACACAGTAAATCGGCAAATTTGAGTCCTAAGGGGTATGTATGAAAAAAATTGGCAAAAATCGATGGTCCTACTTTGAAAATTTGTAAAAAATAAAAATAAAAAAAATTCGTAGCTCTCGATGAACCGAGCGGCGTTTCTTAAAAGCTGAAACGGTTATATACGAAGAGAATGAGCACTGAGTAGAGTCCCAACTGCTTTGCGAAGCAAAGTTACAGCGATTTTAGTAAGCCAACTAATTTTTTTCATCACGAATTCACTTCGAAGTGTCTTCGAAAACCTTCAAATTTTATGAAAAATGGCCGAAAACATTTTTCATTTTCCCATTAATTTAATTTTTCAACTTATTTTAATCTACAAAAACGTTTTTTTTTTTCGTTTTCTCAACTGCTACGTAAATATATATACGTAATCCCTGCAAAAGGTCATCCTCTTTCTCAATGAATTAAATCGGTATACAGATTGCCAACATTCTGCGACTCGAGTTACACAGCGAGTCACGCTTTTTCATTCGCTTCTCGTTTTCTTTCGTTTTGTCTTTGTTTCTGTTTTTCATCAGCCTCATCTCTCTCAACGTCGGCATCGAAACAGCTCGAATGTCTGAGGATATTAATTAAACGACGAGATCGACAAAAGTCATTAGGCGGGTCTTGTGGCCGAGGACATGGTTTAATCCGATGAAGAAATCTGAACGAGTGAGCGCAAGTGTCTTGGCGTCTGACGTAACAAAGAAAGGTGAGAGAGGGTAAAATGGGGGAAGGTTTTGGGGTTGTAGGAAAAGTATCGTTGTTCTTGCTGCGTCACCAACTCAAATGGAATATCAGTGACTCGTGTGTATATGTGTGTGTGTGTGGGTGTGTGTGCTGGACGCTGACTGGGACTTTGGTATCAGTAGCCGCACAGTAAGAAGCAGACGAAAAGCCAATTACCGTGGAAACCAGGCCAACCTGGTGTCGAGGGCATGGACCAAATCCCTGCTCTCTCTCTCTCTCTCTCTCTATTTCTCTCTGTCTTCCTCTACATATATATATTTCCTTTGCACCACCTATATGTAACAGATTACGTCCACCAAACGCCAGAGACCTCAAAAAAAAAACCTACCACTCTATTAAAACTGTTCATCTAGATAAGTTAGCGGACATCCGTTAAAGGAATCGCGAGACTCAATGAGACGATATAGAGCGGGAAATTGTGCCACCCACGCTTTTTTTCGGCGTGATATTCGCCTCGTGTCGAGCATCGATAACCAGCTCCTGGCAAATAATAAGTCACCAGGATGATGTTCCGAAAATTATAATGAAATAAATTGACGAATCACTTATTCACCCTTGAAGTTCCACTTGGCTCTGATAGCTTGACAAACTTAGTCATTTCATATCGTGATTCACACACACACACACACACACACACTCTGGGGTACCGGGAGACCTCATTCAGATTTTTCTCGGGGAAATATAACGATAGTTATAAAGGCTAGGGCTTCGTAATATTCGTAAGCATGAAGATGATGAAAAAAGGGTCGTCATATATAGTTGCCCCGGCTACCTTAACAAAAACACATATATACCATGATATCGCGTGTGAACAAAAAAAAAGTTTATACTATCGATTTCGCACCGGTGTCTATGCTCCATATAATACAGAGTGTGCTACAAGGCACAACGAGAGAGAGAGAGAGAGAGAGAGAGAGAGAGAGAGAGAGAGACATGCGGAGTACGTTATGTCAGGCCCATTGGCGACGTGCACACAGTCTACATCAGGGTTGCTAAAGAAAGGAAAATTATCAATTTCTTTTTCTCATTCTAGCACCAACGAAAAACTGGATCGTTATGCTAAAACGAATTTTCCGTAAAGGCGAGGCTCGATCGGTGAATTTAAAGAGATATCGCTCAACAAGAGTTTTTTTTAGTTGACTATCTAGTTAAGGAGGTACGACTAGTCCTTTGGAGTCAAAAAAAAAGTCTAAATTTATTTTACCCACAGTTGTTCTGATTTATGTTTATTTGCGTTGATTATTCATATTATCGATTATAATGTGAAAAATTTTGTGGCAAATGATTAATTTATTGCGCATGAACTAATAAAAACTGAAAAATTAGATTGTCAACGACTCGATAGTAGTCTCCATCATAATAATAATGACATGTCTACCACAAAAACGGACTAAAAAACATTTTAAAAAATCAGCCGAAAACCTATTAAAATAGACTTGAATTACCTCAGTGGAATTAATACGATCGGTAGAATGATAATTAAACATATAATTGATACGTGATAAATAATAAAACTCCATAAATAACACGATGGAATTTGAAGTAAACACTTGGCAACGTCGCATTGGCGATGCTATAAGTTGGTATACGTGACCAACGAAGATGACTCTATCCTCGTTGCTAATATCAAAACAAAGCTAGGTTATGTTCGCCCAAACCCATCAGCTGTTACTCGCGACGTTGCTAAGTCTGTGGGTGCTATTTGATCGTTCTGACCATTTACAACCGGAAATTGAAACTTTTTTATGATGTAGTGCCAGAACTACACGGTGAAGAGTAATTTTTCAATTTTTTACAATATCTATTATATCTAATCTATCAAGTTTCAGTTTTTCAACGGGTGTAGTTGGATACGCGAGCAGCAAAACTGTGATCACAGCACTTCCGGTTAACCGTCTCCATAAGACGACGTGCTTTAGTAACTCAAACTGCTCGACTTTGCAATTTTATTACGAATAAACTAAACGGTCAATATAGCTCAAATTTTGGCAATAGGCGCATAAAGTATTCGGCAAAAACATATAAAAATTTCAAGTCCGTCAGTTGGATTCTTCATACTAGTCGTACCTCCTTAAGGTTGTTGTGCTGGTTACTCAGTCAGGGGGTAGAGCGAGGGTGATGCGCGGTGAGCGCGGGGCATGCATCGACGATACAATGTTGCGCCGCTCACGGGCGAGCGGGTCCTTTTTCTCTTTCATTATAAATATTCTAAAAACGGTACTGTCAAAAATTCTGAAATTTTTACAGAATATCCAGGTAATGTCTCTTAAAAAATATTAATATTTTCCAGCTCATTGGCACCATTTTTTTGTCAGATATTACGTAAATACTGAAGAAATTGGAAGAATTTATATATCATAGGTGCAGTAGACCTACGAAACACATTAACTTTCCGAATTTTTTTCTCAAAAACGGTACTGTGAATCGTACCCAAGTTTTACAGGAATGTTGGCAAAAGGATTATATACATTGTGGAAAAATTTGGTCTGCATGGCATCATTTTGAAGTATCGTCACAACAACCTTAAGGAAAAGAGAGCCGCAGTTTAGGGGAATATTTGTGTTCATTGAGGTCACTCGTGTTACGGCGTTGTCAATCAATGACACGTGCCTCTCTCCTCTCTCTCTTATTTTTCATTGTTCTGTCAGCTACAAAAAGGAAAATGTCATATCTGCGCTCATCAATCTAAATACACTCGGGGGGGACTAATCGCCTCCGTGTATTATATATACGGATGATAGCATGTGGAAACGAAATTTTAGCTGTGTAATATGATGGAATTGAGGTGTATTTTTTTTTTTTAATTTGTTCCCTGCCGTTTTGTCAATCACAGGGAATTTGATGTGATCCTAATTTTCCGGGAGGTGAAACGTCGTCTTCGCGGTTATGACGTATCACCGGTGTGTTAACGAGCCAAGCACGGTGGCGGTTCAACGAGCTTGAGATTTCGCGTTGTGTGCCTCTCGCGACTTCTGTACAATGCACCTGTTACCTGTTACAAGGACTAGCTGTGACCGGTTGTTAATGGCTTTCGTCGAGCGAGACTAACTGGTGATCTTAATTCGCGGGTCGAGCACCGCCCTGAGCCGGAAATTAATCAAAAATTAGGGGTAAAAAGATGCTAGAAGACACTTGATAAAGTTGAGAAATGAATTGTCGCAACTGCAGTGGTGCAACGTCATCACTTCTCTTAATCTCCTCCCATGGGGGACAATACGGACCATAAAGTTGTTCGCGGTCACATTTTGCGAAAAACCGCCTCTTATAGCTTCGCAGTACGGACATCAGATCAGGATATATAAATATATACACACGCACATGCGTCCTTGGTTTCATGAAATGCAACAGCGAGATGAGAGCTCCGCTGCACCGAGAAACAGCCCGAGAGTAACGCAACGTTCTCGTCCCAAATACGTCGGGAGCTGAATGTGTACTTGCTTGGTGGTTTGTATGTATAAACGTTTGTATAGAAACGTGAGCAAGAGAGAGAGAGATGGAGAGAGTCGTGAACGCCGAAGGACTATTGCAGGGAGTTGCTGCTGCTGCTTGGTGGAGCTGGCAATCCAACCCCGGGGGCAATCGCGCGAGTCGTTCCACCATCATGATACACATGTACAATATAGTAATACCTTGTAGCAAATATGCCCCCCCCCCTTTATGCATAGTGGTGAAATTCGAATATTCCCCTCCCTGAACTCTCCCTTTGCCACGGGACTCAGCAACGGAGTTGCGCTTCGTCGATTTGAGCTAAAAGCCCGCTGGCTACACCGCGGTCAAGCAATCCCATATCGCGCTTCGGCGCTGCTGATGGATTCGACGTGTTGTCATACCAAAGCCTCGGGATTGCCGCAATTGCTTTGAACGGTTTTTCGATCGAGCCCTATCAAATAGATGTCATGATTCTGGGACACGTCGAATCCGACGGATCCAATCAGGAGTAAGATTCGCTCTAAAGGCTTTCGCAATTAGGAGCGGGCTCACGATATAGTTGCAATGCACTAGTAGGGTCTCTGGAACTCTGAGCGAGAATCGTACAAGGACTCGAGGAAAATAGTCCTACAAGCTTCCTAATAGTTCGTCATTATGTCAAATAGTACATTATGCTGCAAGGACGGAACGACAGGAATTTTTGAATCGATTGAAGTTGGTTGGTCAAAAATCACTGTCGTTTCGTCCTTGCAGCATAAGGTACTATTTTGAACGAAGCCGGAGCAATGCAATGTCGGTTTGCTGGCTCGGTTATATCCTACCCAGGCCCGGACTTCGTTTTCGAGGACGATCTCAAGCGGATGCGCAACATAGCGGCCGCTGCCGCAACTAACTTAATCGGAATCCACAGTTCTGGCAACGCTAAAGCGTTTAATATTTTCTTATGGCTGCAATTACCAAATGTCTACATAAAAAATGTCACCACAACTAATCTACTTAGGTCCGGTAACGATAAAATTGTTAACATTACCAAATAAATATTTTCCTGTACTATATTTTCATAGTTGTGGTGTTTTATATGCGATAACTATTCAGATTTCTCTCAGTTATATACGTACCAGCAAATGACTGGTCAGAGGAAATTCGAAGTACATCTTCCGTTCAGTGTGCTCAATTTCAAGATTATCCGGATAGTCAAAAACTGAACTACGTTAATTAACAATATTTTTCATCGGCCTATAATCATTATCTGATTATTCGAATCAATTGATTTATTCATTGTTCCTAACATTGTGTATTCAAATAGGAAAATCGTTCGTTTCGCTCTGCGACATCATTTTTTGTATATATGTGGTCGTATATCTTCCGCTATACTGACCTATCACGATTTCCGTCCTAAGCGGATTTGTCCTACCGGATAAGAGCAGAGGCTGCGAGCACGTATAACCTGAGAATAGCTCTGATACATATATATATATATCTATATTTATATACTGCACAAATATATATATGTATACATATACCTACGTGTTAAATGTCCTTTGCGTGAGAAACGAACATTCTGGGCATCAGCAGTCACGAAGTTAGAGAAGAAAGGTTCCAACGTCACAAACAACGATATGCTAATTAAGTCTTGAGGGGATTTTATACAGAAATTTTCGTCGTCATCCTCAATTTTACTGGATCAAGCTTTGGGTTACGAATTTTAACATTTATGCGTAAAATTTTTAGCATAAATGATGGATAACACTTTTTCAGTGTCCTCACTGACAACTTTATGAATTGCACTCTTTATACGAGATTCATTATAAGCGTTGTTTAAAAAAAAATAATACAATATAATGTCTTTGGTCATGTAATTTTGTTTTTTTTTTTTTTTTTCAAGTTTTCCTCTCAGCTGATCCAAAGAGAACTAAAATAAAAAATAAAAAGCTCGGATGTATCAGACATGATTTTAATTCCCTGATAAAGATTGATATTATTGGCCAGCAATTGCATCAGGCTCGATGACGTAGCCCGACGTCGTCGTCACGAATTATACGCACGGATTATCTCTTCGTCTGTCTGGCTGGCTGCTGCGTCGCTGATACAACACGTGGAGGGGTCTCTATACCGATCACCAGAGTTCACAGAGCCGTGGGCAAGGCTGTTCAAGGCTCTCTCTCTCTCTCTCTCTCTCTCTCTCTCTCTCTCTCTCTCTCTCTCTCTCTCTCTCTCTCTCTCTCTCTCTCTCTCTCTCTCTCTCTCTCTCTCTCTCTCTCTCTCTCTCTCGTCGTATATAGAGCTCAGAGATCGTTACGATTTCGTAATCTTTTCGAGACACGCGTTCCTATAAAACTGAGAGAACCAACCGAGCTTCGAGATTTCCAGTTTTCCCTCTCTCTCTCGTTCTTAAAGAACATACAAGCAGCGAGGTATGTGATACATAGCTATATAACCGGTCGTGTAGTTCGCGATAAACACCGCACTTTCTAAACGAGCACCAGAAAGGCGTGAATTAGGCGGATAAAGAAATATGACCGAGCATAATATCCGATGCCACTATACGCTCAACTTTACTCTCTGGCAAAAAGTAGCTCAAGTTTCCCCAGGCAAAACGAGACGGATATATAGTATTATAACAGCAATGCGCTCGTCACTATTGCGGAATTGACCACTTGACGTTTTAATGGGGGAAAAAAAAAATTAACCCACTCTATTATTTTAGACCATATTTTTAATTATTTTTCACTTCGAGTCCACCGGGTTCCCAATTTTTTTTTTTTTTTTCCTTCTTCGAAATCTCAACGCTTTATTAACAATGGCAATGATCGATGTGAATTATTTTTTAAAAATTTGTAATCACACTTTGAAACGAGAAAAAAAAACAAATCCGAATGTTTGATAAGCAAACTTTTATCGACTGTCACAATAAAGACTCTTTTCTTCATTATTATTGTTTGGGCTCGATGGAAAAAAAAGTATTTTGGATACCTTATTTGTATCCGCTTTGTTTTATTTTTCAAGTTGTTATCCCATCGCGATGCATAAAAAATTCTCGTTCAATATAATTTCTATTTCAAGTCTTCCTGTAGACGAAGAAAAAAAAAACGTTTTTTTCCACCTTAGTCGAACGCTCGGTATCACGCGCGGTTGTCGAGGGATTAACTGTAAAGTAGTTGGCAGAAATCCGTTGGGAAATTTACCGGGGGAAGAGATAGCGAGCCAAGATCGTGTACGCGCGTGTTAAAATCGTTCGATGAATAATAAATAAAGTGAGGCTGAAGAATTGCAACTCGGGTTTTATATATATATATATGCAATATGTATATACCATGTTCGTGGAAATAACATAGGACGACAGGTAAGTGTATTTCTGGCATTGATACCCCGAGAGACATATACATAATGAGGCTCGACTATATTTCCAGGTCATTGAAACAATTTTGTGTTTTTTTTCTTCTTCTTCGATTTTCTCCCAAAGGTTTTAAACTTTCGTTCTCGTGGGATTTTAAGGAAACTCGTGAACTAGCTCGAATTTCTTATATATCATATACTCGCGCTTGTGGATGTCCTTCGAGCGAGAAACGTTCGGTATACAATCGTGCAGTTTCGAGAGACCGTAATTAAACGACCATCATCGGCTTCTTCTTTTTTTTTTTTTTTTTTTTCACCTCCGCTCTGTATTATCGCCATTGGAGTCTCGCGTGTCTCGCTCTAACCGTGACACACTCCAGAAAAGCTATAAATACAATACCTTTCGCGGCTTTGTATATATAATATAGTACACTACATAATACGACGAGAGAGACATCGAGAGAGAGGGGCCCTTATATGTGCCTTTTCCGATGCGATGTATGGCAAACGGATACACACTTAACGTTCACGATGATGATGTTCAAGAGTAAGTGAGGCTCGATTATCGAGAGAAACAATGCGGATAATAAAGCGAGAATTCTTTTTTTGCCTTGTTGCTTTGTATCGTTTGCTGCTCGTTTTATAGCAGAGAGAGACGACAAAGAAAATGTTCCTCGGTTTCGTCAAAGCTTTACGATTCGTCGAATTCAAAGAGTCTAACAAGTCTATATAGTTAAGATTCGACATCTTTTAATTTTACTTTTTAATTTTTTTTTCCTTGAAATAAAATTGACAGACGCTTGTAATAATGACAAATATGTCCTTGATGGAAGTCTTATTCTGGCAATCAAGGAAAGATTATATTTCATTGTTTGAAGCCTCAGTTCTTCATTAACGTGACAACTTGATATAATTATACTAATTTATAATATATTTATATATTTTTTTTATATTATTCATATATTTATTATATATATATTTCAATTAATACACGAATATACCCGGAAATGAAATATAATAATGTATGTATTGCATATATCCTGTATACGAGTTGAATTAAAATATGCATGTTTGGATCATGAACCAGACAATCATTGCCGATGACCCCGTGAGCTAGTCAAGCGTGGCCAAGAGAATATTTGCGACGATTCAGCGTTTTCACGTGCCACAAAAGCGCACAAACGTAGAATATATTAAACGATGCATACTGTGAGCTCTGAGAGAGAGAGAGAGAGAGAGAGAGAGAGAGAGAGAGAGAGAGAGAGAGAGAGAGAGAGAGAGAGAGAGAGAGAGAGAGAGAGAGAGAGAGAGAGAGAGAGAGAGAGAGAGAGAGAGAGAGAGAGAAAGAGAGAGAGGGAGGGATTAGAATCGACACGAATCAACTTCCCACCAAGTCCAATAAAAATTCATTGTCACCGTGACGACCGTGACCGTCTCTCATTCCCTCTCATTCTGTTTTACACGTTCCAGCATGTTTTCATTATTATTATTATACACTTGTGGCTTAGAGAGATCGTGCTTTTCTCTCTCTCGTCTCGCACGTTGTCAATTGTAATTCAGACGCCTACGTGCTCTTTGACCGTGTGATCGAGCGATATACACCACTTGGATTACGTATCCCGTGCTATCAATCAAATAAAATTGATCGGTTATCCGTCGTTCACGGAGTAATTATACCGGAAATAGCGGATTATTGGTTAAAAAAATAAATAAAAGAAAAAACATTGCAACCGGACGTTCATATCTCTGTTCGAACCCTTTAATCCCTCAAAGTATGACGAGAAGAGAGTCATTGATACATTGAATATTAATCATTCAACCATAATTATCGCGTTGAAAGAATTCTAAATGGTAAATCAACGATTTTGAAAAATTAAAATAAAGACAATATGGAAATTAAAAAAAAAAATTATGAGATTTAAACATTTTTAAATTAATTCCTTTCGAGTAAATTAATTTCGATATTGTTGCATCAAAGAGTCAAAGCGATGTAATTAGTAACTGGATTTACTCGAATGAATTGCTCTCGATCTCATTGTTTTTCGGGCTTAAAAGGGAGTAATGTTTTACCAGCGTTTTATACATCGAGGGGAAAACCCTGCCACGCGCAATAATAGTAGTCGATTGTGTTTGTACCGAGGAAAACGAGCCACGAGAGAAAATATCGAGGCTAACAAATACCCGAAAAAACAAACGGGACAATTATCGCGGAGAGTGACGCTAAACATTTTGCAATTGCCTCAAGTAAAAATGCCTGAAGTATTTTCGTAATTTTTCGAATTTATTGAATACTTGCAAAAGTTGTATAATTCAACAATTGAAAATATTTTGAAAAATAAATCTGTGTTTTTTTTTTTTGAACATTCGAGATACGACATTTTTGTAAGATGAAGTAGGCTTTGGAGTCCTCTGCTTTAAAGAGGAAGTTAAGTTTTGCGAATGGACTCGAGAAATTCGAGATATTAAGTGGAGTTTAAGCCGTGTCTACTGAGAATTTTGTTTCTTGGTTACACGAGATAAAAAAAAATTATCTATATGAACCTAAAAACGTGCTAACGAAAATGTTTCAACCAAGTCATATAGTCAGAACAGAGAGATCCAAACTAGCGCACGTGCTCTCGTGGTTCTTTGGGAGTTCTCGAGAGTAATAATAGAAACGCAATTAAGTGACCCGAAGAACGTTTTAAAAAGTTGCTAATTCCATTCTTCGAATTAGCGTTGGGCCTTTTCATATCTCTCTCTCTCTCTCTTTCTCCTCTCTGCTTAGTACAACAATTCTTTTATCTCCCCAACTACTAATTAAAAAATTTCGCTAAATTAATTAATCAAATATTATTTTCAAGAAATGTTTAATTATTATTTAAAACTTTTGGGGAAATTTGTTAAAACGAACAGTATCTTTGCGTTAGTCACAATTGTTGTTTTTCTCCCACGTTCGTTTTTGTTGCTTATTCAAAATGAATACATAGAAATGATTTGTGGCGCCCGAGAGCTAACTGTGCATTTGGCGCACATCATCAATGCCCCCCCCCCCTCCCCTCTCGCATCTATACACCGCCGATAATCGATATTTCCTTCCTGATGGCACAAACAACGACGATATATATCGTGGCGATGAAAAGACTACCAGTATGACATAATACATGTTGTAAACAGGAGACCCGTGTGTGGTTTATACGCGAGGATGACATATCATCGTCACTCCCGATAATTACGGATCCTGATGTCAGTCACTTTGAAATGTGTGTGCGTGTGTGTGTGGGTGTGTTTTTCTTTTCTTATTTTCGTTGTTAAAATGTCAGCAGATTGACGTCAGGGAAAAAAAAATCGTATTTGCAGATCCAATGTGTGGATAGAAAATTCATATAAATTATTTGAAGTAACCCAAAAATTCGGGCTTTCCATGTACATTAATCATAAATAACGTTACCAAATCCAAGATGGATAGGCATATAAAATTTTCACAATATATTGTTGAATTTTAGAATGTACCAAGTTAGTGTCAAGATTATTATAAATTATTTTATTAACAATGAAATAGAATTAAACTTGTCAGGGATCTTGTAAAGACTTGACTAACAGCCTGCGTAAAAGTATCGGGGTTTGATTTTTTAATTAAGAAACTAGCTCCTGGTGAACCCAGTTGAGCGAGTTCCACGAAAACATGATAAAGCGAGTCTACGATTTCAATACAGTGGTGTGGTCGAGCCACTGATGAATACATCCGAGTGCTGCCTCAATATCGAGAGCGACGCTGCCCATGCGCCCTTTAGCGGCGTAGCCGCAAACTACATTCATCCACAAATGTACAAATTTTCCGAATGAGTTATATTAATTTCGGTTTAACATGCGTTAAATTTAATTTCGAACAATTGATTTGCCATTAAATTGTATAAAAAATTTTAATTACTATGCACGATTTGTGAATTTAACATGGATATGGTAAAAGAATTACAAATTTGATAACACGACTGAAAAGAATCTTCCGATACAGCTGTAATTTTTCAATAATTTTTTAAAGTGCAAAAAAGAAAAAGCGATCATGAATCAAATTTACTACTCTCACAGGAAAAATTCGATTTAATTTATTTTAAATTCTATTAATTCATTTTAAAATGCAATGTGTATAGATATTTATTTCATAGATTAAATTTTGTAAATTCCATGTGCTTTTGTATAATTTCATGACATTTTGTATGAGGAGAAGGGGATACGCGAAGTAATAAGAAAAATAATTTTAAATAACTTAAAAAAACAATCTGGGATGCAGTTCGGGAAAAAATAAGGAATATCCGAGTTAAAATGGAGACCCTTCAAGTATAATCCGTGGTGGTTTCCCATGAAATAGAGAGTCCCGAACCTTCTTGTATACCGTTAGACCTACTTCGAGATGCAATAATGGCAGGTCACAATGGAGGGTAAAAAAATTGAAAGTTTTCGAGGAATAACCCTCGGAAGAATGCTCTTTAATATCAATTGCATGAAATCAATTTTATTCGATTCGAATCAGAGTTGATTCAATCAAGCGATAAATCAGTCACTTTGGAGAGTGCACAATTTATTATTATTATTTTTTTTTCGACTCTTCATCTCGATTTACAGCAGCAATGTGACGTCAGGAGAATTGTAATTGGAAATCGAGAAACAGCGAGGGCGAGACTTCAATACTTCGCTAGACTGATATCCCTGTTCCATTTATATATATGTATATATGCGTATACATATATATACGTATGCATAATCATAAGCATGAAAATGGCAAAGTGAGTGTGGGCGTTCGTTCTCGAACTCGTAAAAATTCAAGGCGTCATCGATAACACACTGTCGGTGTCGCTATGTTCTCTTTGCTGGTACATATATGTGTACATAATAAGGATGTGCACGAGTTTGTATATTATCATGGTCGTTATAGATCGAGATTTTGCCTCTCTCTCTCTCTCTCTCTCTCTCTCCTTTACGATTCGTATATATGTATATTCGCTGAGCGATAAGAAACGTAACTTGGACGACAAAGCTAGCTCAGCTAGAAAATTCAACCGATTTCAAGACCACTGATTGTGAGTATTGTGTATATATATATATTGGAAAGGAACACGAGATATAGAGAATAACTGAAAAAAAAAAAATCGACGAGATGTAGAAATGAGAAACTATGAATTCGTTTATTTCTGTTATACCTGCACATATTATATCGTCATGTAGATTCGATTGTAATACTAGGAGTCCGGCGACAAGTCTACGATCCAACTACGATAATGTATATATAGATATGATAGATGTGCCAACCATAGGGGACAGAAGCAGCTCAGAGAAAAAAAAAAATACACAACATATATATGCACACGTGTGGGTTATACGAAGAGTGAGAGAAAAAAAGACACGTGTACAATATATATATATATATATTTATACAAAGTCCGCAGTGAGAGAATCGTCCTGCTCTTCGGGAATGACGCAAACAGAAGAAAAAAATGAAAGAAAAAAAGAAGAGAAAAAAAAAGCATCGAGGAATCGCGAATGTGAAATATCAAGTCCGGTTTGGATCGTTGTTGATTGTTTTCCGCGAGCTCTCTTGTGGATTCTCTACTTCATACCATTAAAAAAAATGCGCATCTATATATCCCTGTGACGGTACTCATGATGATCCTCCTTATTGAATTCGTCTACGTCATCGTCGTATTCGCGATATACTTCGCATACTCATGAGTTATTTTCTTTTCTATACTATCGACGAAAATCTTTATCAATTTAATAATTCTTTTTTCGCTCCGGTCACAATGAATTCGATTTATTCGTTGGCAAGCAGATTTTACCGATAATTATATATTTTAGAAATAGACCGAGATTGAATTCGACGCTAGAGTTATAATAATTTTACGTTGCGTTTTCATTATTTTCGATTTTTCATTTTTTTTTTTTTTTTGCAATTCAATAAAGTGTCTAATTTTTAGACTGTAAAATCTTTCAAGCAACACGTGTTACTGATTTACATGCCTATTAGGAGCGTCCGGTACCACGAAATAGCAAATTTCGCAATCGAAGCTCGAGTTTTATTTTATCCTGCTGTGAGATGAAGTTCCTAATGAAACGTAGCGGCCACATTCGTATAGAACAGGTCCAGAGCCAGTTTTTTTTTTGCCACCTAACGACGAGATTATATAAATAATTCTTCGTGCTCGCCCTAGTGACGAGGATCGATTGATGAAAGCGAGCTAGCAGAAGACTGAAGTACGCGAACTCATAGTGTGTATATATTGTTAAATGGAAAAGTTATCATTTTCATACTTCATAGATCTGTTATCATTCGACGAAGCTTCAACAACGTTGGAAACTTCCGAAATGCCACATTCAAATGACCCGAAAACTTTAATGTTGAAAAAGCTGCACATATTTTTTCAGCCAGCTCTGCGAGCCATCTGTTTTTTTTTGTTTTCGTTTAATTATGATAAATATTTTTGAGGATCTCCGGGGTGGTACGGTCACGTCCAAAAAGTGATACACGGCTAATAAATTGTTTCTTAAATTTTTAATGAACGAGCTATATTAAATATTAATTGGGCTTTGTTCGGTCTGAAAAAATGCAGTGAAAATAGAAAAAAAAAGGTAAGCAGTACATAGGAATTGTCTTGTTCATCGCAATTTCCTGAAAAATGATTTTTTATTCTAATTTATGTCATTGGAAAATTTGTGATAATGTTAATTTTTTAAAATTAGTCATTTATAATATACTCCTTTTTAAGCCCAAAAATTGGAAATCGAAGATCTCTTTGTTAAAAAAAATTAAAAAATAAATAATGTAGCACGTTCAGGGGAAAACTGTTGAAAAATATATTTACAAATTAATAATATTTTCGGCACTGAAAAAGAGCTGGGCTCGGATGGAACCCATTTTCGACCTCATTCCCTCAAGCTCGATGAGACTCGCTCTGCGGGTATAAGATCTACGAAAATGTAAGCAAACCGTCTACTCAAAATATCCAGCGTAAGAATAGCGTTTTAAACATCGGCATAGCCTCTGATCTAACGAAGAGAATTTTGTATTTTACGAGTTAACGCGAAGCAGAAACAAAAAAAATTCTCAACCATATTGCTGTTGTGAACGAAACGAAGGGGAGTGGAAAAAAAAATGAGGCTCGGGGAAGGAGAGTGAAAGTGGCTCAATGAAAATGGACAACGAGAAGTCTGTATGGTTCATTATCTCGATTCTCGTAATACCCCATGTCTGGGGAGGAAATCGTATTCTAGAAAGGCGAGACTCTGTGTGGGCATTTCTCGACATTTTTTTTTTTTTTTTTTTTTTTTTTTTTTTTTTTCGTAAAATGGATCAACGTATGTCGAAGAAGAAAGGGGAAAAGGGGAGCGCGTGGGATCTTCAAAGACGCCTGTTTCTTTTTACTGGTCCCCCACCGCCAACTTTTTTTCTCTCTCTCTCGTTCATCAGGTTTTTCCACAACAACAGTTAACCTTTTCAAAATTGATCGATTTCTCGAGCTCGATGGGCCCATAAAAAAGACAAAGTATCGTCCCTTGTAGTGTAGTTTTTAGCACCCCCCTCGTGTCGTCGTCTACGCACGACATTCGCGTCCTCGTTCGTATACATATTATATATATATATAGACTCTTGTACATGACCGGACACGAAAAGCTCAGACTCTCAGGTCACGAACTCGGCTCATAAAGAGCGCGAGGAGATGGAGCATCATCATCAACCTATATGCATTATTTTACGCCCCTCGACAAAGGGTAGAAAAATTTTCCCAGCCCTCTCCCGAGTTCTTCAGCGTTTATCCATTCATCCGATGTGTTATAACGCAACAGAGCAATGTCACACACAATTCTCGTCGTGACAGATATAATAAAGATGAACGAAAAAGAACAGCGCGGTATGAACATTTTTTGTTTGTGCAAATTATTTTTCCTTTTGTTTAAAATTATATATATATGTATTTGAGAAAAAATAACATATATATTAGGAAAGTTCAATTATCAAGGAGCAAGTATTTGGATTTTTTAAAATCGATAAATGTTGTAGTGCTTTGCTTTATAGTTTGGATTACAATTTTTTGATAAATTTATGATTAATCAGGCATTGAAAATTTAGGTAAAAAAGAAATTGGAATTAATGCAAATTGTGAGTTCTGGAGATGGCTGGTTCATTTTCCATGGACTCCTTTACATATACACGTATATACCGAATTGGCACGAAAAGGATAAATTCGGTCAAGGCTGAGACAAGGATCGAGGACACCGCCTGCTTAATGAGAACACCGGAGAACACAAAAAAACGAGATAAAGGAAAGGATCACCTACTCTCTGATGCTGTAAGACCCGTTGGCGATTGTCACAGAGTGCTTACGTTCTCTCTCACCTCTCTCTCTCTCTCTTTTTATTTCTCATTGAATTCCAGCAAGCTCTTCTGGCCCCTTTGCAATGTTGGCACAAAGACCGTCATGTTTCTTGGAGAAAGTCAGGAAAACTTCATCAAAGTCTTATATGTATGGTAAGCAACTTCAGGCAAATGGACAGGTCAACGTAACCTCAAAATCTTTCGAACGAATCATTCCCTGATACCATCAATATTTCGGACAAAATCAAAGTATCAGGACCTGGCGATGGCATCAGGACTTTGCAGAGCTTTAGAATTTTTTTTTTTAATTTCCCCTAAACTTTGACAAAGGGGAATTGGAAGATATGGAGAGCCAAAAAGAAAAGATTACCGAAGCTAACGCGAGTCTCTTTGTTACCGTTTATTTTCCTAAGCGCTCAACGAAAAGATCTTCGAGACGCGAAATATACTTGAGGAGGAGTCTTGAGAAGTTAAATTGGGCAAAAAAAAAATGCGAGAGACAGACAATCAATGAAATTATTCAGTCCCTCTTCTTTCCAAATACTACGAGAATTCTCCTTCCCCACTTCATAATATTTCTTTTCTCTTCTTGTACTTGGTAAATGGCTTGGAAACGGAATTGAAGATAAGATTTATCCAACGGCGAAAGAGTTCCAACGAATCTCGGGAGATCCCAGAGCGGCAGCTGGGGTCTTGAGGTTGTTCAAGGAGAAAGATAGAGGTAGAGAAAGACACACACAGGAACACGTCTGCGTGTGGAAGTGAGTGAATTTCTTAGAAATAACGTCTGTGACAACTGGGTCAACGAAGAGTTTTGAAAACCGGATCACGCAACGGAGAAAAAAAAAGAAGAAAGTACTCGTCAAAGCTACATCATGGACATCAGGAATAAAAAACTATTGGGTCTCTCTGACTGTCATCAAAACAGAAACTACACCATGGACATCAAGAATCAAAAACTATGAGGTCTCTCTAACTGTCATCAAAAGAGAAACTACATCATGCACATCAAGAATCCAAAACTATTAGGTCTCTCTGACTGTCATCAAAAGAGAAACTACATCATCGACATCAAGAATCCAAAACTATTGGATCTCTCTGACTGTCATCAAAAGAAAAACTACTTCATGGACATCAAGAATCAAAAACTATTAGGTCTCTCTGACTGTCATCAAAAGAGAAACTACATCATGGACATCAGGAATCCAAAACTATTAAGTCCTCTAACTGTCATCAATCAGGAATCCAAAACTATTGGGTCTCTCTGACTGTCATGAAAAGAGAAACTACTTCATGGACATCAAGAATCCAAAACTATTAGGTCTCTCTAACTGTCATCAAAAGAGGAACTACATCATGAACATCAGGAATCCAAAACTATTGGATCTCTCTAACTGTCATCAAAACAGAAACTACACCATGAACATCAGGAATCAAAAACTATTGCGTCTCTAACAGTCATCAAAACAGAAAAACAACTTTGGGCATGTACTGAGGTCGTTAATCAAAGCACGGTGCCCCGAGACATCAAGCTCGCGTCAAAAGCAGTTACAGTGTCAGCGCTGAAGCGATCCAACCTCAAGGCGTTAAAGCCTGATTAACTCAGAGGGTGCAGGGGTATCAAACGAATATGATTTGGAAAAATAAACGTCGTCGCTGAACCACTGGAGAAGCGATAAAATCAGAATTGGGACGCTATACCTAGACGCACACTCTGGCTTGTAATCTGACGTTTCCTCATCAACGTGTCGAGAACTGTCCTCGCGTCCAGAGAAACGAGAAAGAAAGAGATGGACTGCACTTTGTTAAAAAGCATCAGCCGCGGTGTCAGGTCCTCGCACGCATCATGAGTATATGGGGAGCTTCTCGTCCGCTCTGAGAGAGTCGAGCCCCGCAATATATATGTATGCACATAGAAATTATGAGGAGGGACTTGGCGCAGGGACATACGCGCATTTATATAATGGATATATATCTATGCGGGAGCGACGACAGGACATTGTCCATTATCATATGCGGGCCTCGCATTTTTTTTTTTTCCTCGCCAACTCCCGCTCGAAAGCTCCGGTTGACATTCGTTGTCTCGGTATTAAAACGCACGAACGTAAATGATATATCTACAGCATCAAGGTCCGTGGACGCTGGTCGAGAAATCGTTTTTACGAATTGGTCAAAGATTCGAAAGATACGAAAGCTACGAAAAGCTCAAATCTCCGCGGTCTCGTTGCTGATGATAATCGAGAGAACTTTTGCCGAGAAGGACAGGATGACGAGAGCCAGAGTTCACGGTTTATATAGTGTTGCACCGCCAGTCGGCAACAAACGGCGCGATGAAACAAAACGTTCCATCAATCGCGCTTTCAACCGGGGAACGCGAGAGGGAGACCGGCTCTTGTACGAAGGTCAAGGGTCACTTGGGACTATAAACTCTCCGCGGTGGTTTATCGACCAAAGGGTGCCCCCCCCCCCCCCCCCCCCCAAAGCAAGCGCAATGAACGAGGAAGGAAACTCTCGCATTCTGATCGAGCCAACAGAAACATTTCGGTTAGTTCGCTGACGCGCGGTGCACATTTGCTTATTTAACTTTTCTTCGTCTCCGCACTGCGGAAACAAAGCTGATATACACGGTGTGTCACGCGTTGCCACTGCATATAATGATGACTATAGGATTGAACGAAGGAGGTGTGATATACCTTCGAGGTTTGCTAGCTGATTGATTCATCGTGTCGTAGCACGAGGGTTCTAATCCTTGATATGCTAACCGCCAATGAAAAAAGTTTCTTGTCTTCGTTGGAATATACATCGACAGGATTCAGCGGTGAATTTATTATTTTTTTTTTTTACCTTTGAATCCTGGGCCTATTTAAAGATTTCAAAGTCTACTCGTTTCGTCAAAGCGCTGCTATAAGCCCAATGTCTTTGAACTCAAGGGAGTTACTTTTTTTTTTTATGCCTTCGTTATTCTCGCGCTTCAGTTTTTATTTTTTTGGTTCTCGGTCTGATGGTGCAGCCGGTGAAATCTCTGAAAAAAGGCCACGGTTCAAGGCCGAGATCTGAGCCATGTATATATATATACGTAATACGGGGAAAGCATGCAGATTCAGAAATTTGACATTGAGTTTATTGGGTGGAAACATATCTCGCCGGTATACGAGCGAATTGTCTCCAGCAGAGACTTTTATGAATAAAAAAAGGAAGAGACAATATGGCTAGGAGAAAAGGGATTAATAGTGAGCAGTGGTCCGTGTAGAAAGTTGGCCCTGTGTATACAGCTATGTCGTCAAGCTTGGGCCACACTGCTTTGGACTGCCAATTTGAGCCCTAGTTTTACGGCGTATATACGAGGTCTAATGAAAAATCCAATACAGCTATAATCGAACTTGGGCTCACATTAGCAGCCACCGAAGTGGCCCAAGTTTTCCCGCGCATAATTTCCAGAGTTGTGACGCATTTACAATAGTACAAGCCAGTTACACAAAAGAAATAACTTTGAATTCACACACCCACGCGTATGAGTAGGCGTATCGGAAACACAGACACACGAGATCATTATCGATATCGGTAGGGTGCGTGCGGAATCGTGGCGTGTGTGAGAACGTGAGATACGCGGATCTGTAGATTACGCGGAATCCGTTGGGGAAAAGTAGGGTGCGTTGAATCGTAGGGTGCGGAGAGACCATGGGGTACGCGGAATTCCATCTTATCTAATTTAAATTGTTTAAATCTTTTGAAAAAACTGTCTTAAAAAAATAAAATCGAAAAAATAACCTAAAAAAAAACACACACACGAGCACACATGAAATGTGAAACCGATTATTCTTTCACGGTAGTGCGATCTGGATTACGCGGAAGTAATCTGCAACTAACATCAAAAAGCGTTTTTTTTAAAGCTCGATGCCTCCGAAAATAACTGCAATATCAACTTTTAGGACTCTTGAAGTTCTGTTTCGATTTTCGGGCGCGGTAAGTGAGGAATCAACGGTCAAAACATGACGCCCCGGATATCGTTAATCTCCCCTCAACTTCATCAACCTTTCTTTCCTATCCAGCGAGAACCCGGTTGGATAATGAGACTTCAGTGCCTCCTCCCATCTGCCTCGTTTACATTTCTCAATCAATTTTTCATCAATATTTCATTATCTCAACGCCCTTCACACCTTGAGCCTATTTTTTCATAATTGAATCGCCGTAGTTATCGCGCGGACACATCGATACTTTGGATTAAATTTCCTCCCAGCAATTACAAATCTCTCTCTCTCTCTCTTCATCCAATGATCAGAAATACGAAATATGATACTCTACATGTTGTATGATACATCGGACGGGGCTACAAAAAGACCGCATGCTCGCGTTAAGGCCATCAACAGAGCACGAGGTCCAACACGCCTCTCTTGATAACTTATCAGCTCTACACGGACCACCTATCATTGTTTTGGTAATACATACGCTAATGACGGCATATTGTGTTCCGTGCTCATTAAATCTTTCACCAGTTTGAAGGAAATTTTATTTCCTTCAAATTTGGTTATTACCATTTTTACTCTAGGATCAATATTTTCGGACTTATACTTAATTTAGGGGTGAACTTTTTTTTTATGTTTATTTATTTCGTTTATTATCAAGTTTATCGTAAAAATGGTAAGGAATAATCGCATAGGAAATTTTATTTTCTTCAACTTTGGTTATTACTATTTTTACCCTAGGATCAATATTTTCGGACTTATACTTAATTTAGGGGTGACATTTTTTTTATGTTCAGTTATTTCGTTTATTATCAAGTTTATCGTAAAAATGGTAATGAATAATCAGGTAAGGAATTTTATTTGCTTGAACTGTGATTATTACCATTTTCCATGACTATTTTTATAACAAATCGAATAATAAATTAAATGAAAAAATGAAAAAAAATGACACACCTATTTTAATTATAACTCCTAAAATATTGATCCTAGGGTAAAAATGGTACTAACCAAAGTTGAAGAAAATAAAATTTCCTACGCGATTATTCTTTACCATTTTTACGATAAACTTGATAATAAACGAAATAACTGAACATAAAAAAAAGTTCACCCCTTAATTAAGTATAAGTCCGAAAATATTGATCCTAGGGTAAAAATGGTAATAACCAAATTTGAAGGAAATAAAATTTCCTACGTGATTATTTATTACCATTTTTACGATAAACTTGATAATAAACGAAATAACTGAACATAAAAAAAAAGTTCACCCCTTAATTAAGTATAAGTCCGAAAAGATTGATCCTAGGGTATAAATGGTAATAACCAAATTTGAAGGAAATAAAATTTCCTACGTGATTATCCATTACCATTCTTATAATAAACTTGATAATAAACGAGATAATTAACAAAAAACGTTTTTTACCCCTATTAGCAGTCTAACTCTATAAATAACGATCCTAGGGTAAAAAGTATAAGCACCAAACTTGTGGGGAATTAGATTTCCCACAACTTTGGTTATTATCATTTTCACTCTAAGGTTGAAAATAAGCGAGTTATTCGAAAAACAAAAAATCCCTCTTTAAATCAAGATGGCGGCAAACGCACTGGGGGGGATTTTCCCGAAAATCGAGATTTACACTACCAACCACCCCCCCCCCCCTAAGTATAAAAAAAGAAAATCGCGTTCCGGAATTAATTCCAGGTGAAATCCTATTTCGACTAGACTATCACTGGAGAACGACTGATTCGTCCCTTCCGAATTTATCGAAATGAATGCATATACATTGTTATGAAAATTAGAGTCACAACTTGTATCAGTACCAGTATGAATCATTCATGGACGAGCGATTGAAGTTATAAACGCTTTGTCAATATACGGAATTACGATGAAAATATCAACTTCATGACGACGAGAGAACATGACATGAGAGTGGCAGACATTGAGACGAACACAGTCGTGTGACATTGAGACGTGCGATTGGAAAACGAATATTCCAATTAATAAATCTGCTTCGTACAAAAATATCTGTGTCGTTATTTCGTTCGGTGGGTATAATATTATTGGTGCAAAAGCTGGATTGGTCGCGACAGAATCGTAACAAAATTATATAGTAATGATTTTTTTTTTTCGTTGCCCTCTTTCTCTAATGGCTTCCAGACGCGTATCACATATGGTGTGCCTTTACATATATACACATTGAGCCCAGAAAAAGTGTCTTGCTCGCTGTGCGTCGCTCAAAGACGTCGGTCCCGGAGGGGTCTTTCTCATATCTCGCGTAATTCCCGCGATAGAAATCTGGCTGGCATCCAACACAAACTTGCCTATATTCTCTCTAGCTCTCTCTCTCTCTCTCTCTCTCTCTCTCTCTCTCTCTCTCTCTGTCCCTCGGGAGTTTATAATATCGCGGTAATAAGAATGCCGGAAACAGGGCGCGGAAGCGAAACGCCGAATTTAGATAAGATCCGTTCGGAGTATAAATATTTTTGCATGATGGCACGATAAAAGATATTTTGGTGCAATTAAAAAAACTTTAATTTCACACAAAACATATTAAATTTGACGTTTATCGTAAATTTGTTAAAATGTCGAAGAACCACGGACTATTTTTTTTTTTTTTTTTAATGATTTTATGATTCAATTTACGAATTGACGAATCGACGAATTCATTTTACGTATACAGCTGCGCGAAGAAATAAAAATCAACAACCATGCAACACTCTACTTCGCCGACGACTGCTGTTTTTTTTTTTGTACTTCTTTACCCTGGGGACATGCCACGGTGCTGCGAGAGAAAAAGTGAATGATGTCGAGAGAAGAGGGGAAAAAAAAAAAAAAAAACGTTGAAAAGAAGAGCTGGAAAAGTATTACTGAGATCCCACGAGAACGTTTCGTGTGAATGAGTGTAACGGCGGAGGAGAGTGTGAAGACAGTGGAGGTGAAAAAAAAGACGAGGAGAGTTCGTGTGTTTGCTAGGTCAAAGAAGAGTGGCCTGAGCGGCAAAGAAGAAGAAGAAGAAGAAGAAGAAGAAGAAGAAGAAGATAGGGGGAAAAATGGAAATGAGAAATAGAGTGGGATGGTGGTATGGTTGTTGAAACTGAGGCATGGAGATGAGCGATATTCTTTCTCTCGAATTCCCTAGCAAGTATATCCAGCAACGACCAAACGCGAGCTGGAATCGGAAATTCACGTTTCTTCGTGCCATCTCTAAACCCCTATCCACCATGGTTCTCGTGCCTGGTACACAATCGATAGACGAATATCGAATAGCCGTGTCACGTTTACATTGAAATGATTGTAGTTGCTGGCATCTATCAGAGATCTATGTATCGGTAAAACACCTCAGAGCGAGAGAGAGAGAGAGAGAGAGAGAGAGAGAGAGAGAGAGAGTGTGTGCATCATGATCGGGGCATGGACTATAGGGCAGCGAATATAGTAAATTCTGCACTGTTAGTTGGCATATACTCGATTCGGATTTCAGATCAGTTCACAAAATGAGGGAGAGGCAAGAGTTCTCCGGTATCGAATCGCCTCCCTATACGATCGATCGATCCCGGGTGAAGCGCAACTTTTCCATCGAATTTCAACGACAACTCGACCTCTCGTTCGTGAGCAGCATATCCCTTATACTTTAACCACTCGCTCGATTCTTATACTCGTTAGCTACTGCGTACACACACACACACACACACACACGAATAAACTTAAAAGAAATGAAAATAATTCAGGGATGTTTTCCAACTGCAAGACTATATCGACGATTAAAGGTCGTATTGCCCGAGTTTGTGCGCGCTCGAAAAATCTGACGCTGAAAACTAATCCGTGTAGATGGCAGAAACGTTATTGGGTTAGCCTATAAATTCTGCGTACACTGTTAAAAATTTGTGTTTGAAATTTAATAGGAAAAGTATGTGAAACAATTAACATATATTCTTTTTGTATATTAAAATTCAACGATTTGAATGATTGAATATTAATATACGTAGTTTAAAAAATTCAAAACCATTACCAAATTTAATATTAAAAAAATACGATAAATTTCACATATAAAATTTTAAATGTGAAAATTAATATACGCTATTGATATTAAATATATCTCTTGCAAAATGGTTCCATATGCGCATATTTTGTCGTTTTTTATAGGTCAAAGAAGGGTTACGCTGGAAAAAAAAAAAAAAACCGGCACGGATTACTCGATAGGATTTTAGTCTCCTCGACGGGGACTCGAATCAAATTGCATGATATTTTTTAAAGTCGATTTGAATATTGAAACCGGTCTTTGGAATTTTCAAACTTGTTTGCAACTTGGTACATTATAATTGGAATTTTCAAACGGACTTTAAATTTAGTACATTTTTATTTGAATTTTAAGATATAATTGCAAAATTTTAAATCAAAATGTTTTAAATTTCATAACACATTCTTAAAAATTTCACGCATTGTGCTGTAATTATAAATTACGGTAATGAAATTTCAAAAACAGTCACTTAAAACTCAAAGAACTCACAATTTGTTTTGAATTTTAAAGATAGTCTTACGAATTTAATACAAAAATATTAATATGGAGTGATAGTTATTGAAAATTCAGTACTTTTTTTTTATTCCGAGAGCTACATATGAAATTTCAAGTTTTTATGTATTAATTTCAATTTCATTACTAGAGTTTGTAGATTTTCATCATTTTTCGTATCTTAAATTTCACAGGATATTTTTTACAGTGATATGTAATTAGAATAAGCACGCATTTGTCATCATATGCAGCAGAATTGAAATCTCTGGAACTCAATTCGAGATAGATTCGAAAAGTATGGAAATGTGCCATTCACAGATACAATTGTTTCGTCTATAACAGGGAAATGTTCCCAAATCTCGGATCTCTCTGTTTTCGCAATAGTTATCTTAAAATTTCTTTGCCAAATATCCGATGACTTGAGATTTTTTTTTTGGGTTCGCTGGAATCTTTAAAATCTAATGCAAAAATAGCAACTTTGTTTGGCGTTAGCGATCTACTCGTTCAATGTGTGAAAGATGCATTTGAAAAACCTGAGGACAGTTCGTCCACACGACCGTGCGTTATTATTCTCACAGTTTTCGGTACTGAATTTTTTCCGAAAAAGTTTCGTAAGAGATTTTAAGATTTCATTTCGAAAATATTTCAAATTAGTTACTAGATTTAGTATTTCGTTAAAATTGCGGTATATTTGTTGTATCAATTATATAACTGGTACCTAAAACTACAAGAGGTCGTAGTAAAAAGTAAATTATAAACGAAATTGTAGAAAATCGTTGCACCAACAGCCACATGGTACCACTTGACATACAATTTCACACGGATTATCGAAGATATCACACAAATATACATACATATATAAATAAATATATATATATATTTATTTGTATTATTCCACGGTATGCGTTTTTCCGGCTTTAACTAACCTTCTCTAATTCTTCTTTTTACTACGATCTATCCCTCATTGTAACGGATTCGCCGAGGGAAGGAAACTGTATAGAAGACCAACCCGGTCGATGCTTACAATTCTCGAAAGCTACGAGCTGCGTTTGTATACGGTTGAAACGGAAAAAATCCTCAGGTTTCTCGGGATTTCGTGAAAAATTGTTCAATGAAATAATTATGGATCGACTTACCTGGTGGATTGATCGATGAAACCACCGTCCAGCAGTCGAAGTTTGACGAACAACACGGCGCTAACGAAAGGCACTGCGGTTAGCTCCTCGAGGCCGACCTCCACCGAGAATTTGTACTTCTTCTTTTTCATCATGAAGGCCATCTCAGTGAGTCCCGGGCACTTCACTTTGAACGTTTAATCGCACCACCTTAGTGGCTCACAAAAACCTACCTCTCTCTCTCTCTCTCTCTCTCTCTCTTCCGGTCACCCTTTTCCAGAGGCACGTTTTTCCTTCTTCTTCTTCTTCTTCGTCTTCTATTCTTTACCCCGATGACCATACACAACCGGGGGTCGAGCAAAACTTTGCGTGAAATTGTCGATATGGTTTTACTTTAGTTGTACCTTTCAAATTAGGTCTTCTCTCCTCAGCCAATTTTGACATCGACTTGTTGCTTTTTTTTTTCTTTTTTTTTCTCTCGTTTCAGGCTCACCGGGAGCACTGATAATAATTTCCATCGCATTGCTCTAATATCTTGATATTCCTCATCATCGTATATATATTTATATATGTATATATATATATATATATATATATATATATATGTATACTTTATCTATGGTCCCCGCAAAACTGTACCAGCTTTTTAATACTTTTTTTCTTTCTTTTTTTTTTTTTTCGTTCCTTTTTTTTCCTCGACTCTACCGGGTCTTGTGCTCGAACGTTCGACAGAACGACGAAATAATCCGAAGACGACGAAGGGGCTCTACGATTCTTCGATACCTTCTCGACATTGCCTCAGCTCTTCATTCCTTCGAGCTTATCTTTTTCTTCTACTCTGACTATCACGAATTTTTTTTTTTTTTGCTTTTCCCCCTCCCCTCTTGCTATCTTTCAATCGAGACTCGACGTTAATTCTCTCGTTCTTGTTTCGTCGTGTATGCCTCGTCTACGCGATTCCCCCAGCATTATGAATAACCTCACGGTTCTCACGACTCTGCAATTCGAGACAAGGACCAAGAAATTAATTAATTGATTAATTAATTAATTAATTTATAAGAATAAACGGGCGCAAGGCCCTTTTACATAAAATTAATACATCGGAATGTGTGTGTGGTCAGTGGATTGACCACGAATTAACTAATTAATCTTCTCCTCCATATAGATATAATGATAATTATTTTTCTTCCAATTTTAATGGATATTTAGCTCGATACAGGCTCCTTGACTGCTGTCAGAGAGCAAAAAAAAACAAAAAAAAAATCTTTCAGAAAAATGATGCAGAAGTGTTATGTACGATCCCAAAGAAGACAACCGCGCGGGGTTAACGAGAAAGCAAAGATGGGGATGTGATCTCGAAAGGGCCCTATGAATCGCACGATAAGAATTAACGAAAAAAAAGAGAATACTAAATTCGGTCGAATTTTAAAAAATGAATTTTTTTTTTGGATCCAATTGTTCTGGATTAATATCAAATTAAGAATGAGGAAAAAGAGAGTCAGGATTCATTGGTCACTTTTGTTGATGTTTTTTTTTTCAAAATTAAATAAATAAATAAATATGACAAAATAAATGCAATATAATTTATTGTAACCGTCGTCGTCGTTGAAACAATTTGACTCGGAGAATTAAAGCACGAAGTTTGCTTTATTTTAATTCGATTGTTAATCTTTTTTTTCCGGAGTTAAAGGCCATTCGAGATTGCAGTATCGGACGTGTGTCATTGACGTGAACATGATCGATATATATATATATATATATATATATATGTATATAGCGTCGCCGAGTTTATGCGACCGTGACTCACAAAATAACGACGCCTCGCGATGTTTATTCGCAATATGTGTTGTCACTAATAGCGTCTGCTAGATGCACGGGCACGTGATACTCTCTTTTCTCTCACTCTTTCTCTTTCTCTCTCTCTCTATCTCTCGATGGGCGAAGAAAAGAGAAAATTTTACCGATTACAAAAGCCTTGAATACGTGACGTGAAATTCACGTCGTCGTGATTTGCGTGACCTTGACATAAACACGCAGCTTTGCGTGTGATGACCCTCTCGAACGTAACGAGCGAGCATCAGCAATCTCATACTGGGGCGATAGTGTGGCCTTTTGTTTGGACAAGGCAAAATAATCAGAATCACTTGAGCCCCAAGAGATTTGAGGCTTGACATATACTCAGGTCTTCAGTAGGAGATACGACCATCGGACAAAATTCAATTTTGTGATTTTTTTTTTTTTTAATTTTACGCCAAAACTTTGTCAATTTTTGTCCCAAAATTTAAGCAATATTGATCTTATTAGCTGTTCTGAAAAAAATAATCCAATTTGATGACTTTCCGAGAAGAAATTTGAATTAAAAAAAAGTACACTTGCACTCCATAGCGAAGAATTTAATTTACATTTTACGCGTTAAAAAAAGTTCCAGAACTTGAATGTACTGATAACGAAAAAAAAAAGTTTGAATGTTTTTTGTTTTGTGCTTCTTCAATTATTTTTTGGCATTATTATCGTTTGAGCTCGATGTTTCGAGTTACTCGAGTATCCCCCCGAATTTTTTTTTCAAATTTTTTTTCTTCAATTGGTACATACTTTGATTAGGCAATACGTATCCCCTCTCGTGTGGTTCATATCTCATACGTCATAAGCACTATAGATTCTCATGGCGCCGTGTAATTTTTATTGCGAAAAAAAATCGTGTTTAGTTTGCTCGATCACTTTGATATACGAGCGTATGAGAGTCTCGCGCAGTAAAAGTGCAAATATACGTGTATTATGAGCATCTTAAAATGAAGAATAACGAATATGCGAAGGAGAGGTATATATTTCCTGTATATGGAAAATATAATATATAGCTCTCTTCGTTTTTTTTTTATCTCAAGATGCTCATATATATATAAGCCTGATTGTTATCACAATTGTTTCACGCGAAGCATTATCTTTCGGAAATCCTGCGAAATTAATACAATTGACGTCATCGTCGTATCATCGATTACGTTAAGACATTTAAAGCTTAATTCTTGAGTCATATCATTTCACCGAAAGTTTCATGCACATAATCGCGTTGTTTGGCCATAAATTCAATCGTCGATCAATTCTTTTCAATTATCATTTTGAAAAATTATTCGATAATTTAATTTAAACTTGAAACAAAACTATTCCAATTTATGTTGATTATCGTTATTTACAATTGTAACAACGGCTACTCATCTGCCATATAATATTTTTCAATTTTTTCAATAAATAAAGCATGGGCCAACAAATACTCAATTTAAAATCACCTTTTTTCGTGACTTTTTCCAACTTTTTTTGTTAATTTTTTTCGGGACGAATTCGAGTGGATTTCTGGGAAAGTTAAGGCAGTCGCCTGGTGCAGAGGCCTAAAAAAACGGTGATTTTTGGTAATTTTTTTTTATAACGAAAGAAACAACGGACCTTCTTGAAAATTTTACTGTACTTTAATACACATTTGAAGAGTATAAAAATTTTTTTTTATCAACTAATTGTCGCAAAATGGCGGAGTATTTGATTGACTAGGGAAGCGCCTCGCCGCTGGAGTCTCGAACTGGCGGGCGTGATAGCAAAAAAAAACTACTTGACCTATCGACCCGAACCAAAGTTCATTCTCTGGATTATTAAAAACCATCCTAACTGAACTAAAAACATTCATAAAAAAGTCATTTTATACTATTTTTATTGCACGAAGAAAAAAAAATTGTAAAAATCGTCACTTTTTTGTTCAAGCTCGAAAATTAATATGATTTCACGGTTTTTTTTAGTTCATCGACAATAAAAATATATGTCAATTAAAAATAATTGTGGTTTTTGCGTTCCAGACGAGAATTAAGCGCACCATCTTTCCCGCCAGTTCGAGACTCCAGCGGCGAGGCGCTCATTCTATGGTCAATCAAATACTCCGCCATTTTGTGACAATTATAGTTAATAAAAAGTTTTTTATACTCTTCAAATGTGCGTTAAAGTAAAGTAAAATTTTCAAGAAGGTCCGTTGTTTCTTTCCTTATAAAAAAAAAATCACGAAAAATCACCTTTTTTTTAGGCCTCTACACCAGACGACTGCCTTAAGTTGGATTTTTAAATGAATCAGCTGTTATACCGGAAACTCGTTATTCGAGTTGTAAAAATAATTATTTTTCTCTCAATCAATGTAACGTTGAATCTACACGGGTTTTGGATTTTCTTTTTTTACATAATCAATCATGTTTACACGATCAATTTGTAGACTGTGAGTTATTAAATGAATCGTAATGACGTAATTTCAGTGCGACAGTCTCCATGAGAGGTCATAAATTTATCGACTCGAAAGTCGTCGTGTTCTGAATTTTCGTGATAAAAAAAAAAAAAGTTCCGCATCGTGATTTACAAAGTTCGAGGTCACTGACTCAATTTATCTTCTGGTCTACATAACGTGTATTCACAATATTATATGCAAAAATGTAAAATGGAATATTCAAGTTTGCGATTTTGAAATTATATAGCGAGAGACATATCCACAACTTTTGTGGAATTGTTGGTATATATCGAAATTTTTGTTATTCCAAAGTTGCCATCACATCATTTCGCGGCTATACGATTTGCATACTCGTTGGTGAATTATGATCATTACCGTTACGATCCCATTATGGAATTCCTCCGGAATTCGAATTAAAAAATGTATTTTTCTTACAAAAACATCGTATCGCGAGAGTGTAAAGTAGCTTGTCAACCAATTTAAGGGTTGTATACGCTATAAGTTTGGCGACCGAAAAACGGGTCAATTTGCAATATTTTTTTTTGTCGCGATTATTGGAACGACGAGGTCGGGATTTTACAGACAGTTGGTGCATAGTCTCGACAAGTTTCAGTTTTTTTTTCATTGAAAAATATTCATAAACAACCGAGTTATTATTGTTATTATGATTATCATTATTGTTCATCGTAACTAAAAAAAAAATCTGTGCGTCCGATTGACTTTAAATTTGTACTGGGCATAGTCAATAACATTTTCCATCGGATGATCGGATGATTCTACGATACGTTCATTCATTTGTTAATAAAATGAAAAAAAAATTGTTAAACTTCTTTTTTGGCTCGAAAATCAATTGTTTTTTTCTTCTAAAGGTTGCCACATTCGGAATTTTCAAAAAATTTCAAAATCATCCGGTCATTCGATAGTTTTATCGTCGCGCTAAAAGTAAATGTTTGTTATTTTTTATTTAACATTGCCCCAGTTGCCGGAATTGTTTAAACAATAATAACTCGCTTGTTTATGAATATTTTTCAATAAAAAAAAAAAAAACTGAAACTTGTCATGACTATGTACTAACTTGACGCAAAAGTTCGAACTCGTCGTTACGATACATCGGTCGAAAAAAAAAAAAAAAAAAAAAAAAAAAAAAAAAAAAAAAAAGTTATAACCGACCGGATTTTTTGGGTCCCAATTATTTCATGCATATCCCTCAATATCCCAGACGTTATTACGACATATATCGCACGCACGTGTTAAATAAATCGTTTACTATATATAGCACCGATGGATTCTCGAGTCATTTCATCTCTTCTGGCGAGAGTAAGAGAGCGTCATCCAGTGCGTTTACGTTTGAGATCGGAAATAAACGTTACGAGTCCAACGTAAACGCACAAGCCACGAGAGAGCGAGAGAGAGAGAGAGAGCGTATGCTTGCTATTCATATGTATTACTCCCCCGACGCGTTCGATTACGCAATCGGTGGCGGCACGCGGTCCCGTGAAACAAGAGAGAATAAAAACGAAACGAGAAACGATGGGGATAAAAAAAAAATAGAATCGAGTGAGCCACTCGAGGACGTACACTCGTATAAAAATTTTTTTTTTTTAATGTACGATATTTGTGTGAATTTTTGTAATTAAAAATGATTTTTTACATTTTTCTCAATAAATATATATATTTTTTTTTATAGAATCTTCCGTCTTCAATTTTCAGAAATTGAATGATAAGTCATAGAAACGAATAAATATTTAATCATAAATGTAATAAATCATGTACAAAGAAAAATAGACGGCTTGATTTCAAAAGACTACGAAAAAATTTATATCATTAATACATGAATTATTATTAATTAAAATTATTTATATTTTTTTACCTTTTTTTTTTCGTGAAAAAATTGTCAAGGAAATTTTTTTTTTAATTATTAATTGTTTTTTAGACACGAGTGTACGGATTACTGTTTTTAACATCCGCAATGCTGATGTTTATACGTTTTTTTTTTTTTTTTTTTTTTTTGGACTTAATCGATGGCACATGTATGTATGGTGCATCATGCGTGATACGCGTGTCGCGTGGCTTTTGTAAAACGCGAGACATCGACGACTAATGCGAGAATTAACAATTTTTATATACATATATATATATGTGAAGATATATATAGGAGAAGGGTGAAATCGCGTGACTCGAAATACGGAATAACGAATGTAGAAATTATACTCCTTAATTTACCGGGGGAATAAGAAGCAGAAAGAAATAATAACAATGATAGTAATACTGCAGATACAATTTCCAACAAATTGATTTTTATATGTCGCGCTCCATGTCAACTCGGCCGCCTCGTTTTTTTTTTTTTTTGTCTCGAAAAAATTATCCAGAACGGGCATTTCGAAGGACAATATATCCATGACGTTTCACCAAAATTTCATCCCCTCAGTATTGTTGGTTCTCGAGATAATGATTAACGAATTTTCAATTTTGTAAAAATCATAACCTTGCAACTGCTGATCGGATTTAAACGTTAAAAAAATGAATATTTTTTATTTTTTTTTGCCCTTTTCAAAAAAAAATATATGCCGTCATCGGATAAAAAGAAAAGGAAAAAAGAAAATCGAAAAATTACCCCGAAAACTGTCTAATGAGCTTTTCTTCGATGACGGCATATTTTTTTTTTTCTCGAAAAGGGCAAAAAACATAAATATTCTTTTTTTTTAATCGTTTAAATCCGATCAGCAGTTACGAAGTTATGATTTTTACAAAATTGAGAATTCATTAATCATTATCTCGAGAACCAACGATAATGGAGGGGATGAAATTTTGGTGAAATGTTATGGACATATTGTCCTTCGAAATGCCCATAATGATGATGTTGAAATTTTCATCGTTGGAATGCGACGAAAATGGATTATTAAAAAAAAAGAAAAAGAAAAATTATTTCCAGTATTGTCTCGAAGTCGAAAATCGTTTAAACCTTTTTTCGGTTTTTTTTTTTTTTTTCGCGACCTGCGGCCTAAATATGTCAGAAAAGCGTTAGCAATACTGGAAATTATTTTTTTTAATTTAAAAAACCCATTCTCGTTGCATTTCAACGATGCAAATTTCAACATCGTCCATACTGAATAATTTTTTCGAGACAAAAAAAAAACGGGGTGGCTGAGTTGACATGGAGCGCGACATATGTATCGATAAAACAAATGTGGATAATTCTGGCTCAATTTCAAATTTAAAAAAAAAAACTATTTTCCAAATAAAGCATTATATGTTAGAACGTCAATAAATAGTATTGCAATTAGCGTGAAATCGCATCGTTCGCCCGATATATCAAGACTTACTTGCCTGTCTTCGTGAGAAATGGGACCGGAGAGAGAAAAAAAAAAAAAATGTTTCAGAGAATCTTCATTCGTGGCACACAATAAAATAATAATGACTAGAAGCTTTCGCGTCTCGTTGATACTTGTACATAAGGCATTTCAGGCAAAATCGACAGTCCGCTGACTATTTTCATTTTTTTTTTTTTTTTTTTTTTCATCTTTCAATTATTCCCTATCACCATACCGATGATGAAAAAAATTCCTAAATCCTTTTTTTTTTTTTAGAATTAAGGTTAAGTTCGGTGATTCGAGTCATAAATGCATAAATAAATAAATGAAATAAATTCGAACTAGTGAGATCACTGAAATATTGTTTCTTATAAATCAATTCAGTCTGTAAATTTGAAAAAAACCGACGCTTATATACCGAAAGAATTAAAAAAAAAAAAAATATGTCTGTCACAAGTAGGTCCATTTTGCATGAAACGCCTCATATATATACATCGTGACAGGAGAGTTTTCTCTCTCTTTCTCTCTCTCTCTTGGTGCACCAACGAAACGCACTATCAAAAAAAAAACTCTCTCTCAACAACTCTCCCATCCGTCACGGTGTGTTACATTTGCATCGTGAATTCGACGTCGCGACGCTTCGTCGCGCTCAACGACGCTTGCTCCAGTTTCATTTTTTTTTTTTTTTTCCTAACCTTTTTTTTGTTTCTCTTTTCTCTCATTCGTGGCTCCAGTGAGTCGTTCTCTCGTCGATAAATCTCGCTCCTGATCCCGGGAGTACTAACAGTGACTTTCCCACGAATTTTACGTCCATCCCCCCCAGCCGAAAAGTTTTTTTTTTTCTTCCGCTACTGCTCTACCGCCCTCTTTATTAGCGCCGCTAACGCGGGATAAACGTTATATATTCGAGGCGAGGGATCGAGGATTAACGGGACAACGATGCGTGTGTATACGCGGTAAGGAGACACTGCCAGGCGGAGAAATAGAGAGAGAGAGTGAGAGAGAGAGAGAGAGAGATGTTTATTATGCGCTGTGAAACGAGTTCCCTTAAACTTTAATTCGTGGTACATAATGCAGAAACGTTTAAAATGATTTGGTGTATCTACATAGTCGGTTATAGTCAGATAAAATGAATGAAAAGTGTTTTCAGTAAAAAATAGAAGTAAATATGTAGGATAATAAAAGATACAATGAGAGAGAGAGAGAGAGAAAGAGCGAGATCGCGAAAACAGCTGTCCGACGATTGGCAGGTGTACCTCCGACATCCCGAGTATTCACTCTGCTCGAATAACCTCTACATATATATATCGCAACCGCCATAGTTGTTGCAGCATTTATGGACAACTCGGGTAACAAGAGCACTGTATCGTTTCACTCGAGACTCACTCTCTGTCTCTCTTTGCACGTAATCGAACGAACGAGAGTTGCTCTCCGAGGCACGACGCTACAGTGTCTCTTTACGTTAATAATTCTCTATTATTGGGTCGCTTCCCAAAGGCTCTCTCGATCACCAAACTTATGATTCGCGTCACGAGATCTCAGAGATCGTTATTTCTCGATATTTATCCGTAACCTGTAAAACAGGACGAAAGAACGAAGCTTCTCGCTTACCCCCGTTTTCGTATTACAATTCATGCGCTATAAGCTGCGTGGCCTGTGACACGAAGATATCATCTGAAGAAACGATCCAACGCGACCGCCTCGAACTTCTCATTATCACGACCGTGAGACTCTCCTCCAACACCCCGCGAGAGACGTACCTCGCGATCACTCGCCAAACTCGCGCGCGTTTTCTATTCTATACTTGACGCACGCACGCACACACGCGCGAGATAAAATCTAAACACCCCGAACGACTGGCAGCCGCCTGCAACGGTCAGAGATTTTCTCGCGAAACAGAGAACACAACACCGACGATTGAGGGGGAGGGGGGGGGGGAATAATAGTTTTCGATCCTCTCTCGGATACGCACGACTAACTCGCGCAGAGATTGCGTCGGTGCGTGAGGCTCTTTGCGAACTGACGCGGGGATATACTACGCTGAGTACGCATAGGACGATCCAAGCGCCAATCGACGAGAAAATCTGGAACTTGTTACAAGCTACAGTGACGCCCTCTCAGCGTCACCCGAACGCAGCGGCCCAGGGGGGCAATGTTTTTCGAAAATGCCTGTTACACCATTTCCGGTTTCGTAGACGCAGTTTGATTTGAATCATGATGGATATCCATTTAAACTTTCAATGTTATCCCAAAAATTATTAGAGATACATTTTACTTATCTTTAAGACAGATAACTAGCGATTTTTTCGTTTATTATTTTCATATTTATTGCAGTCTCATCGAAAATATGCCGCTGAAACCTTTATCATATTCAAACGTTGCCTGTTTCCCGCCGGAAAATCGATTTCACGCTCATAGACTATCTATAATGAAAGTCTCGTAGACCATATTCCATTTTTTTCGCAAACTATAAATTCTACTGTAGATCGCTTGTGGCAACTGATTGGAATAGAAAAATCAGCTGATAGAGTAGTCGGCTACGCTCGATTAAGTGAATTATCGTAAAATAAACGTGATAGACAAAAATAGTACGTTCAAAAATTATTCGCGAAAGCAGTGCGGTCCACTTCCGGTGACGCGATCGCAGTGCTCGAATGGCCGACGCCGTCACTGCTGTTGTGTCTCGTATCGCAAAAAAAAAAAAAAAGAAAAGAAGTTTACAAAAATCTCTCGCGCGATAAATTATGTGAATGCTTGATGAAAAAAAAAAAAAAAACTATTTCAACTCGGATGTAAGATAAATTCGAGCTTCGGGGCTCTCGGTTATGAATGACTTTGAACGTCTTTATGAGGAAAAGGACTTGTTCCGGTATCCTCACGGGTGATTTTTGGTGTTCTCCGTGTGTATGTGTGTGTGTGTAGTGTATACAGTGCGTAAAACGCTTGACGTTTCGTGAGCCTGTTCTCTGCTGATCGTGGTGTCGTCGCGGAGGGAGAACCTCCCGCGGATAAGCACGAGAAAATATAATAATCCTGTTCTGTAGTATCGGTTTTCGTTGTCTTCGTTCGTCGATGCGACGAATTGGCAAAAACTTTTATTATGCTTCCCAGATGATCGACGAGTGAAAAAAAAAAACGCAACGCGATCAATCGGTGAGTCGAGGTTCGTTACATTTTTTTTTTCTTTCCCTTTAATTCGCATCCCTTGCCCCCTTGACACTGACAAACACACGCTTTCGTGATTATTGTTTTTTTTTTATTTTTCACTGACAGCCCTCGAACGGGCGTGTTTTTCCTGAATTCTCGCTATTCGTGTCGGATTTCCTCATTTTCCGTTAATCACACACTCGCTCGATTGTCACGCCCGTCTTTATGGTCTCATTAGTTCATTATTCATGCTTCTCATTTGCATTGATTTTTGAGCATGGATAGAAGAGAAATAAAAGTTTCGTGATTGAATGCATTGTTTCTCGCGATGATCAGGCTTTATATTTGACCACGAGAAGCGCAAGGTTTTGCTGCAAACATAATATCGTTTATAGTCAACGGCGAGTCAGAACTTAGCCTATCCCGCAAAGAATATCTCAAACAATGTTTTCAAATATTTTCATGAGAATATTTTCAAGATATCTGGCAACCCGAGATCTTTTCTAGTCTACTGAACGTTATCCCGTGTCTCTTTACCTGATGTGTGATATTTGTAAACATCGTATGTAGCTTTATCAAAAGGTCCTTAATGGACCAGAATTCAAGTCGGCCTGCATCGGCTCGAGAAATTTTTAGATTTTTTAAAACTTTTAATTTCGATTCGCCACTAAAATTCTATGAGAGCTCAATCCGCGTTGAGGCATTATTATTATTATTATTATTATTATTATTATTATTATTAGTTTCGGACTCAGTTATGGAGGATAGTGTGAGCGTAAAATCTATGGAATCTGTGGCAACGAGCGACGAATATGAATTTGTGACCGAGAAGGGTACGGGCAAAAATCAGCAGACTCTCGTAGAACCGCCCATGCTCAAAATCGCGAACAATGGTAATTTGGAAGATCTCCAGAACAATTTGCGAGAGGTGAGAACGTAGATGAAAAGATATCGATCGTTTTTCAAACGATAAATTAGAATTCGGAACAAACTTTTTTTGCAATCGACTATTTTAAGGTTTTAACGGAGGAAGCCAAGATGGAGGGTACGGGAGATATGAAGATTATCGGGATGTCTCACAGTACGAAAAAAGTCGGACAGAGTAAATTTTACGACGTGACGCCGTGCGTCGTTATGGAAAAACAGGATGTTATGAAACCGGACGATTACGGCGATGAGGGTAAGCGGATTCATGAAAATTGTATTTCGTAAATAATATTATCTCCGAATGATAAAAAATTGCTGGATTTAAATCCAGCAATTTTAAGCAACGATGCATCCTTAAGGATGCATCGTTTGTACAATCCGAGTCAAAAAAAGTTTTGGCGAAAATTTCAATTACTTCGTGTTGAGGCAAAAATCTGAAAAAAAATTAACCACATTGAAGATTACAATAATATTGATTGCCAATAATAGGAATGCCGTAAAAACTATTAAACAATTGTTTAAACGGTAAATTGTTGTAGAAATTTTCTGTAAAAAAATTTTTCGATCATGCGTAACATATTCTTCGATTTTTCCGAACGTACATTTTCAAGAATATTCTTTTGTTTTTTTTTTTTCAATTTGTTTTTTAGAATTTTGAAAAACTGTATTTATAAAAGTATTCGTTCGACGATCCGAACACTCTGGGAGTGTAATAACGAACCTTTTTACGAAAACATATCCAAAGTTTATCGATTTTCATGCAATTTTGAAAATTAAAAATTCTCAAAAAAGCAGAAATTAAAAAAACAATAGAAAATTCTTGAATAATTCATATTCAGAAAACTCGAGGAATTTGTTACTTGTGATCGAAAAAAAAGTTTTACAGGAGATTTCTGCAACGATTTATCGTTTAAACAATTTGTTGATAATTTTGTCGGCATTGTTGTTATTGGAAATCAATATTATTTTCGTCTTCGATATGGTTGTTTTTTTTCTTCAGATTTTTGCCTCGACGCGAAGTACTTAAAATTCTCACTAAAATTCTTTTTGGTTGGAATTGCACGGGCGATACATCCTTAAATTGCAAGGGCTCAGAACTTAAACTCGATCAGTAGATTGTAGAATTTTTCTCTATTATTTGACTCAAATATATCAGACATGGTTGATCTATTCGATTATTTTTATCTCGGATTTTATGTTTTAGTATTTTAATCCGTTCGTTTCTCATTTCGTATGTATTTAATTTGTGCTATTTGATTTTATATTTTATTTATGTTGTCTATCTGTAATCCCTCTGTCATATTTCTGTCATGTTAATAATTGTATATTTCTTATGTATTTACTAAAAACCTGAATTAATCAAATCAATCAAATCGATCAAAAATGATATATTACCTTGAGAACGTGCAAAAAGTATTTATAAAGTCGTGAATTAAAAAAAAAAAAAAACTCTTTTTGACCCAATACATGCACAATTTAGTCAGAGTTTAATTTTTACAAAGCTCATCTTTTTTTTTATCAAAAAATCGCATTGGAAAGGATTTTTTCAAAAAATAACAATCCTATGGTCTTTGAGAAGATTTCATTAAAAAAAAAAAAAAAAATTGAAATTAAAATTCGGTTTCCGCGCAGTCGCGATAGACCAGTCAAATTGGATAGTTAAATCCTTTTCGACAATCACTAATGATGTTCTGAAACTTGTATCGTTGGAATGCAACGAAAATAGTTTTTTTTTTTAAATAAAAAAAATCATTTCTGGTATTGCTAACGCCTTTTCTGGCTTATTTAGGCCCCAGGTCACGAAAAAAATAACGAAAAATAAGGTTTAAACGATTTTCGACTTCCCGATAATACTGGAAATTATTTACAAAAAAAAAAAAAAAACCTATTTTCGTTGCATTCCGACGATGCAAATTTCAACGTCATAATTCACTATACTTTAGATCCGTACAAGCGCCAATCGTTGTAGGCCTCCCCGAGTAGAGGGAAAAGTTGGAAAAAAAAAAAAATTTTCGAAACATTTGCAACTTTTCGAAAATGTTGACAATATTCGAGATATAATTATTGGCAATAATGTTTGTTGCAATTCAGAAGCGAACATGCCGACCGACGTGCAGCAAGAATGCACGATATTCAACGGTGTTACTTATCTCGGTGCTGCGCAGGTTAATGCGCCAAAATCCGAGAGCGAAATTCAGAGAAATATGAGTATACTGAACGCCGAGCAAAAATCGAAGATGGAAATCAAAGTTTCGGTATCGATACCGAGCAGCTCGCAGGGCTCCGTAGTGTACGTAAATTTCCTTAATCTTCGGCTCTCATCGGACGATACTTAAGAATTGTTTTTCAACGAAACCGATAAATTTGTTTGAACTTTTACGCGCGTTAAAATTCATCAATTTTTCTATCTCAAGTAACGGAAAATATTACAAAATCCTCATATCGGGGCAAATATCGTTTCGAATATTGGGCAAAAATTTCAATCCAAGAATCGCCACCGAACGATTAGTTTTTGAAAAATCACCGTCGCCGCGGTCAAAAAATAAATTTCGAGATTAAAACGTTCAAATTTTCCGTCCAATGATCCGGATAAAAAAATAAAATATAAAAATAAAATCTACCGCAAAACAAATGAGTTGCGACGAAAATCCAAAAATGCAAAAAAAAAAAGAAAACCATTTTTTTCAATTTTTCAAACTGTTCTCTCCTTTTCTCTCGTCCTTCGAACGATCGTCGCTCATTTATATATTTCTCGCAGTCTCTACGATACAGCCACGCAACAGGCAATAATGTATTACGAGGTGCAAAGAATTCTCTTCTTCGCTCGCGGCGACAGCGGCGGAAATTGCGCCGCTTGTTTCGGCTTCACGTGGTCCCACGGAGAAACTCGCGAATCAGCGATACACCAATGTCACGTATTTCGATGCGACATACCGGAAGCCGTAAGTTTTGCCGATTTGAAACGAAAAAAAAAAAAATAATAATAATATTATATTATATATAAATATATATTATATATATTATATTATATTATATATATTATATATATTATATTATATTATAAATATATATCATATTATATTATATATTATATATAATATAATATATTATATTATATATAAATATTATATTATATATAAATAAATATAATATAATAAAAAAATTAATAATAATAATAATAAAATTAAAAAATTATGAGAAAAAAAATTATTGCACAGCGAGTAACGATTTTCCGTTAAATATCGCAGGTTGGCCAGGTATCGACGTGTTTTCTCAAAGCTTTCCAGAGGATTCCCCGCTCGATGACGAATTCACTCACGAGCAGCGATTTCAGCGGTTTCAACGCCGGAACGGAGAAAATGAATTCGCGGGTATTCATATTCGAGGTGATCCTGGAAGTTAAGGAGGAGGACGGCAAGGGTAGCTACGGAACCGTGCCGAAAGACAGAAATGGCTTCAAGCTGCGCAGCAACGTTGCCAAGCAAGTATGCTTCGGTATACAGCAAGTATCCAACAAGGACGTCGGCAGCAGCCTCGAGGTCGAGAGATGCTTCGGGGTCCTCGTAAGTCCCGGTCGTAACGTCAAGCACAGCGATATGCGACTCCTCGAAATGGTGAGAAATTCTACGGCGTTTTTTTTTACAAATTAAACTTCAATTATCCCATAACTCTCTCGAGCTCTTTTTATTTTTCTTCGTTTATTTATTTTATTTTATTTTATTTTATTTATTCATACGGGAATTATCCCGTGGAATAATAAATTGGATACTGTATACGCAAGATAGTAGAAAAGAGCCATAAGTTAGCTAATGAGTAATAAATATACTAATGAAGATAATAATAAAGCTAGTAATAATGTCGCATAGCGCGCGGCAATTTATTACCAGGAAAATAACAAAGCAGCAGAGGCAGTGTCAGAAAAGAAAAGAAAGAAAAGATAACATTTTTTTCTTAATCAATAAAGAAATAAACAAAAATTATAATTTAAAAAAAAACATATACCGCAGATCGACGGACCTTTTTAAAGGAGGAAATAGGAATAGAAAAAAAGTCAATCTGTGAATATGCATTCGCCGTGTCACTCGGCCTAACAGTTACCGATCTATAGTGCAATTACCCCGGACCAATCGGGATGTGAAAAAGCCGATCATAATATATTATAAATTATATAAATATATCATAATATATTATAATTTATATAAATATGTCATAATATATTATAAATTATATAAATATATCATAATATATTATAAATTATATAAATATATCATAATATATTGTAATTTATATAAATATATCATAATATATTATAAATTATATAAATATATCATAATATATCATAATAAATGATAAATATTTCCATAAAAATTTATAAATATTCTATCAAAATCTTTCAAACGGGTTTTTTTTTAAATTAAAAATAAAAAGAAACAAACAGGATCAAAGGATTTTGCATAATTCATTAAGAAATTTCACGAGAATGAAATTTATTAATTTTTTTTTTTTTTTTTCAATAAAAGTATGAAATAAATTATCGAACGAGCAATAACTTGGATCGAGATCGAGGGATAATGAGCGAATCGATCCAAAGTTAATGAAAAAATTGGGGAAAAAAAAACGTTTTAAAAATCGTTTTTTTTTTTCATGCAAATGAATTTTTTCCTCCGTCGGGAGAAAAAGAAATTCCGTTGAAACGTTCGTTCGTTTGTCCTCCCCGTAGCAAATAAATCCGGGACCGGTCCTTCAGGACAAGCAGTGCTACAATATATGCGGTCGCTGGGATCCCGCAGATCCGGCGCTCGCCAATCTCAATGTCGAGACGCCCCGCGACGGCGAGATGTTCATGACCGTCGCCGTTGATCTCGTTATACGAAGGATCCAGGAACCCGTGAGATTTCAGATCGAAACGTCGGTCAAGGTTTTTCCCCAGAACGAGAGATTCTGGTACTTTGCCAAGAGAAATCTCGTGCAACAATTTTATCTCAATTCCAAGGAGGTAAAGTGTAAATATGCAAAAATTGTGTGAAAAGGGAAGAAAAAAAAAAAATAATAATAATAACGATTATGCACAGATTATATCGGGCGATGGTTCGGAGTTGCACTACGCGGTTCAGAGTATCGAGACTTCCGGTGAAATCGACAGAAATCGATTGAATCTCGCACTCAATTTGGCCTCCCTGATCAGATCGCCGTCCCTCACGAGCATCGACACGTTAACGCCAAAGGAGGAAATCGACTCCGGTAATGCATTATTTTTTTTTATAATCCAAAAATTTTATTGCTTTTTGATGAAGAAAAGAAGAAGAAAAAAAAAACATTCATTAAATGCGCTTCGATCGATTTTCCATTATTTTGGTAATAGCGAAGATTCTATTTTTTTTTTTTTTTCTTTTTTTTTCAACGCTGATGTTATTCGCGTCTTGATTGAATGCTGGGATAAAAATTAATGGAAATTGTTTGAGAAACAAAAAAAAAAGTAACTCGAAAAGAATAAAAATTGTGACGATCGCGCTTTGACCGAAAGATGGCGACGAGCCAATGTTGAGCGGCACCGGCGAAGTCTCGAAGGACTGTTCGGCGGACGAATTGGCGAGTTGGGCAGAGGTTTTGGAGACCTGGCAAGTCAACGAGCACCGTCCCAAATTACTTATCAAGTTGACGCGCCAGGGAATACCGGAAGCTCTGCGAGGCGAGGTCTGGCAGCGTTTGAGCAACTGCGATACCTCCCAGGAAATGATGGATAAATACAGAACGCTCATAACGAAGGTTCGTCGTTTTATCCTGAATTTTAATGAAAAATAATAATTCGCCTGTAAAATTCATTCGAAATTCTCAATCGCATCGTCGTTTTTTTTTTTTTTTTTTCCCCGAATCCAAAACAGGAGAGCAGCTGCGAGAGCGTGATTCTTCGAGATATAAATCGCACGTTTCCGGCTCATGATTTTTTCAAGGAAACCGGCGGCCTCGGTCAAGACTCGCTTTACAGAATAAGCAAAGCCTACGCGGTCTACGACGACGAGGTCGGCTACTGTCAGGGACTGAGTTTTCTAGTCGCAAGTCTTCTGTTGCACGTGAGTCGAAATATATTTCTCGGGGTGTTTCAAACTAAACGAAATTTTAGATTTTTCATCCTCCCACCTCTCGAAACTTGAGTTTTGATGGAAAAAAAAAAAATATCCTCGCGAATAGGAAGCTCCGTAGCTCAAGCGGAAGCCGCAGCTCATCGGACGTTTCTAATTATAACAGCCAATTAACGTCTACGACGAACTTTTTTGGAAGGAAACATTTGAGACCATGAGGATTGTACTTTGAATTGAGAAAAAAATATTTCATTGAGTAAAATTTTGTTTATTCCTAATTTTTAATTTTTTATAAAAAATTCTAAACAATTTTCAGTTGAACAGCTTTGTTCGACACCATCGTGTTCTGAATAAAAATTTAGATCGATTTTATTCATAACAATAATTTTGCGATTTAATATTGTTTATTAATTGTCATAAAAAATTCGTATCAGGTGAAATTTTGTATACATATAGGTAATATATTGGTAATTCTTTAGTTTAGTCACTTTTTCGAAAAATGGCGGAAATTTTTTTTTTTTCATGATGAATAGATGGAGCATTATCCCATTTTTCTCGAAAAAAAATGGTTTTAGATAAAAAAAAAAAAGAGTGTACATCATAAAAGATCAATCTTCTCATAAGCTACAACTTTTGTGGGGAAAATTTTTCTCCAAGATCCAAACTTTTCAAAATAAAATGGAAAAACTGATTTTATTTATTTATTTATTCAACTTTTTCAGTCTCGCCCAACTGAATATCATCACTTATAATCCAATAAAGGAGAAAATAGGAAAAAAAAAAAACATTTTAGACTCATTTTTCGGAAAAGTGACTAAACTAAAGAATTACCAAAAATTTTTTTTTCGTGATAAGTTTTTTTTCTCGACTCAAATACGTACTCCATGGTTTTTTGTTCCCTTGCTGAAATAGGAAATCATTAGTCTCAGGGAAGAGAGTATGTAAGCAAATTTATTCACCTTTAACAATTTTTCCGCTACGACTTTGTGCAAAAAAAAAAAACGCAAAATGTCATTTATTTATTTATTTTTGGTAAAGATCGATGCCAACGATGCCTTTTTACGCGTGGCATACGTCTTTCGGTGAAAATTAGCGACTAAAAGTATAGCCCTTGAACTCTATTCTTATCTTAGTTGAATTAAATTCCGCGCACAAAGCTACTTTCCGTTCAGCAATATCGTTTACAATTTTTGAATCATTGAAGATTCTTTTTATTTGAAATACAATCCCCGTGCTCTAAAATTTTTCCTTCCAAAAAGTTCGTTATAGACGTTAATTGGCTATTATTATATAATTATATAATATTATATATATATATATATATATATATATATATATATATATATATAATTATATAATTATATAATATTATATATATATAATATTATATATATATAATATTATATATATATATATAATATTATATAATTAGAAACGTCCAATGAGCGGCGGCTTCCACTCAAACTACAGAGCTCCCCCTTCGCGAGGAAGTTTTTTTCCATCAAAACTCAAGTTTTGAGGGGGTTTGGTTAATTTTAGGATGTAAATAAGATAGTCATACGAATAATTTACAGCTTTTGTATACCATTGCTCATGGGAGGTTCGAAGATTATTTGTTACCCAAATTTTCAAGCAAAATTATTAAAAATGAATATTCTCCGATTACTCTGCGGACAAAGTTTTCACAATTTTTCTCTCAAATCTTCGTCGGAACAATTATTTTCACGCATTATCCAATGCAATGATCTAACCGGTAATAAATTTTCAATACCAAGGATTATCGATTTAAACCGCTGTCCTATTTAAAAACAAAAAATCAAAACAAAAAAAAGATATTGAAGAAAAACGAAAAAAATTATTTAAAAATATAATTCGATTTGCCTGTTCTCTGCATAAAAAGAAAGAAAAAAAAAAAAAAAAACACAAAAATAACAATGATTCATGAACGAGTACCCCCCTTCCTCAGATGCCGGAGGAGCAGGCATTCTGCGTATTGGTAAAGCTCATGCACGATTACGGTCTGCGAGACTTGTACAAGGACAGATTCGACAATCTTCACATGAGATTTTATCAGCTGAATCGTCTTATGGAGGAACAGCTGCCCGAGCTTTACAAGCATTTCTGCGACAGGGGAGTCGAGACTCACATGTTCGCGGCGCAATGGTTTCTCACTCTCTTCACGGCGCGCTTTCCTCTCTATCTCGTTTTTCACATACTCGACGTATTTCTCCTTCAAGGACTCGACACCCTCTTTCAAGTTGCCCTCGCTTTGCTCATGGTAATTCAAAAAAACGTTTTTTTTTTTTTCAACGAAATATCGTCGTGACTCTTTGAAAAAAAAAAAAAAAAACAAAAAAACCTCAGAATAATTTTTAAAAAAAATTTAAAAATTTTAAAAATTACAGCTTTGCAAGAAGGAACTGCTTCAGCTGGACTTTGAGAGTATCCTGAAGTATTTTCGGGTATATCTGCCGAAGCGTTGTCGCAACGAGGAGATCTCGCGTTACGTAATGAAGCTCGCGTGTTCCGTGACCCTCAAGAAGCTGAAGAAATACGAGGCTGAATTCACGGCATTCAAAGGTAACTTCATCTTCTACGTATGAGACGAAAATGTGCCATCGTACGTCCTCGTGGATAATAATTTAAATAATAATAATAATAATAATAATTTTCCTCCCCGCTATTGTTACTCGTCTTTAGCCATAACGTTTCGTGTTATTTTTTTTGTTTTTTTTTTAATGCACGTAAATTTACGCACAAATCCCGTAGTTCGTAATTCGTAGCTCGTACATTAATCCGGGGATAGGATTTATTCGAACGAATCGCAATAATTTTGAAAAATTTTGCGACTAATTTATGAATTATTCGCTCTAAAAAAAAAAATAATTTATTCCAAAAGTACAATTACTACGTAATTAGTACTATTCGTTGATTAATTGAAAAAAAATGGCAATTTTTGCTTTTCTCTTTCCGCGAAAATTATTAATAATTTATTGATCGTTTGATTTCGAGCCATTTTATCATTCATTCGAACGATTTCCTCGTCCCCGGCTGGTTTTGAGTCTCGTATTATCTTTCGCTAGCCTCGTAGCCGTAGAAATAATTTGCGCAGCCGTCGGCGAATGTTTAGCTCGGAAAAAAAAAAAAAAACGAAGTAAATCACTGTCTCGAAGGTAGATCGTTAAAGACCAAAAAAAAAAAATACAAAAAGGAAACAATAATCGATCGCAGAGATGAAAATGTTGGGCCGGAGATGGGTAAATTTGATTTATTATTTTATTTTTCAATCTTATTTTATTTAATTTATTCAATTTTTCAATATCTTAATCGAAGAATCGTCAATTTTTTTTTCGTACGAATTCATTTCTGTGAAAAATTTGCAGCAAAAAAGGGCCAATTGTCATTAAATAATTAGAAATAAATAAATAAATAAATAAACGATGATAATTGAAATTTTAATTCGCTAAAGCTGCTTGCCAAATTTCAATTTTGTCCATCTCTTTCGTCGGATCGACTTATCGATAAAAAAAAAAAAAAAAAAAAAAAAAGTAGCAAAAGTAGTAAGTAGAAAACAAAATTTGGGTTCTTCCGTATTAGCTTTCGTAAACGGCGAATGCACGATGCCATACTAATCTCTCTAGTCTTTGTAAAAACCGTACAATACTTTTTTTTCGATATCTTAAGCGAGAAAAAGTAATAATCGTAATTTAAAAAAAAAAAATTATGAAATTAGCCTCGCACTCTTGACGTTGGGGAAGAAATTCGTTGTTAATTTGCATAAAAGGAGGGGGGGGGGGGGCCGTAAGGACGGAAAATGAGATGATCTTTTGCAGAGTGCGGCAGGGATAACGAGAGCGGATATTCATCCTGGAGAATGGGATTCGAGAAATACGGTTGTCGATTGGGCAACTACTTTAATCAGAGATTCGGTCCGTCCGATATTTATTATCGAAGAGTCGAGCAGACCGAGTCTGTTTGAACAGATGCCGAAGACGCGTCTCTGACAGAGTTAACTTTTATTTAATCCTTTTTTTTTTTCAATTTTTCGCCATCATTTTGTCGTTCGCCATTGAGAGCGTCAAATAAATTTATCCCTGTACAGTTCGCAGAGTTTGAAAAAAGAAAAAAACGAACCAAAAAGTATTCGTTTTGCAAAAAAAAAAAAAAAAAAAAGCCTCGAGAGTCTTGGTCTTATATTTATTATTTTTTTATTTTTTTTTATTTTTCGTACTTGTCCCAGTGACATCGATGATATTACGTTTGCGTGCAGCGATGTGTAAAATCCAATTGGTTTTTCGGTTGTTTTTCAATGCATTAAAAAAACAACAAAAAAAAACTGCAATTTTCAATCTCCCGCCGATCGTCGTAATTTTCATTCAAACAAATTCCTCGCCAGGATGAAAAATGAAGAAGAGGAGGAAGAAAAAAAAAAGGTCTTTCGGTGAAATTGGAAAAAAAAGAAATTAGATTTTTCCCATCTCTGCTCTTACACGTCACTGTTCTACTTATACATTGTTACACTTATTATTTATTGGTGAAAAAAAAAAAGAGCGAAAACAAAAAGAAAATGGCTAATAATAATAATAATAATAAAAACAAAAAACATTGTTCACGCACAGGGAGTCTCGTTGGTTATTCGCGATTGCCCTTTACGTCCCCGTCGTTGGTCCTGGCCCAAAAAAAAAAAAAATATATATATATATATATATATATATATATATATATATATATATATATATATATATTAGGGTATTTAAAAAAAAAAATAATTTGATTTTTCATGCTCCCGCCCCTCAAAACTTGAGTTTTGATGAAAAAAAAACTTCCTCGCGAAGAGGGAGCTCTGTAGCTCGAGTGAAAGCCGCCGCTCATTGGACGTTTCTAATTATAACGGCCAATTAACGTCTATGACGAACTTTTTGGAAGGAAAAATTTCAGACCGTGGGAATTTTATTTCAAATAAAAAGAATCTTCAATGATTCAAAAGTTGTAAACGATATTGCTGAACGAAAAGTAGCTTTGTGCGCGAAATTTAATTCAACTAAGGTAAGGATTGAGTTCAAGCGCTATACTTTTAGTCGCTGATTTTCACCGAAAGACGTATGCCACGTGTAAAAAAGGCGTCGTTGGCATCAATCTTTACCGAAAATAAATAAATAAATGACATTTTGCGTTTTTTTTTTTTTGCACAAAGTCATAGCGGAAAAATTATTAAAGGTGAATAAATTTGCTTATATACATTTTGCGTTTTTTTTTTTGCATAAAGTCATAGCGGAAAAATTGTCAAAGGTGAATAAATTTTCTTATATACGTATCATCCCTGAGACTAATGATTTCCTATATCAGCAAGAGAATAAACGAACCATGGAGTACGTATTTGAGTCACGAAAAAAAAAAAAAATTCACTAGATACGAATTGTTTATGACAATTTATAAACAATTTTTTGATCGCAAAATTATCGTTATGAATAAAATCGATCTAAATTTTTATTTAAAACTCGATGGTGTCAGAAAAAAAATATTCCACTTGAAATTGTTTAGAATTTTTCTTGAAAAATTGGAAATTAGAAATAAACAAAAATTTTTCAATGAAATTTTGTTTTTTCTTAATTCGAAGCACAATCCTCATGGTCTTAAATTTTTCCTTCCAAAAAGTTCGTCGTAGACGTTAATTGGCTGTTATAATTCGAAACGTCCAATGAGCGGCGGCTTCCGCTTGAGCTACGGAGCTGCCTTTTCGCGAGGATGTTTTTTTTTCTATAAAAACTAAAGTTTTGAGGGGTGGAAGCCAGAAAAATCAAATTTTTTTTTCTAAAACACCCCAATATGTATAATATTACCGTCTACTGCTATAATTAAGTGTGCATAGGTCATGTGCTTTGGGTTCATACACAAACACACACACGCACACAGGCTCGTACAAAATCGCATCCGCTTGTGTTGGTAAAATTGCACGTATCGCGAGCATGCGTCGGAGATGATCATTGATTGGAAATTATCAAAATCACGATCGTGATTGTGAAAAATTTTCCATTTTCCATCAATATCGAGACTTTACTTAAAAAAACAGAAGAAAAAAACCATTTTTTTTGCCTTTTTTCTATCATTTTTTTATCATTTTTGTGTCAATTACTTAATCAAATTGACCTACTATACTTGTACCTGCATATATGTCAAGTATACTCCATAATTGAAGATACTCAAAAATGTATGCGATTATTTTTTTTTAATGTGTCGCACGAAAGATATAATCGGAGAATCTATTCGACTGGATCCAATGGAATTTAAAAAAAAAATTCAAGATTTCTCTTAATAAAATCGAAAATAATGATTTACAATTTTGAAGTAAAGCCCAGTTGAAAATTTCGTAGATCGATTTTATAAAAAAAATATACACATATTTGATGATAAATAAATTATTGAGAAAATAATTCTTTTAGAAATACTAAATAAATTTTCCATTTCCAATCGAGATCATGACATCCTTGCTCGAAAAAAAAGCAATTTTTTGCTTTATTTTCCTATAATTTCTTGATAATTTTTGCATAAATTATTTTACAAAAGTGACCTACCATATCTGTACTCGCCATGTGTCAAACAAACGTCATATAATGTATGTGACAGTAACGACAATTAATTTCTTTTTTTTTTTTCAACATTTCTCCCATGATAGAATTCAAAATAATGAAAATTTGCATTTTGGAGTAAAGCCAAGTTGAAATTTTTCGTAAGTCAATTTTACAAAATATAATTTTGAAAAAAAAAAAAAAAAAAAAAAACTATTCGTACATGGGCTTCGTAAAAGTGGCAGCCGATAAGAATTCACGATGCGATAATTCGTACTACGTTGAGCACACGTTCGATTCGGTCATGTTCCTGAATTACGTGCAGTGCATGACTTTCTTTTCTTTTTTTTTTTTTTTTTTTTTTTTGACACACAGATTTGCGCGTGACGTCGCATTCGTGCAAACTGCAGCTTTTACTTTTGTTCGTCATCAGCAAGACGGGGGAATATCGGTCAAGATATTCTCGCAATCTCGCTGAGTCGAAGAAAATAAATGAAAAAAAAAGCGTTTCTGTACCTGATAATGAGCGGTTTTTTTTTAAACTCGAGTTAAAGCGTAAAATAAAACAGCAAAGAGTATGTGTAACGAATTTTTCGTTATTTTTTTTCGCTTGCCCAACAATCTATAAAGCACATTTGGATTTCACAAACGGTAAAATACATTTGAACGAGAGGCGAAGCAGATAGGCAATCTTTCTCTCGCTCTGGCTTAAAATGGTCAACGTTTTAGTTTCGCAAGCGATCATGCACAGAGTTGTATGCCAGGCTCTGGCAAAAGTATCGTGTGTCGATTAGTTACTCCGCTCGAAACGCTCGAATCGATGATTCCTCGACGATATTATAGTCTGTCTCGAGTGTCACACGGAAATGAGCCACATTGCCAGAGCCGCTCTGCAAAGTGAGAATCGACGAGATATGTTATTTCGAAAGTGAAAAATCATTCAAAAAAATGGATATTAAAAGTTTTTTTAAATTTCCAGAGGAATGAGTTTAAAAATTCTGATTAAAATTTTTAATATTAAATTTTAATTTTATATATATATATATATGTATATATAATTAAAATTATAATATATATATAAAATATATTATAATATATAAAATTATATATATATATATATATATAATTATATATATAAATTATATATATATATAAAATATATATATATAAAATTAAAATTTAATATTAAAAATTTTAATCAGAATTTTTAAACTCATTCCTGTGGAGCTGTTGGTGGAAAAAAAAATTATTGCCAATACTCGTGTATGCTAAATCGACGTATTTTTTTTCCCCCGTTTTTTGACGTTCTTCATTAACGTCGCAGAGGCCCAAGAGAATGCGGACGAGTACAGTAACGAGGTTGAACAGCTGCGAGGAGTCGTCGCGAGAAACGAGGAAGAAAAACAGAGGCTCGAGGCCGAGCTCGCCCAGGTGAAAGAGATACTGCAACGTGAAGTTGCACGAGCCGATACCGAGAGCACCCGAAGCCTCGTCATAATTAACGAATACAAACAGGTAATTAAAAAAAAAAAAAAAAAAAAAATTACACCTTTCGGTCGTTGATTGGAAATTATTATTTTTCAGAGCACGTTTTGCGAGAAATTTTTCCAACTTTTTTTTCCTCCACTCGCTGATTATTGTATTTTAACTGAAAAAAAAAGCAATTGTGAAATGAATTTTTTTTCTCATTGAAAGAGAAAACGTTTTTTTTTTTCCTCGTTTTATTTTCGAAAAGCTTAAAATTTTCGAAATTTCAAGAGTGCCCGCACGAATTTGCTTCGATTTTGGCTAATCGCGAGAGTCTTCAAAACCTCATGAGCATGTTTGATTTATTTCATGGAAAACCTGATGATTTTTTTTTTCTCGCAAGAGCCCCAAGAGCCTAAAAATTATCGACAGTGACAATAATGGAGAAAAATTTAATTATAAAAATTATTTCTTTATTAATTATTTAAATTTGATCATTAATTCACTTATTAATGAAAAAAAGAGCTCTTGTAGTTTTCAAATAACAAATATTGGTCATTATTGAAGATTTTTTGTAAACAATGAAAAAAAATTAATTGCTCGTTAATGTCGAAAGAATTCGATGCACTGGTCGAATAATTTTTTCTTTTATTCAGATATGCCAACGTTTGGAGGACGATTATAACGTGGCCAAGTCGACGCTCAGTGAAATTCGAGTGAGTAAAACTCAATTGTATCGTTAGATTTTTCGTTAAGACCGATATAAACTTTCATTATTATTATTATTATTATTTTCGCGGCAGGTAAAGTTGTCAAAATGCGAAAAATGCCGAGAATCGCTCAACGAGACATCCAACGCTTCGACGGATATCGGACATCCGTTGGAGAATCGAGCGGATCCGATGCTTCACAGAGCTCAAGAGAGAGTACGAGAATTGGAGCTCGAACTTGCGCAGACTAAGCTCGCTCACGTTGAGGCCGAATGTAGAAATCAGGTGAGCAGCATATCCGCCCAATTTTTCTTTATTCTGAAACTTTTTTTTCCCCCATTAAATTGTCTCCCAATTAAATTTCGAAATTATAATTCGCGTGATATAATTTCGAGAATTATATTCCGAGACTTTTCTCGTTACGTTGAAAAAAAAAAAACAAAAACAAAAAAAAAACGAAAAAAGTTCTCCGTTCGTTTATTCCATAATTAATTAATTATTATTTCACGAGACTCTCCGTACTTCGCGATATAAATCGTTTTTTTTTCGCCCCCTGCCAGTTAATTGAACGAAAAGAAATTTTACGAGTATCCTTTTTTCATGGAATGCAAAAGGGTAAAAAAAAAAAAGAATCATTTACATTGTGTCACGGGTTTGGAGTTGAAAAAAAAATTTCCTGTTCCAGTATGAATTTCAGCTTGAAAAAATTCTCAAGAAAATAAAAAAAAAAAAATCGTATGTTTTTGGCAATAAAGAAACAAAAAAAATTAGATTTTTCACCATTTTTGGACCAGAATTTTAAAAAATGAAGAAAAAAAAAATCAACAAAAGCTGGAAAAATTGAAATTTCTTTGCGAATCGACGCCATTTTGGTTTTTTTTTTTTTTTTTTTTTTTTCCCCGCAGGATCTGACGCATCAGCTTCACGCAACGGTGTCGGAGCTTCAGGCTGCGCGAAACAGCTGGCTTAGCAAAACGCTGACGAGTATCAAGGAAGCCGCGAACAAGAGAGACGTCATGACAGCGGGCGCCCTGAGACGCGAGAGCGCACCGGGCGGCGAGATGCGTCACGCTCTGCACTCGCAGAGCCGTGACAATCTCAAGGAGATCGTCTGATCGGTAATTATTGAAAAATTTCATCGTCGCGAGGAAAGATCCGGGGAAATGTTAATCTGGTTGATGATCACGATCGGAGGGGCGCGTGATCGCAAAACAATTTTCGTCTCCCGTCAAGAAAAAAAAAAAAGGAAAAAAAAAACCCAAAATACAATTTGATTTTTCCGCACGGACGGATAAGCACGAATTATTTTGTCCCGATAAAGCTATTAATTACCGTAATTACGTACGAACAGAGAAAAAAAAAAAAAAAAAAAAAAACGCCGCTCCCAAAACTGAACTATACGTTATTGATATTATTATCATTATTATTGTTATATATACGGGAAGACAATTGATCGTTAAGAAATTTTGTTACGTTTTACAAGTATATTCGTTTCTTTTTTTTTTTTTTTTTATTTTTTTTTAATTTTATTCAAAGTCCGATATTTTCGTAAATCGGACGAGACACGCATGCCATCAACATCATCAACATTTATTATCATTAATTATTAATTATCATCGTAAATCATAGTAGTCGAGATTGTCCGGACTTTAAAAAAAAAAAAAAAAAATTCTTTTAACGCGTTCACTTTTTTGTGTTATTTTTTTTTCTTCGTTTTCGTTTATTTTTGTGTTCGTCCTGCCAGAAATTAATGAAAAAGACGTATACCTCGAGGTGTTCGAACCTCGCTGCCATAGAAATTCGTTCAATTGCCAGGGGCGGATGTATTGGGTGCGTGAAAAAAAAAAAAAAAAAAAAAAAACAGTTGATCGTAATTATAAAGAAAATTGATGAATAAGGATAAGATGGAAGAAAAAAAAAAGAGAGGAAAAATATTCATATTTTAGACGATAGTATTAAGTGTATATGCTGTGTTTTGTATGAAAACTAGTCTAAGGATCGCGACGAGAGAGAGAAAGAAAGAGAGAGAGAGAGAGAGAGAGACAAATTTGGGCATAAAGAGGGATAATTGTGGAATTCGTGTTTCTTTGATTGAATTTTCGATTTTATTGATCAATTGAATTTTCGTAACACGTGCACGAAAAGTGGGTCTTTTTTTGTGTCCTCATTTCGGAGCGAATAAGTCTTTTTGAGCCAGGATTCGTTTCGTTAATTTTTTTTTTTGTCCCAGGACCAAAAATTTTGGTCAAAAATGAAAATAATCGTCCTCTAGTTCCGAGTGTCACCGCGCGCGGTGCTAGAGGACGATTATTTTCATTTTTGACCAAAATTTTTGGTCCTGGGACAAAAAAAATTAAAGAATTGAATCCTGACTCAAAAATAATTATTTTCTGCTCCGAAATGGGACGATAAAAGAACCACTTTACGTGCCACTTGTTGCAAAAAGTATGCAGCGCGGACAGATCGACAGGAATTTTTGACTCGGGGGTGAAGTTCGCTGAGCTCGACTTCACCCTGGTCAAAAATCACTGTCGTTCCCCGTCCTTGCAGCATAAATGTACTATTTTTTTTACCGAAATGGGAGAAGAAAAAAAGTGACGAGATCCCCCAATGACATTCCAAAAAGTAAAAAAAAAAAAGAATCCCAAATTCTTATCACAGATTCGTTTAACTCGCGAGTAGTCGAATTCGAATAATTCATCATCGATTAGTTTAATTCGAAAAAAAAAAAAAACCGAATATAATTATTCGAATATCATATTGAATGATAATATTCAATTTTAACTTTTAAACGTCACTCGCAAAGTCCCCAATTTATTCCCAAACGTTGTGCAAATAAAAATTTTAGTTCAAACAATTAAAAAAGTCCCACGTGCGACGGAGTTGGAGATGTTTTTTTTTTAAATTGATCGCGCGCACGCCTGTCTGAATCACCGGTAGTGGGAAAAAAAAAATAGATATCGAGATGCGTGAGTCAGGATTGCAAAAGTCGAATAAAATATTTTAATGTAAATACCGATGAAAAAAAAAAAACGAAATACAAGTTTGCGCTTAGGCTAAATAAACGAATCGTGCAAATTATCTTAGATTTACATCCCCCTCCCCCAAATCAGAAATAATTCAACGCTCGTTCGACACCTTGTAATTTTCATTCCGCCATTATCGAAATAAAGAACGATACCAAAAAAGAAAAAAGAAAAACGTTACTTATGGATAAATCTAACGATGGTTCGCTTTTTTTTTTTTTTTTTTTTTTTTTTCATTGGTTAACTAGCAATTACTTTTTATTTGTTTCACCGGAGTCTCCAATTCTCTCGAGATTACGATATGCATCATCAATCCGGTGTTGCGATATGCAATATCAGTCTTGGAATTTTTCTTTCTTATTCCCGCTACAGATCGATTTGTCGTCGATTAAAAAAAAAAAATAATAATAAAAAGAAAATAAAATAAATGCATACGCACGATAAACATAACGCAACGATAGACTCTTGAAAAGAAAAAAAAAAGTAAAGTAACTTATGGCCAAAGTTTCGAAACAGATTTTTGTTTTGAAATTTTTTTTTGCCTTTTTTTAGAGAGCACGAATCCGGATAAAGACGAATAATGGCCTAATCGTAAGAAAATATATGACAATGTTTCGTTCTTTCGTTTTGTGCGGTAAAAACGCCACGTGTGCGTCTCATCACTCGTGTCTTTTTTTTTCTCTTTTTTTTTTTTTTGCACGGGGATAATTCGAGCTAAACTATAAAATCAATCGGAGCTATCGACGCGTACTCGTCGCATCCCCTACTTTTTTTTTTTTTTTTTTTTTTTTTTTTTGGAAGAACCCGTAGTACTTGAAGAACACACTGAAAGAGAAAAAAAAATTAGTCTGTTCAGTGTTGATTTGGGTTTTGGCTAAAAAATAAACGAATATTAGTGTTTTCATTGTTAAATATTATTTTAAAAAATCTTACTCGAACCGAATGAGATTTTTCAATTTTTTATGAAATCTTGCATGAATAAACTGAAATTCGATAGCATTGAATGTTTTTTTTTTTTTCGAAGAAAATATTTTGTAGAAAACAACGGAGAGGTAAAGAGGTGCGCGGCCTCAAGTCCGGAAAAATGTGTTTTAGAAGTTTTTTTTTTACTCGCTGAATAAAAATTGCAACGAAAAGATGTCAAAGATGCATAGAAAAATGTATAAATGTTTCAATGCATTTTTCTTTGACAATTTTTCACGCAAGAATTCGAATATCGTCGAAGAATTACCAACAATCGTTAATTTGAAATTTTAGATAAGAGTTTTTATTTTTTAATGTTTTATAGAATTTTTTTTACTCGCTAAATAAAAATTCTAACAAAAAGATCTCAAAGATGCATAGAAAAATGTATAAATGTTTCAATGCATTTTTCTTTGACTATTTTTCACGCAAGAATTCGAATATCATCGAGGAATTATCAACAATCGTCCATTTGAAATTTTAGATAAGTTTTTTTTAAAATAATCTTTTATAGAATTTTTTTTTACTCGCTAAATAAAAATTCTAACGAAAATATCTCAAAGATGAATAGAAAAATGTATAAATGTTTCAATGCATTTTTCTTTGACTATTTTTCACGCAAGAATTCGAATATCATCGAGGAATTATCAACAATCGTTAATTTGAAATTTTAGATAAGTTTTTTTTTAAATAATCTTTTATAGAATTTTTTTTTTACTCGCTAAATAAAAATTCTAACGAAAAGATCTCAAAGATGCATAGAAAAATGTATAAATGTTTCAATGCATTTTTCTTTGACAATTTTTCACGCAAGAATTCGAATATTTGTCAGCATGATCGTCGAAGAATTATCAACAATCGTTAATTTGAAATTTTAAATAAGAGTTTTTTTTTGTTTTTTATAATCTTTTATAAAATTTATTTTACTCGCCGAATAAAAATTCCAACGAAAATATCTCAAAGATGCATAGAACAATTTATAAATATTTTAATGCGTTATTCTTTGACAATTTTTTCACGCAAGAATTCGAATATCGTCGAAGAATCGCCGACAATCGTTAATTTGAAATTTTAGATGCGTTTTTTTTTTTTTTTTTAATAATCTTTCATAGAATTTTTTTTTACTCGCCAAATAAAAATTCCAACGAAAAATATCTCACAAGATCCATAGAAAAAATTCACGCAAGAATTCGAATATCGTCGAAGAATCGCCAACAATCGTTAATTTGAAATTTTAGATAAGAGGTTTTTTTTTTTTTAATTTTTTCAAAATAAATAATAATTATTTTTTTCGATACAATTACCTCGTCTCGATCCATTAAACAAGAATTAATAGTGATCTTCACTGATATTCCAACCAATGGCTTCCTCGCCGCTCTCCATCGATATCTCCTCAACATTTCCATCATCGTCATCATCATCATCATCGTCATCATTATCCTCATTTTCGCTGTTTTCCGACGATGCGCCATCGAATCCCTCATCAAAATCCGGAATTCCGGCATCACCGGCGGCATTAACGTCCAATCGAATAGCCGGTTCGCCTCGACGCTGCTCAGCGATTGGTCGTCGTCCAGCAGCGTTTCCTCTCTCGAGAATTCTCAAAAGCCAAAACGGAAAACCATTGCCACGAGCATAAATATCATTTTCATTCACGATATCGTTTTCCAGTACATCGATCAACGGCTGCAGATCATCGTCAGGATCATTCGCCTGATCAGCCGCGATCATATTATTGCCCTCGTCGTCGCGATTATTGTTCGCCAAATCGCCATTCTCGACCGCGACAGCTTCGACGAAAACGTGCGCGGGTTCGTGAAAAATCGGTCGCGGCAATTCAGCGATGCTCGGCGATTCCGAATCCGTTATACGATCATCGGCAATGCTCGAAAAATCATTTTCCGGCGTTATGTCCTGCATCGACGATGAATTCGGATAACCCGAGTCCATTATCTCGGGCGAGCAACTATTCGGGGTTTCCGGTGTCGCGGACTTTGCCACGTGAATCGTCGAACTTTCCTCGCGCTCGACGAGACGAATTTTTGGCCCGGAACAGCTCGAATCGCGTCGATCGGAGCTCGATCTTTCATCATCGTTTTCGTTCGAATTTTTCGTAATTTTAATCCCAATTATCGTCGAATCGAGGCTCGTTAAGCACGATTCATCGATAGAGCTCGATATCGTATCCGTGACTCGTCTCGAATTAGCGACGAAACTTCCGAGACTCAGACTCGCCGGTGTCTTTTGTCGCTTCTGCCTGGCCTGAAAATCATTTAACGACGTTTCGTCGATCGAAATTTCCGATAGATTTGGCTTTACGGTATTTTCCAAAATTATGCAATCGTCGTCATCGTCATCATCATCGTCATCGTCGTCATTGACAATTTCGGAAGATTCGTTGCCTCCTTTGAGCCTCGAAGAATCATTCGCGTTTACGAAAATTTTATCGTTTTCCGGCGGATACCATTTTTTTACGGTACGAAAACTCGTACTGGAATTCGTCGTTCCCGTCGATCCGTTCTCGTCGCTTTTCAGCGAAATTTCGCTCGTACTTTGCAAATTATCGTCGTTCACGCTTTTTCTCAACTTTTCCAGGGACGCTCTCGGCGAGCTCGCGAATTTTGGCTCATCGACGCGTTCGGCCAGCTCGATCGACGAAAATCTTCGTCTCAGTACTGACAATTCGTTCGTTCCGGAAGAATTTAGAATTGCCGCATCTTGGCTTTTCAGGGAATTTTCGAATGAACGCTGCAGCTCGGTACAATCGAAGCTCGAATTCGTGATGCTCGCTGGAGAAAAATCTTTGTCGTCGTTGCGCGACGATTCCAAATAAATACTGCACAAACTGCCGAGTTCCCGGCTCTCGATCGTATCGAGTGAAATTTTCTCGATTTTCGACAGTTCCGAAGCGATTTGCTCGCTGCAGCGACTCCTCGAGCTCGGCGAATCCGGATTCGTTGATTTTACGCTCGCCACGAGAGCTCCCTCGTCGGACAGTCCGATCGAGGAATTTTCATTCTCGCTGACTCGCGAATCATCGAATATCCTCGAATGCGCGTCGGGGACGAGAATTTTTGAAAAATTCGATGAAAAATCGCTTTTCACGAATTCCACGGACGGGGATAAGTTCGTTGCTTCGATAGCGTCGAATTCCTCGTTTTCGATACTCCCGATCGAGGAAAATTCCATCTCGGGCGCTCGCAATGGCTCGACGAGACTCGACGTTTCGTTTGTCCGTGAAACGATCGCCGGGAACACGAAAATATCGTCCCATTGCTCGTCGTGAGCCGTCTCAGCGTTATCCTCGTCCCATGTGCCAAAATCAGCGTCAAAAAGCCCCGGACTGGAGCGCCAATCGTCATCGTCATCCCGAAGCTCATCATCAACGTTCTCGAGCTCGTCGTCGTAATCGGAAAAAGTCGAAAGTACCGGACAAATTATCGACGGACCATCTTCACGATCCGTAACCGTCCAGCCACCGTTTGTCAAAATTTCTCTCAGCGTCTCGGGCGTTATGGAAAAATTTTCCAAACATTTCATGAGCGAGCCGAGCGAATATTCCTCCGAGTATTCGGGATCGTTTTGCATGAAACGCCTTATGTGATAGGACGCCTCGTCGAGAATTTTTTCCTCGTCCGAACGATTGTCAACGCGATACGGATATTCCTGGCTCGTTACGAGCCTCAGCAAACCCTCCGTACCGTAAATAATCTCGTACGAGGGCGCACGATTTCTCGTAAATATTGCCATCTGCGAACAACAGCCGAGTTCATCCGTGCCCTCGGGACCCGGACAAATACCCTCGAACGTAACATCGTACTCCGGATATCTCGATACGATGTTCATCGACCTGATCGTGGAAAACGAATTTATCGCGATTTTTTCCAAATTTCGTCTTTGATGGGGAAATGTGGTTTTTTTTTTAATTTTTCCTACTAGAAATTTGTGGAAACGCTTACCAATCCTCGAACTGCTGCCTCGTCCATTCGAACTTGTGATCCCAATGCCTGAATTCGCTTCTCATGTTTGGAAATAATACATTGAAATCGGCGTTCGGGGTCGTTATTATCGCAAGCAATGGCTTTACGTAGCCAAAAATGTTGTGAGGAAAATCCATGAGAGTGTCGGGATACAAATGCTCGATTCTGCGAATATGGAAAATTTCAAACTTTCATCCGTAAATCGCTGATGCATCGCCGATGAAACGACGATAACGATGATCAAAATTGTTTGTCGCAATATTTTATTGCGCGCAAGAGCGCCAGATTGATTGATTTATTCGTGAAAATTAGGAAACCCTCAAGGAGGTTCTTAACCCAGAGAAAAAGGGTAAGAATGATTATAAAATTTTGAGGAGAGGTTTGTAGTACTGGGAATACACCGTAATTATTTTAGATTTTTTGACCGCGTAGTTGAGGAGAAAAAAAAAACATTAAATATGCCGCTTATACGTGGGCTCTTATGGGAGAAGTATACGAAGCTATGATTGGAGATTATTTTAGGAGTGAAAAAACGGTAAAATTTCCCCGAAGAACCGCTCAAACGACAGATTAGACCTTCGTAGATATAATTTGCCCGTAAAGAAAGTTTTTCACCGTTCCGATTGTTAAATATACTTGTAAACAGAATTGAGCGTGAGTAATGGCTTGGTGAAACAAATGCTGAACGCACCAAATTGATATTAAGAACCTCCTTAACTTTGTGAGCATGAGTACTAGTGGAGTCGTTAAATGGGTTTTTTTTTTTGAATTTTAATGTTTGATGGTCGTAGATTGGCTTTAAATATTTAAAAAAACATCTCTAATTTTTTTCAGATTTTTATTTCGAGTCCCGAGTCTCCCTGCTCTGGCTCGTGATTTTCGTAAATTAGAAAAATAGGGAATTTTACGATTTCCGGGATCTCTCCTATTGAGACTGGTTCTTGATGGGAAATATCCTCAGGATTACGGAAAAAAATAATTTTAAAAATCCCACTTGTGCCCAAAGTTGTTAAAAATCGATTTTAATTCCAAAAAAATCGAGGAAATTCGATTTTTTCAATATTAAACACCGAGGCTCGCTTATTATTATAAATTTACGTTCATATCAGGTAGAACTCGTCCAAAAAAAAGTCCCTAGAAAAAAAAATCGATATCTTCGACGTTTTCGAGATATTGATTTTTTTTTCCGGATTTTTAAGTTTTTTAAAATTTTTGATATAATATGATTCTGAATGTCAACATTTTTACTTTACTACCCCTAAAAAAAACATCTCTATTTTTTTTCAGATTTTTATTTCGAGCCCCGAGTCTCCCTGCTCTGGCTCGTGATTTTCTTAATTAAAAAAATAGGAAATTTTACGATTTCCAGGATCTTGCCTACTGACAGTGGTTCTTGATAGGAAATATCCTCAGGATTATGGAAAAAAATAATTTTAAAAATCCCACTTGTGCGCAAAATTGTTAAAAATCGATTTTAATTCCAAAAAAAATCGAGGAAATTCGATTTTTTCAATATTAAACACCGAGGCTCGCTTATTATTATAAATTTACGTTCATATCAGGTAAAACTCGTTCAAAAAAAAGTCCCTAGAAAAAAAAATCGATATCTTCGACGTTTTCGAGATATTGATTTTTTATTTTCCGGATTTTTACGTTTTTTTATTTTTGATATAATATGATTTTGAATGTCAACATTTTTACTTTGCTACCCCTCGATCAAGAAATTTCTTTCTCAGATTTGAAATTGTTGACGAATTTTTGAAGATAGATCCAGCTCTTTGGGACCGGAGTGCAAATTATCAACAATTTTGACGAGAAACGAAGACCAAATAATGTGCGTGTTGCAAATTGTCTCTGAATATCGGAAAATGTTGCCTGATGCAAAAAAAAAAGAAACGATTGTAAAACAATTTTAATTCTGTATGGTCAACTTTTTTTTTTTCATTCTTTGAATAAACAATATTCCTTGAAACTTTGCAAGTTTTAGGCTTCCGGATTATTCTGAAATTTTTTTACCATTCATTATTGATTTCCTCAAAATGTTTTTCTTAAAAAAAAAAAAAAAATTATCCAAAATTTGTACTTAATTCTTGAGCACTGGAATGGAATTCCCTACGCATCATTTTCCTGTACAATCGAAAATAACGATTCGAAATTCAGGGAAGATTAAAAATAAGCAAAAAATACAACGCTATATAGTTTAAACAATGATTAAAAAATAATATACTAAATCAAAACAAGCGCGACTCGCGTGAAATATACGATCTACAGGGGGGACCAAGGGCTGAGAATGAAAATTTGAAAAAATTGGAGAGCAATTTTTTCGACATTCGGAGCCGATTTATGACCATCCGACATAATTTTTCATTCAACGACCACCCCAATGAGTACGGCTGCGGTTGTAGAAAAAATATTGAGGATCAATATTTCTTAAAGACATAGAAATTTGTGGGACCGATACTTTATTTTATTTCACTTTACTTAAATCGTCAATCATTATGTATGCTTCCAGTTTTTAAGTTTTCAAGTTTTAATGGTAGATTAATAATTTTAGGATACTTTAGCACAGGGAGAGAAGTCGCCAAAAAGCGCCAAAAAGTCGCTTAAGCAATACAAGCATGAAGCAGAAAGAATACGAGGACCTAGATTCAATGTTCGATAAAAAAATCTGCGTTAAGTAAAGTATTTGCGCTCTCATGTACTCCAATAATAATAATAATAATAATAATAATAATAATAATAATAGTAAAAATAATGAAAAAAAAAAAAATAACATAGATTGTTGTAATTATTTATTTTATAATCGTTAAAATGTATTCTTCGCCCGTTTAAAAATATCGCACGGCGAATAATATTGGGACGAATAAAAAAAAAATTTTTTTGAGTTCGACTCACAGTTCTATGGCGACGACTGCGTCGCTATCGGCCAGTATCTTATCGCGATGGGTGACGCTGCCTTCGTATACATTGATAGTCAGCGGATTACGCCTGTTTTGCAAATAATCCGCATTCAGCGGTATCGCCTTATCCTTGTGACGCTCCAGAGTATCTCTGTCTACGTCGACGCAGAGGATCTCTTCGACGCCCGCTGTGTGCTTAAGATAAGTCACAAAGCCGAGCTCCGCGCAGCCAAAGTCTACGACCTGGGGGCGGCAATTTTTTTGGGTCAAAAGAAAAATTTACGTACCGATTCAAAATAGGATCAAATCGTTTTGGCCACTGTATCCCGTCCCAATGTTTTTTTTTCACTAAAATTTTACTAATTTTACATTCGATAATTCTTGGACTGGATTCTTTCGTGGTTTTTTTTTTTTTTTTTTTTTTTTTTTTTTTTTTTTTTTTTTCGAAATTGCAGCGACGAAAACCGGACGAAAAGTGGCCAAGACCAGTCACCCCAAAAAAAAAATAAAAATAAAAATTACGACTCGTGAGAGCGTCGCTATTAGATAAGAGTACGAATTTTGTGGAGCGTGAAACGAGTCATCCGAACCTTCTTAATTTTTCCCTCATAGCGAGGATCAACGAGTACTTTACCAACGGCAAGATAACGCTGTATGTATGCCGGTGGTGAGAATCTCGGTGCTCTTGGACGAGTGTCCTCGTCGTCGTCGTAAGGCTCGAGAGGATCATTCCCGTTGTCGCATTTGCTCGAAGGATTCGCAACTACCGGCACGCACGAAACTTCGACAATCTCACTCGTTTCCTTGAGCCTGGCATACTGATAATTCTTGTAAACCATTTTCCCGATCAGATAAAGCACGTGAAAGAAGACGATAATCATGTTTGTATTGTGAAATAAACGTAAAATTTTTATGACAACAAGATTCACATCCCGGTGATCGAACCTGACATGTCGCAGACTGGCGGCCATATTGTTTTTGTTCCCGATGGCGCTCGACAATCTCCATTATCATTGGCTACCGTGCGTATTTGAATGAACCAATCGATTCGTCGCTTACGAGCCAGCGATGTTTATTTATATATATATTTTTTTTTCTTCAGTTATTAGCCCTGCACAGCTTGTCCGTTACGAAAAAAAAGGGCTCGCCGTCGAGTATTCTGACGACGTTGTTCCGAGGTAAATTGAATTAATTTATTGTGGATAGGGATAATAAAAACACGAGCATTCTTCTTCGATATATATAATATATATATATATAGTATAATTTATTTCATGATTCGATAATATTAAAAATAATACGTTTATATCTATGATGTCGATAGCCGTCTACTTGTGGATTTTTTTTTGCTAAAGTGAAGCGAACGCGCGTCATTTACGCACGATACACGGTGTATATTATTTTCATCTTTTCTCATATAAATTATCGCTATACATCATTGACTTTCGCACTCGTATATCAATCTAACTCTTAAATTATCATCGTATATATTCATATAGTTTTTGTATTCGTAATTACAAGCTCTTATACGCTTCGTTCTTTCACACATGCAGGATCAAATTTGCGCAGGATTATATATATATATATATAGCAACTCATTTAAAATTTTTATTATTACACTTTCATGTACACGCTCGCCAAAAGTTCTATACAAGTTTTCGATGCGTACTATTTTAATTTTTTTTTTGTTTTTTTTTGTTTTTTTAACAATTATGCGCTTTATCATATATTATGTGCAGGAGATCGCTTATAATGGCCGTTTAGGTTACAGCCCTCAGGAACATAAAATTCATTTTTCTTTTCTTTCGAAATTACACGATTATAGTGAATTTTCATTACAATCGCGAGTACTATCTACACAATCGCCTAAAATCCATTATATAGATTTACCACGATTTATTCTTTAATATTATATTTGCGGATAGTTCGTCGTGTATTATTATTTACAGGGAAGAAAAGGGGGGAAAAAAAAATGCAGAACTCTCTCGTCTCATTTGTAAATCTCACTCTTTGCATATAAACCCTCGTTTAAATTCAGATTGTCAATAGCTTCTCTATCTAACGTCAATCTTTCCATCGCTCACCGCTCTAGATCCTCCATTTTTGTTCTCGTATAACAGAATAAACATACCGCTATGTATTTATTATATTTTGTTGGCACCGCCATGAGATGGAGCGATATATTATATCAAGAGGATTTTTCGTAGGGAATAAATATCATTTAGAAAAATTCTTCAAATGTTTCTCGTATATCCCTGCAATTTTCATTAATTCGTATGCGATTGAAGCGGGTGCGCGCAAAAATTTATCTTTAAAAGATAGACGGGAGCACCTTACAGAGCTCATTACCGCTTATCGTTTAATAAAATATCGTGTACGAGGTATACACGCGGCTTATCAGTGCGGTAGAAATTTCGAACTTTCGAGTCATATCTTTCTTAAGGGAGAAAAAAAAACAAAAAATGATATCGCGAGCTCAATAATTCATGCTCCGTTTGATGCAAACCTGCAATTACATATACAGTAAGCCGGGGTTTTTTTTTTCTTTTTACGTAACCTTTAAAAAGTTGGCTGTTAGCCTGAAATGAAGCCTCGTGATAACCGAAACTCGGTAGCAAAATTCTAAAAGGTGACTCATCCGGTTTGAATTTTTCAAACACTCCAATCGAAATATCTCGAAAACTAAACAAGTTGGGAAGCTGTTTTTTATTTCATTTTGTAGATAATCAAATTAAAAAAAAAAAAAGAACGTGATTATTATACACCAAAATGTTCATCTTGTACTCGATAAATGAATGAAGATGCTCATTACCTCGCAAATTTTGATTTCACTCGTTTTCTAATCTGGATACAAATTATGTCACGCAAACTATTTCATGAAAAATTAAATTATCTACGCGATATGTCTCTTAAATTTTCTCTCTATCTTTGACCGCTCGCTGCACAGTTCAAAATAAAAATTTAAAAATTGATAAATTCTTCGATAGGAGAATTTTTCCATTTTAGCTCACAGAAACTTTTCCAATTAATTTGAGTTCAACTATTTTGAAACGCAGTGAAACACGCTAGGAGTAGACTATCGCAGAATAATTCCTTTCTATACCTGAATAATAAGACTTTATCACCGGCGCAACTGTACAATTTATTGCTGGTAAATGAAAATTTGAATTTTCGCGCCTTAGGGCTACGCGCCCGCGTGATCGATAATTTTTTCACTACTTCTCCCTGTACCCAGAGAGGAGTCCGCGTTGGTCCAAGAGTTCTATTATATATATTGTATATTATATATATATAATATATATATATATAATATAATATATATACATATATAATATGGTCTATTAACCAAAAATGAGGAACAAAAGCAGTTCGTCATGCGAGTCGTTTACAATCATGGCAAAGAATTTCCGAATTGTAATAAAACGAATTTCTATAAATAAACTCTGGAGCAATTTCAAAATGATAAACTCGTTTTTTCAATTTTTATTTCAAACTATATTGCAAGCGGTAGAAGATACAGAAATACAACACGTATCCTGTAAATAATTGAATTTTCTATGAAATAGTTCGCGTGCCATTATTTGTATCAGCTTGGAACACGAGTGAGATAAAAATTTACAAGGTAATGAGCAGCTTCATTCATTCATTCAATTCACCCAACTTTAACATTTAGGTGCACGGTAGTCTCGATCTTTTTTATAGAAAATTTGATTATCTACAAAATGAAGTCAAAAACAGCTTACCAACTTGTAGTTTTCGAGATATTTTGGTTAGTGCGTTTGAAAAATTCAAACCAGATGAGTCACCTTTTGGAATATTTTACCACCGAGTTCCGGTTTCGCGAGGCTTCGTTTGAAACTAAAAACTAAACTTTCGAAAGATACGTAAGAAGTAGAAAAAAAAAAGTTTAAAAAAACCGGCTTAATATACAGTCTTCTTGAAATGGAAAAAAAAAAGCATAAATAAACAGAAATTTTCTTCATAAATTTTTTTGAACATGATTGCAAAAATTGAGCTTCAAGGTTTACCATGTCGCGGTTTACAATAAAGTCTGAGAGGACCCTGCTTGCTCGTTCTTATGGCGAATAATTGTAATTTGTAATTGACAAAAAGGGATTTTTTCATCGACAGGCTCTGTTTGCTCGCTTTATTTTTGGCACAATAGCCCACAGTAGATGGCTGGGATTGGTATTTTTTTTTAAATTATTTTTGCCTTGCAAAGAAGAAGAATGCTTACGTATCAACGAATTCGCGGTAAAAATTGATTCGCGTGATCGGAAAATGGATTGAACCGTATAGACTTCACTCCGATTTACAATGTTATGATAGGCCACGCGAGCCAAAAGTGAATAACGATTTCGTTTTTTTCTCTCGTTTTATTCGTGCGGAAAAAAATTAATTTTGGACAAGATTAAAAATTTATATTCCCTCACGCGGCGTATACTCGACGAAACTTGCAGACGACGCGCGCACGCCGTATCTATTATGTTTTTATTCTTTTCGATTTAAAAGAAAGAAAAAAACACGGGAAAAAAATAATCCGCGCATCGCGAGAGTGATCGGATATCGCGAGTGATTGTATATTATTGAGTTTTAATGAACGAAGTCGCGCGCGAGTTTTACGATAAATATTATATATATATATATATACATATATATATCACAAGTGGCAAAAAGTGTACAAAAGTGCGGTGTGTGATTGAAGTAAAATTTTTGCCTCGCGAGAGGGAGCTAGGAATAACGCGGACGACGCGATGTGTGAGGTAAGAAAGAAAGAAAAAAAAAAAGAAAAATTCAAACATTTATTCAAATACTTTCGGTGTGGAAAAAATGTTGTCTCAGGCGTACGACTGATCCAACGATATAGCTATTTTGTTTCCCTTCTCAACCCAATTTCTCAGCCTGCCGCGCAATTCCTCGAGACTCTTGGACTTTGCTTTATTTATTCTCTTGTACTTGACGTCTTTTGGCTTTGTTACGGATCTGTGATTGCTCATTACCCGATTATACGTGACCTGCGCCTGCTGGCCCTCGTCCCGGGGTCTCTGCTCGTTCGGCGGTGAATCCGATTCTTGCGCGAGACGCTCAAAGCTACCGTAGAGATCCTGAAGTCTTCCCTTGCCCCCGCTTGTCGCCATTATCATTCTGGCTCTACGGCTATCCTCGCTCTCCGAATTTTCCGTCGATTCCGATGGTTCCTGATTGTTTTCACTGTCGGCGTCCTCCTCGACCGAATAAACCGTCTCGAGGATCTCCGGCCTTCTCAGATAACCGTTGCTTCGTCGCATCGATGAATATTTGCTCGATGGCTCGACCGCGTCCGACACCGAACGTATCACCGTCACATCCGTGATGTTTGAACGAAATCTGTGTTTTTTTTTTTTTTTTTTTTAATTGAGATAACAGTAAATTCAACAATTAGTCCAGTCATTCTAGCCAAAAGAGTTCACAATGCAATATTCTAACAGAATTAATTTTGTTTTTGGGAAAGGCAAAGTTGGCAGGACGCAGGAGGGTTAAAGCTTCATCCGCCATCTTGGAAAACACGTTTTATCAAATATCTCGTCAACCGTGCATCTTGCGATAAAAATAGTTCAATCCTTTTTTGCAGATAAGGAAATTTTCTACAACTTTTATTGCAAACTTTTTCCTGTATGGTGCATGGTTTTTTATTTATAACACGGCAAACTTTTCACATCAACCGTTAACATTTTTTTTTTCAATTGAGAGAACAGTAAGTTCAACAATTAGTCCAGTCATTCTAGCCAAAAGAGTAGGTTTACAATGCAATATTCTAACAGAATTAATTTTGTTTTTGGGAAAGGCAAAGTTGGCAGGACGCAGGAGGGTTAAAGTTTCATCCGCCATCTTGGAAAACACGTTTTATCAAATATCTCGCGAACCGTGCATCTTGCGACAAAAATAGTTCAATCCTTTTTTGTAGATAAGGAAATTTTCTACAACTTTTATTCCAAACTTTTTCCTGTATAGTGCATGGTTTTTTATTTATAACACGGCAAACTTTTCACATCAACCCTTGACGTTTTTTTTTTTTTTTTCAATTGAGAGAACAGTAAATTCAACAATTAGTCCAGTCATTCTAGCCAAAAGAGTAGGTTCACAATGCAATATTCTAACAGAATTAATTTTGTTTTTGGGAAAGGCAAACTTGGCAGGACTCAAGAGGGTTAAGGCTTCATCCGCCATCTTGGAAAACACGTTTTATCAAATATCTCGTGAACCGTGCATCTTGCGACAAAAATAGTTCAATCCTTTTTTGCAGATAAGGAAATTTTCTACAACTTTTATTGCAAACTTTTTCCTGTATGGTGCATGGTTTTTTATTTATAACACGGCAAACTTTTCACATCAACCGTTAACATTTTTTTTTTCAATTGAGAGAACAGTAAGTTCAACAATTAGTCCAGTCATTCTAGCCAAAAGAGTTCACAATGCAATATTTTGACACAATTAATTTTGTTTTTGGGAAAGGCAAAGTTGGCAGGACGCAGGAGGGTTAAAGCTTCGTCCGCCATCTTGGAAAACACGTTTTATCAAATATCTCGTCAACCGTGCATCTTGCGACAAAAATAGTTAAATCTTTTTTTGTAGATAAAGAAATTTTCTACAACTTTTATTGAAAACTTTTTCCTGTATAGTGCATGGTTTTTTATTTATAACACGGCAAACTTTTCACATCAACCGTTAACGTTTTTTTTTTTTTTTTTCAATTGAGATAACAGTAAATTCAACAATTAGTCCAGTCATTCTAGCCAAAAGAGTAGGTTTACAATGCAATATTCTACAGAATTAATTTTGTTTTTGGGAAAGGTAAAGTTGGCAGGACGCGAGAGGGTTAAAGCTTCGTCCGCCATCTTGGAAAACACGTTTTATCAAATATCTCGCGAACCGTGCATCTTGCGACAAAAATAGTTGAATCCATTTTTGTAGATAAGAAAATTTTCTACAACTTTTATTGCAAACTTTTTCCTGTATAGTGCATGGTTTTTTTATTTATAACACGGCAAACTTTTCACATCAACCGTTGACGAGATATATTTAGCAATAATCATGTTTGGAAAAGTTTGCCGCGTTATAAATAAAAAACGATGCACTATGCAGGAAAAAAGTTTCGAATAAATGTTGTAGAGAATTTCATTATCTAGAAAAAAAGGTCTCCACTAATTTGTCGCGTAGACAATTACAATTACTCGAAGCAATTTTAATTTATTTTGAGTGGTGCACAACTATTTGGAGTAAACTTGTATTTTTTTTTGTTTGGCTAATTATAATTACTATCTAATTTTTTTTTTTACCTCAATTGGAATTGATCGAGGTTACGTTAATTTTTATCAATGATAATATTCGTGTAAAAGTGCGTACCTCGGTGGTGCGGGATCGTCGGCAGCTTCCTCGAGGACGACAGCGCTGTCGCTGTCGCCGAGGCTGTCGAGACGATCAAGAGCATCGCAGGGTGGCGAATCTCTCGTACTGCTGTTCCTCTCGGCCAATCGACTCTGCAATTGTCTGATGACTCTCTGCTGTCGTAGAATAATTGCCTCGCGCTGAGCAAGACTCGCCTCGATCTCCTTCTGCTTTCTGCACAATCTCGACTCGAAGAGCAACAATTGAGACGAAAGGGTTCGCAGCTGTTCGGCCTTTTCCTTCGTTAGTCTCGCAACGAGATCCTCCTGCGCGCGGGGGCAAAAATAAGAAAAAAAGAAAAAGTTTTTATTCATCGAAGCTTCCCTCTCCTCGTCATTGTATTACACGATTTCTCAATCCTAGCTCAAGTAAACCCTAAAACTCTCAGGATCCGTGGGACCGTCCCAGCACAAAGTGCAAAATTAAGATTTCTTCGCATTCTGGACTTTCTTCCTTCTTCAAATCCACATATCTTGAGGGTCTTTGATTCTTTGGACTTTTCGAATGTATGAACTTGGTCCTTGATCGATTCTCTCGATCGATTGGATCCATTTTAGGGCTAATTACGATAAATAATTAGAGTGAGCTCCGTGAGAGACCTAAATGTGTTAAGCACGTTTGTAAAAAAAACAAGTTGGTTGATCCAGGGCTGGGTGGACCTTTCCAGTTATTGACTTTTGGAACGGTTAAAACGGATGAAGTTATTTTAGGACAAACATCGTTATCGGTGGACGTTATTGGGTTCATAGTCGAAGTAATTGGATTCTTATTGAGCGTGCGTGGTTATTACATAGAGTTGGTAAATTTGACGGGAGACAAAAATGCGGAAACCCCGAAACTACGTTTCAGGAAAGAAGGGAACGAAACGAGAACCATCAAACAGGAAGAAGCATTGTGTCTTCTTGGTAAAAAAAAAAAACTGAGTACTTCTGTGGTATCACGATCCTCAGCGTTCGTGTTTCGATGCTTTTACTGAAAAAAAAAACGAGAATAGAGCTTGCATCATGCTCGATGGAGCATGACTGGGGCTTTGACAGTCCGCTTCTCTCAGACTCGCAATTATTTCCGGAGAGACAAAGAGACGCTCGTTGGTAAAATGGTTTGGGAAATAAAGCTGGGCTTGGGGCTATTCCATGCAGCTCTTGTCTATCGCGCTCAAGAATCGAATGAGTGAGAGAGACCATCAACTTGGTTTATTCGACTATGTCTGGTGAATGTGGAATTCACAAAACTGACTTTATCATTCATCTTCTGTTTCTCGTTGATCCTATCTTCTTGCATTTTTCTCAGATCGTTGCGTCAAGATAACTTCAACGGTACAGTCGAGTTAATCAAGTTTGAAATTTCACCATTTGTTTGTTGAAGCTTTCAAATGGAAATTGGGGTTAATGCAAGTGATTCGGGTGGACTTTAGGCTCATTTTGTGCACGCGATATGATAGTCTAGTTTTGCAAATTTATAACTCTACCCAATAACAACTCTAATATAGAATTTAGGTTCTCCAAGCAAGCCTACGAAATTACAACTCTAATGGAAAACAACCTTATCGAATAACACCTCTGCCCAAAAACAATTCGATCCATTAAGATCCCCACTCAATAACATCTCCATCAGAACGAGCCTTTCGCTAACATCTCTCCAAGTCTACCACAGATAACAAAACACTCCGGTGTAGCAGACAAGAAGTTACCGGCCTCTTATCCGGTAGACTTGCAATTGGGTAGAGCTTTTAGCAAAAGCCTTTTTCCTGTAGAGATGTTTCGAAGATGTTCGAAGAGTCCAAAACTTCTGGCAGGGATTTTATTGGGTATAGTAAAGTTTTCGGGTAGAGTTGTAAGTACGTCGTTGTCTTTTAATTAAAATTCGTGAAATTGTATTACGATTTCGATGAACTAACGAATAAATATTGGACAATAATTCTGGATTTAGCTCCTCGATCGAAGAATAACGTTTGGACAATTTCAATGTTATCCAATTGTCGATGATATAACAATTTTTACAGTTGCACAAAAATTTCACAATGAATCTGTTCGATCGCGGCAACTTTCACCAGGAATGGGTAAAAACAATTGAAATTTTTACAGATTGACACGACTGTACTATTATCAATATTTTTTTTTTCAAATATCGAAGGAGCAGTGAAACTGTGCTGCTCACGATTGCATTCGCAACGTTCGATCTTTCCGCTATCTCAAAGAGTATATCACTGCACAGGTGTGTCCGTTCTATAGGCTGCCCTGAAACGTTTGAATGCGAAAATTTCTCGCGATATCCCCTTTTTCTCACGTTTCTCCGTGTCTCGGGACTCGTCTCACAGACACAGTAAACTCAATTTTTCTTCTACTCGTTACGCGGGGTTTCCCTCTTTCACGCGGAATATGTCATGGGGAGGTAGAAGGTTGATGAAACGAAGACAAAAGAAACAGTTAGAAAGATTAAATGCCTTTGAACTCCCTTCTCTCCGTCTCGTTTCTTCGCTATACTTTCGATTCTACGACTGATTGGAAGTTGCCCCATTCGAGAGGAAACCTCGAAAGAGCTTTCGATTTAACGAGCTCATCGTTGATGGCTAACGGAGGATGTGTATCAGCTCTATATAATATGAGCACATTTATAGCGCGCACTTTCAATGTGGGAAATAACAGAGAGCATGCGGAATCCGCTATAAAAGAGGCGGGAGATTTTCGAAGCAAATAATTTATACCTGCAATTTGAGAGTCCTTCGCCAGGCTAGCATCTGGTGTGCCTGGGCCCTTTGCCTCGCCCTAAGCGCCGCTATAACCGACTTTGCTTCCTCCAATGACGTAACCTCAACCTCTATACTCTCGCGATGAAGCTCGTGACTCGTTATCGCGCTGCAATCGTTGCTTATACGACCCTCGGTCAGTGTAGCCAATTGATGACTGCTCTCCAGCGAGGTCTCGTCGAAACTGCAAAGCCATAATATGCAGAGAAAATTTTTTAGTTTGTTTCATATTGTTTTTTTTTTTTACACAGTACAGTTTTATGTTGCGAATAGGCATTCGCAAGCGAAGCGATGAAACAAAAATGGATAGGCGATTGTTAGTTGTTCGTTCGATAATCACATAGGATTCGAAAGTATATATGCGCATGTACTGAACAATTAGCCCCACATAAATTCACGTCGCACTGTAGCGAGAGGTAATAACCGATAGGTGATATGGTTCGAGGAGACTGGCACTTTTTTCTCTTACAATCGTGAGGACCTACTGTATTTTTGATTAACGCAGTTCACTAATAATAATAGTAATTCTGACGATAATAATGGTTCACTGTGTATGTATATCTTTGGTATAACAACGTTCCGGACCAAATTGTCCCTCCGTTAGCCACCTGGCTTCTCAACTCGTTATCACGAGCCACCTGCTCGTTTCTCGTTTCGGCAATATGAACTTGGCGGACTCCATCGATAATACCCTACACACTCCCGCCAGAGTTACACAGAATTGAAAAACGAAAAATTTCGAAGAAACTCGAGTCAGATCTTTCATAGAGCAAGAATACTTCAATCTTGAGTTTATCCACTCTGTTTAATCAATGAAAGAGCATCTCAGTCTTGTTGGAATATGATTTTATGTTCGATTGATCAGGAAATTCTAATTTCTCACGATGCAAATGATCCGGGAAACTTTCTTCGAACCCCCCAATGGTACTCCTATTAGTAAACACAGGTAAAGTTAACACGCAGACGTTACGAAGTAAATATTAACTTCATTAGCTGGAAATTTGTCGAATATTCGATTAATCAGACTTCAAAGACTTGTTTGGTAAGATGTTGAGAAAAATTGTCATCTCACGAGATGACGGACTTCGGTATTCTCAAAGAAGCGATGAACCACTGCCGAAAGTCTGCGCCAATATTGAAGAATTTTGAGAAACTTTTTTATTCATTTTTTACACGCGGTTAAAAATTTCATATCGAGAACAATTTGCGAAATGACAATGGCGTTTCTCGAGTACTCGAGTCTTTGCTATCGCAAGATCCATTCAATATGGCTCTCCCTCTGGCTTACAGCCCCCCCCCCCCCCTCCCGATCCTTCTGCCCTAGCGCTTTTTTCTTCATTCAGAGTCTAGACGCGAAATGATTTAAATATGTTCATCGATTTCGCTAGTGCATTGCAAGCTGTTAGGGGTTCTCGGATGAGGTATCTCGAACATGATGAATTAGAGGAGCAGAGTGGCATGACGAGAGATCCTGCGGTTTTTTGGTCTGCCATCCATTTACGTTCCCAGACCAATCCTAATTATCAAGGCGGTTTTCTCTCTCTCTCTCTCTCTCTCTCTCTCTCTCTCTCTCTCTCTCTCTCTCTCTCTCTCTCTCTCTCTCTCTCTCTGTCTCTCATTCTCTATCTATCTATCGTGGTCTAAGTGTCTTCAGAGAACGTGAACCAAGACCTTTTGGCCTTTTGGCCTCGCGCCGGCTTTTCTTAGGATCTAATCTAAACCCTGACGCTATATTTTGCTATTGTGTTCATTAAGCTCAAAGACGTTGTAGCTCTCTGGTTCGGTGGTTAACGATATCTCATTACGCTCCCAGCCTCGAAAGTTCACAGCGATAGCGCGCGTGTGCTCTGCTAACACACAAATCGACGATCCGTGCATAACGAAGTTCAAGCTTGATATTCGACGCCTGATTACTGATTATCGATCTACGAGAGTCAAACACGATCCTCGCTTCAACGAGCACTTTGACTCCCATCGAACGATCATTGTTGGCCTGATAAATATTTATTCCCCCTCTTCATTGCTAAACCAAACATATCTAATTCGATGAAAATTACGGTTTCCTGTGTACCGTAGCTTGAAAAATTCTATCATATATTGTAGCTACACGTAATCTCTTCCTTCATGAGTTTTCACTAGTTTTTAATAGGACAAATATTCAGTTGCTGGCATTGAATCCCGGTCGCTGTATATATGTTTATATATTTTTACTGTTAGCTCTCGGAACTTTACACCAGTTCCTCTGTTCACTGCTGCATGCCAGGTTTTTGGCAAATGAAACCACGAAACTTTGGGCAAAGAGGCATCAAACAGAAGAGATAAACAAAGCGAGTTAGCTCGGTTCGAATCATATGTAATTGCATTTGGCACGGTATAGGATTATTTTTTTTTCGAAGCAACGAGTGCATATAATTGCATATGCCAGACTAATTATTTGTGCTCCAATAAAGAATCGATTAGTCCAGAGATTTACTTAACTGAAACGTAAGAAAAAATGTTGGTATTGCATTTGAATATAAAGATTTATTTTAATAAAAAAAAAAAAAAAAAATTGTCTTTCAGTTAAATAAATGTCAATTGAATCTTTTCGATTTTAAAGATGCACGGGCCCGTACAGTCGTGTCAATGAAAGTGGTGAATGTTAGAAAAAAAATATATTCGTTCCATGCTCGGTCCAATATAACGACGACTCGTTCGATTAAAGAATTATTTAGATTGTGAAGTTTATCTAAACTCGTTTTTTTTTTTTCCGATGAAATTTCCCATAATCTTCCGACGAACAGTGACAAGCAAGATAAATTAAAACTCTGATCATTGTTACAGAGTTATTCACCTCCTTGTGACGATTACGATAAGCCAAGCAATCTTCCAATGTAGATCGTTTATTCATTTCTACGTTAGCCTTTCGTGTATCGAATCCAAGCCATGTCCGCGGGGAGAAACTTTAATTTTGTTTTTTTTTAATTTTCTATTCACGACATTTTCAGTCTACGACTGTACGGTCAGAGTACATCTATAAGCAGATTTTTGTCAACTCACTCAGTGCACGTGTATAAGATTTAAATCGTGACGAAAACTATCGGTTTCACGTACACATTTTTGTTTATTTATTACGGGAACCGAATAAACATATGTGTAGCTAGCAAATTCGATGAAAAAATATTCGTTGGTTGAAAATTTGGCGAATCGGTTCCAAGCGGTTTCGAGGATAAACTCGGGCTACGTGCCAGGTTGGATTATATAGTTACGTTTAGGCCATTACCGCTTCGTACTGCGATCCGGAACTAAATCGCGTCGCGAAGATTCGAGATTCGATCATCGACGGAGCGACATATATATATATTCATGGTCTTTTTTATAACTCACCATTAACCCCTCGGGTACGGGGTACGTACATGGAGGAAACTTTTTGTCCTACTATATAATAGCCGGGGTTAGTATTATAATTTAAATAAATGTGTGTGCCAAAAACTATACCGGAGACATCACGAACTTTCAAAAACAATTGATCAAATGTAATGTGAGAGCTTCCGGAAGGCAGCAAAGACGAATTTTATGATAGTTATAATTATGCAAGTTTCGGGACCATTATCACCAAAAGGACAAATCCCCCTGCACGAAGTACACGAAGAGTTAAGTGCGATTTTTCTTTGGAGTTTCAACAGCAACGATTACAAATTCACCTCGTTATAGCGACATTAGCCACATCTATACATGTATATATATATATATATATGTATAATATACATACACACAGAGTCTTAATACCTATCAACGAATTCAGCGTCGTGCCAAGTTATCCGTTCGATTTATACGTGCGCTGAATCGTTCGTTTCACACGACATCGGTAGTGTACAACAACAGCGATAAAGCGTGAAAAAGGAGAGAATCGCGAAAAAGGTATGGCAAACGATAAAGCGCCTTTTTTTTTCGTGGCTTAACTTATCTGTCTTATCATCGCACTCTTCTTCTCGTTGGTCTGGGTCGTCTTGAACTTTTGTTCCGGCACACTCTGTACAAGGTGTATATATACATTTTTATTTCCGTTTTTGCCTCGCGCGAAGAACAGGGAAGAACTTTCTTTTGCATCGAAACGCAAAATCGTGGTCTATTCTTTCGAAAGCAAAAAATAAGGAAAAAAAAATCCCCCAATGCGTTAGAGAGTGATCGGCTGAGAGTGTTTCATCTATTCTGTAAAAGTTCCTTCAGATTGAATATTCTTCCGAAAGTTGTTGATGGTCGTTTTGGTACCTATGCCTCTTTCTCTCTTAGCTCGCTAACTCTGTCCGCTTTTGTCGACGCGCGAAGTGCAACTGATGTCGGTGGAGTTTGCGAATTTCAATCCGCGCCACCACCACATCGGACGAGTCATGGTATTGGAGAGTAGTAACCCCAGAGAGAGAGAGAGAGAAAAAGGGAGAGAGAGTTAAAGGGATAGTCTCCGTTATCCTTTAGCTAAACTCTCCCTCTGGCATATTCCCCACAAGCGTATTATAAGCATACGCCTGAAATGTGCATGCGCTTATTACCGGAACCAGCAGGAGGTAATTAATGGCACGCAAATATACGTATGTCCATACACAAATAGTTTGGTCAAATTTACTTCTCCATCCGTTTTGCACAACTTTCGTCCCTATAACTATACGTATCGTATGTTTTAGGGAGTGTGCGTTATCACGTCCCTCAAATCACAGGTGGACGTAGCAGAAGGTGCGTGCATCAAGATAATTAAGGAGGAAAGAGTCAGCAACCCCTCTTTCCCCTCTGTCTGTCTGTCTGTCTCTCTCTCTCTCTCTCTCCCTCTCTCTCGTTAATTGCAAATTTTTTGAACAGCTATATCGTTCATGACACGGTTAGTTGCATACTTCGTGGGTACAATAGCGATCAAAAGTATTTTACAACCTACAAAACGTTTTAAAGCATTAAAACCATGCGACTATGTTCATTTTCGGTAAACATTGACTGTGCCACACGGGTCGCAGAATGACCCAACAATCAAAAAGAGCAATATCGAAGGAGCTTGACTCAGAATTTGACACACACTTTTGGGGTCCCTGGGATCCCAGCACAAGGTGTGCAAATTTTTTATGAAAAAACTTTTGATCCTTATAGTGCATAGTCGATATAATTGGGGTGAAAAAAGAGAGAAGAGTGGAAGAGCGGAGAAAGGCTTGAGAGCCTCGGGCTATAACGACAGGTGTGGACTCTGGGCAGATGTTTCGTATTTATAATTTTGAAAAGAAAAAAAAAAATAGGCTTGATGTTGGGTCTAAGCACGATGGACAATCTCACGCGCGCACTGAATTAGAGAAAATTAAAGAAGAAGATCGAATTTTATTTCTTTTTATGCACATCTTGTTGCGAGTCGCGAAACTTTCTGCGGCGTCTTGTAACATCGCATCGTTCCGGTTACGTCGGCGTACGAAGTGCAACTGCTACTGCCAAATCCGCGGGAGCTACGTGCCGCCTCGACGTACATAGTGAATTATGCACCCCCGCACCATCTCGTCCCCTGTGCCATGTACAACATAGTTGAAATACATGAAAACCAGCAAGAGCAAAATGTCGTCATAGTAATACAAGAGCAGCCAATTCTGCATCACGTTCATACATCCTGACATTGATGCCCTCTCTCTTTCGTTTTCTCGCTGCTTATACATGTATTCATAATACATATATGTTGAGTGTTAGCAAACTAAAAGGCCGCACCACTTAGAACATGTTAAGTGACGTCTTCTTGTTTGATAGAAATCGATGCACATATTGTGCCTACATATACGTAGGATCGCAGAAAAATTTAGGCTTCGGGTGACTAGACTGGGATTCGGCCCTATACCCAATTCCTCTACAATGCGTACTTAGTTCTTTCTGGGGGACCTCGCTCCCTGCGTATATATGTTTAGTGATATTATTTTTGTATTTAAAAGCGATCAGTGGGACGATGACATTCATATGGAATCCTGAAATTAATGTAAAATTTAAATTGAAAACAATCAAGATATTGAGGCGAATGTATATTGGCGTTCTTTGAGTCTCAATCAAAGTTAAGGCCATTTCGATATTCTTAGTTTTCTGAAAAGGATCTAACCGAATCGAAATTTTTATAAAAAGTTCCAAAATCCAATCTGAAAATACGATAACCAAAACACTGCCATATTTATATTTCGTGACTTCCGGTTGGCAACCGCATTGCTCGTGCAGCACGTGCAGTAGCTAATTACCGCGATTTTACTTTTCGTTTTGCTCTTTTATCAACTTCCATCGAGAAAAGTTGGAAGGTTCGTGGTCGTTGACAAAAGACAAGCGGTAATTAACGCTCTCTGCTTGATATGCCACTGCCCGCCTTGCAGCGGGGGCTGCGCGTATATGTACATGTTGATGACATCCAACATTCTCACACCGATACAGCCCCCGGTGCCTTGTTGAGCTTGAGCATGTTAAAGCTCTTGAGTTAGCTCGGAAAACAGAGATGCGGCGGGAAGTTTTTCACGGTACTCTAGCAATTGAGGTTTAGGTCCCATGCACATAGCTAGGCTTCTCACGTAGGTGCTCGTTATCACGGGCTAAAATGTTAGGAAGAAATAGCCGAGGACATCTCGCCTCAATGATACTCAACACCGAGTCATTCGTATTATAAAAAAAGGCAAAGGTAAAAGTGATGAAGAACAATGAAAAAAATGTCTCTCGCGGTGGTTGAAAACTTTCTTGATGACAAAATGAACATTGGTGCTGGAGTCGTGGATTCTAAACTTAGAAAGTAACACATATTTACGATCGTCATGATAAAGAAGAACGACGACAAGCCTTATTGCGGAAAAAAATAATCGAAAGGGTACTAGAATCAATATAAACAATGATGAAACAAAGCTCGAAGGAAATGCACATTTACAATTCTGCTCAGAACATCACTACCCAATCACATTGTTACCACAATTCAGGCTCGTCGAACAAGCCTACCAAATTACATCTCTGCCGGAAAGCAATTATACCAGGAGCAATGCATAACATATCTATATACCCAATAACATCGCCGCACTGGAATAAACCTTTCCCTAACATCCCTACCCAATTACGAGTCTACCAGGTAACAATATACCATCAGCCACACCGGAGAGTTGTTATCAGGTAGACTTGTAATTGGTTAGAGATTTTAGGAAAAGCTTTACTCTGGTAATGATGTTACATCTCTACCTAATTACAAGACTACCAGATAACAACATATCACCAGCCACACTGAAGAGTTGTTATCTGGTAGACTTGTAATTGGCTAGAGATTTTAGAAAAAGCTTCACTCTGGCAAAGATGTTACATCTCTACCCAATCACGAGTCTACCAGATAAAAACATACCATCAGCCATACAGGAGAGTCGTTATCTGGTAAGACTTGTAATTGGCTAGAGATTTTAGAAAAAGCTTCACTCTGATAAATATATATTACATCTCTACCCAATTACGAGTCTACCAGATAACAAAATACCATCAGCCACGCCGGAGAGTTGTTATCTGGTAGACTTATAATTGGCTAGAGATTTTAGAAAAAGCTTCACTCTGATAAATATGTTACATCTCTACCCAATCACGAGTCTACCAGATAACAAAATACCATCAGCCACGCCGGAGAGTTGTTACCTGGTAAACTTGTAATTGGCTAAAGATTTTAGGAAAAGCTTCACTCTGGTAAAGATATTATATCCCTACCCAATCACGAGTCTACCAGATAACAAAATACCATCAACCACGCCGGAGAGTCGTTATCTGGTAGACCTGTAATTGGCTAGAGATTTTAGGAAAAGCTTCACTCTGATAAACATATTAGGTGTTGCTCACACCTGGTGTATACTTGTTTTGTGGTAGTCTTGTTCGGAGAGCTTAAATTCTAGAATAAGTGTCATAGGATAAAGTTCCTGGGTCTTCATCTTAATGTTACTGAAGTAGTACAAATATGGTATCTCGATATAACTATAACTCGAATGCTCCTTGCATTTGCGAGAATGCTGATGCGAGATTCTGCGAGATTCCAAAGAGATGCGAGGGAAAAAAAATGTCTGGCAGATTATGAAACTGGAACGAGGGCACACTGGGGAGGTGGATTTAGGGAAAATAGTCTTTATAGATGAATTTGTTGTTCATCCTATGGCGAATCCTGTTCCGAATATATACGACGAGAAAACCCTCCCCGGACGAATGCGGATATGTTCCTGCAGGAATTTCAACGAGGATAAGGCTTTGCTTCAACTCTTCAAGCATACTTATATATTATACATCTAGCTACATTCAAATCCTTTTTCCAATTTCTCTCCGCGTGTTTCTTGGGTGTCCCTCGTACTCCATCTCACGTTTCTCACGTTTTTCTCTCGCTCTCTTGCTCGCTCTCCCATCTCTTCTAATCTTTAGCAGTTTTCTGGCATATGACAAGCAATTTTTTCTTGACACATTCCGGAAGGTATTCTTATTCCTTTTATATATGAATTTTCCTGTATCCATTGGGTTTCAATTTTCACAAGGTTGCTGGAAACTCCGTAAATCTTTCTTTTTCATTTTTATCTTGGCACAATGGTGTTTTTCCATCGTTTTTGTTTACGTTGATAAATTGCCGCAGCATAAAGCTTGAACGAATTAGCCATAATAGAGACAACGTGCTCATTTGTACATGTACAAATGGACGTGATTGATTACTTTGTCAACGATTCAGTGTACTCGCATAAATCTTTATTGGAGGATTTTGCACGATCTCCGTGATATTATGAGCAAACGGTTATGTAATTTTCTACGTGAAAATACGTGTCCGTTGATCCATTGGGGAAAACACCCTTTCTGATATGGTCAAGTGAAATATGCACTTGCAGCATATCTGATTTATGCCTGGATTTATCGAACGAACGCTCTCTCGCCAAATTATATTATATTCCTCTGAGAGTATACGAAGTTATTGTTTCAACACGTGCTGCAGCCTCTTTATCTGAGAAAAACAAAAACGTTTTCCGGCCCGCTGAGGGATGCGATAACAATGTTTGTTTGGTTTTCTTCGGTGTACTCGCATATATATATGAACTCACAGCGTCGAGAGACCACCCGCGTGGCAAACCAACCAAAAGCCCTGTTTACTCTCGTATGCTCTCGAGGGATAAATTTGCAAAATATCAAAGTGTAAGGAAACGTTGTAGCTATTTTTGCTTATTCAATGATGCCCGGACAAAAGTGGTGAAAAAAAAAAAAAAAAACTGAGAAAGCAGACATAGGTGGAGAGATCTCATTCACGTGTAACATGTGCGATAGGAATAAGAGAGAGAGAGATCGGTATAGGGTGTAGAATGAAGTTTATCCTCACGACCGGAAGTCCGGACGAGGAGATATATGCTGAAGAGAAACGACCGACGATTCTGAACGATAAAAATATAACCGACCGAAAGAAGGGGAAATTCTTGAATGGCTTATTTCACTTTTTCACGGTTATACTCCGTTTTTTTTTTCTTCTTATTTTCAATTCTAAATATATCCAAAACCTCGACCATATTCATCGCTTAAGAATATACAGAATTGCATATGTACCGTGCAAGTCCCGCTGGAGTCAAATTTCACACGAACCGTTCGAGAGCTTGCTCTGCAATTCCTCGAGGAATTTTGATGCTCTCGCTGTTTCGTAATTTTCGTAATTTTCGAGATTAGAAACAATGACGATACCATGAATTATTTCAATGGAAAAGTGAGAGCTCAAGAAGAAACAAAACGTATTTCGCGAGTTCTGTTCGCACTTGATTGCGATAATTGCTCCGGGAATACCGCAGAAGGAATTCGTAGGGATATGAGAAACGGAAGTAGAAATTTGCACGTTGCAGGCGAGCGATACATAGAGGAGATGATGTTTGGAGAAACGAGGAAGAACACATTGTAGGTAACAATGGAGTACCGGCCATTAAGGTAGTTCTATCGTGGTAACTAATCCATAAGATTCAAATTTTTTTTTTTTTATATCTTCAATTTTAATATATTTATTCATTTCGCGAAACGTCAATGCCCCTTATCGACCTAATTACGGAGAAATTAATAGTTGAAAATGCCAGTTCCTCAAGGCAAATTTGCTTCGGCATATAGAAGAACCGATTTCCGGTCACTTTAAAACGATATATCTTATCGAAAATCCAAAAGATTCTTACAAAAAACGAGACTTAGATTCATTAAACACGTAAAAATCTAACGGGCCTAAAAAAAAATATGATTGTCGACCAATTTTTTAAGCTATACTGATTTTAATACGAGCATCCGGGTAGTGATACACAACTTATGGCATAATGTCGTGACGGTGAAAAAATGTGGCAACGCGATATCGTAACGAAAGCGGTATTTGACAAGTCGAACAACATAACCTCTCCGCGTCAACGTCAATAGAGCGGGCGAGAGAGTGAGAGGGCACGAGAATGAAAAGAGAAAGAAAACGCAATGTTGCCACACGTAAATATCATACGAGATCTAGTAATACTTGAGTCGTTGCAATTACTATTTTACTAGTTACATAATTATTTATAATAAACCGTTGATTAATTTTATTCACCTGGGTAAGCTTATTTAATATTTATTAATTTTAACCCATATATCCAATATTTTTAGGAATCATCATTTAGACATTTATAGCTAATTGACTAGTCTGCAGCGATAGAACTACCTTAATCCGTCCTGGTTGCGTCCGGAAAAAATGAATATTTTCTGCTGTATAATTTTAGTTCATCGTCTCTTTATATACGTATAAACATATGTATAAAGATGATAAAAGCAATGCGAATGCACTCGTCGTCATGCACTCGATGCTCCTGTTCTGCTATATGGAAAAAATAATAATAATAATAATATACGCGTGCAAGAGTTATATAAAGCGTATGCTCGAAGCATATTGCAAATCCGGCAAAAGGAAAGGAAATTAGAATAATCGATTTGTAACGCATGGCGGTATAATAGGAGGAGCATACCGGATGAATGATTCATGACGGAAAGTCGAGAGAAACTCCGAGACAATTTTTTTCATACCGTTTTCTTTCGCAATGCCAGTATAAAATCGCCGCAGCATAATCAAAAATATATTTCACCAAAATCAGCGGAAAGCTGCTCTTGTAAAGCATAATTAATTGTGTTAATTTTTTTTTTTATAATTCTCTTGGGCTCAGTTAATATCATAGTCTGTTTGACGGGGTAAAAGAATAATTTTGTCCGTCCATTTGAGCACTAGAATTGGAATGGAGAAGTAAAAAAAAAAACACAACAAAACGAGCTACGTAGGGAAGATTTAATGGAAAATGAGAGAGAGAGAAAGAAAGAGAGAGAGAGAGAGAGAGAGAATATAGCTAATTGGCGAGGAGAAGATACCCTCGTAATTATTCATTAAAGCCTTGCCACGTCTCGATAATTACTATTGTCCATTGCTCCATTCTCCTTTCTCCCATAGAAAAATTTCAACATTTGTTCGGCTGAATGAAAAAAAAAACTTGGGCTTTGTTTTCCCAATTACTGAATTCGACAACGAACAGCTATTCAAATATAGCTAAAATTCGGCTATTCGATATCGAATAGATGATTTTGTTTCATGAAAATTTAATTTCTAAAAGTCAAAAACCCAAAGGTGTTATAAACGAAATTCCTCGAACCGAAATATATCCACAAAAATGAGATGCATCAGATTGACCCCTTCACTGGCAAGGGACATATATATGTGTCCTAAACTGAAGTGGACATTTCTGGCAAGGACGCATATATATGCGTCCAGTGCCAAAAACGAGGATTCAGGATGGTTCGGGTGCGTGAACGACCGTCTAAAGGGTTTTTTTTTCGGGTCGCTGAACACGAATCCGGTGTGAAATTTTCAAAATTCCAAACGTCCGATCCAATATGACCGATCGAAAATTTTGGAAAATCTGAAAATTCGGCGAATTTAGATGAAATTCATACTCCGGGGTTTTTTTTGACTCGCTAAACACGAATTTTGTGTCAAAATTTGAAAATTCAAAATGGCCGATCCAATATGGCGACGATAATTTCGAAAAATCTTAAAATCTTGCGAATCATCGTGAAATCATAACCTAAGAACTATGAGGATTAATTTTGCTACATGAGGCTGGTTTTGGTATTCGTGGCTGGTTTTGAGCAAGTATAAAATTCTGACAAAACGTCTTAGAGTACATTATTTGCGAGCTCTTTCGCCGATTTTTTTTTTCACTGGCAGAAATGTCCAACCAGGTCTCAGGAATCTTCTGATGCCAGTGACGAGGTTAAAACAAAAATTTGACCTATTTATCTGAACACCAACATAATAAAAATATCCCAGTACCCTCTGATATACTTGAGTACATTTTTTCATTCAATTGAGATAAATGCAGTTCGATCGATTTCAATAAAGTTCAATTCCAAGAAAAGTGATAAAAAAATATTCAAATTTACTTATCGAACGATATATTCATTTGAATGCAAAATTTATTCCTATTCGGATCCCCTCTGTCTCTGATTATCGACTCAGTGATAGAGGATTGAGATTCGCGTCTCGAAATAATCTGCTTCGTTGTTGCTTGTTACCCATATAAAGAAGGAATGAGCAAAAGCCCTGCGTACATCCTCGATCTTGGAGCTCGTGAGATCGCGGGTACCTACGCTCCCTTGTACCGGTATATTACCGGAGAGGTGGGGGCTTGTGTAGTGTACCTTCGAGCCAGGATCGTTCTTGGTCCTTCGCTCGAGTGCTAGTTATCAATTAGCAGAGGTCTACGCTTGGGTAATTAATAATTCGCGGTGTATGGTTTCAGTGTTGGTTACACCGCGGAGACCTTCTCTCGCACAGGCTCCGGTACCCTATTCCTATGTCCTTCGGTGTTGTCCATAGCTTCACGGTTCGTTTCCAAGCACCTTGTACATAATATATATATATATATATATATATATATATATATTATAAGGTACCAGCGTGTTTTAAACCCCATAAGACGCCGGAGTAGTTGTGCATACGTCGTTTTTTCCCAAGTATATATTTATAGTTTGTGTGGGAGACTCGAACTCTACGGCTATTTACACGAATATAAGCCTTGGGAGGGCTGCACGGTCACGGTGGCCACGATGGTCGTTTCGCGATATTTCTCCTCCCCCCCACAAATTCACTCGTATATGTTTGTACATTTTTTCGAGGGTATGTATCCAAGGATACTATAAATAAATTGGATAGCCATCGGAGCTATACACCGCGGTATTCCTCCCTTCTTTCTCCGCGTCTCTTTCTCTCTCATCCTCTCTTCACTCTGTTACTTGGTATACCTTGTTCGCATGGATACTGTACATACGGGAATTTAAGGGTTTTATAATTTTCACATGCGGAAGTAAACGGGCTCGTTTGAATTTAATCAGGGGATCGGTAGTGATTGTTTCGTTTTACAAAAAGGTCCGATTATATTATCGATTCTCCGGTGTATGATTGAAATTATCCTTCCTGTTGTAATATGGAGGTAAAGTAAAATGAATATGCTTTTTCAAGTTTCATTCCACATGGAAATTCCGGAAACTTTTCGTCGACTCCCTATAGAAACTAAGGGTGGAGCGAACTTTGCTTTTTCCAATGCTCCAAAAATGGTGTTATATCGCAGAAAGTCAATTTTAGGGATTCAAATACATCGCGGAACCCTCTGTGTCTTCTTCGAGACTGAACTAATTGGTCACCCATCATTTTTTTTTTTTTTAATTTAAAAGGTAAAGGAATTTTTGTGACAAGCGAATTGTAAAAAAAAGTACATCTTTTTCTTCTTTTACCGGCTCAGAGTAACTTGTAGAGGGGACTTAATAAAAAATAATGTCTAGTTTACTTAAAATATCACGCCGTGGAGCTCTCCTTCGAGATGCAGCTCTCGTGTAAGTCTGACGCAACATATATATACGTAAAGTGTATAAAGGAAAAGGATGGAAGGGTTGAAAATAAAGCGAGATTCTAGTGAAGGTTGACAGGGCAATAGCGAGGCTCCACGCCTATCGTCACGGATAAATATCTTCTCGCGGATGGGCGCGATTCTCGCTTCTTGGCACACGCACACACACACACACCATCCTAAACATTATATTCTCTTCTCTCACGTTTCTCGTAAAAACGGCCAACTCCGTTGTATGTATAATCTTTATATGCCTTTGGTACGGCCTTTCACGAGACTTCTTCCTTTCCACCAATCTTCTCTCTATGTAACAAGCATGCACTTCTTCTCTATCTCCTTACGTACACGTGCCATATACATCGCTTCTTCTCGTCCTACGTCCGATGGACCACGACAGCGTGTCTATTCTCTCGGGAAGATTTATGTTCATCGGCATATACAACGGACGCGCGGGCTCTCTCCTCCCTCCCGTGACATCCTCCTGTGTGCATGAACTCACTTTACCCCATAAGCTACGATAATCGGATTTTTCAAAATCGTTTATTTTCTTTTCGCCTCTTTCCACTTCCATCAATTATCATCATCATCAATCTATTTTCTTCGTATACGCGCACGAGAGTGTTCGGTAAAACTTTTGACCTCGATCACACCCAATCCGTGGGCCATTTGACGTAGAAACATTTAAATATTTTGATACGCAACGAACATGCCTGATATGGAACAAAGGTGCCACAGTCTTCAACCTGTTCGTTATTCGGACAATCTGCAGATAACCATCGTCCACGCGAGGGTAGTGTTGTTATTCGGTAGACTCGTAATTGGACAGAAACGTTAGTGCAAGCGTCATTCTGCCAGAGATGTGTCAGACGCTGCTCATCTCTCTGGCAGACTTGTTTAGTGGTTGGCTTGTCATTTTATTAGGCCTATACCGTTCGGACTTTAAATTCCCGTTAGAGTCGTTACTATCCGCAGTGTTTTAATCCAGCAGAGGTGTTCCGGTAGGCCTGTTTTAGTTTTTGATAGAATTCTTCATTGGCAGTGTGCTGTAACTGGAGGAGTTGGTAAATTTTCCTCACTCATCGTCTCTGGCAGACTCGTTTAGTGGTTGGCTTGTAATTTTATTAGGCCTACCATTCGAAATACTTTTAATTCCAGTAGAGTCGTTATTATCCGCAGTGTTTTAATCCAACAGAGGTGTTCTGATAGGCCTGTTTTAGTTTTTGATAGAATTCTTCATTGGCAGTGTGCTGTAACTGGAGGAGTTGGTAAATTTTCCTCACTCATCGTCTCTGGCAGACTCGTTTAGTGGTTGGCTTGTAATTTTATTAGGCCTACCATTCGAAATACTTTTAATTCCAGTAGAGTCGTTATTATCCGCAGTGTTTTAATCCAGCAGAGGTGTTCCGATAGGCCTGTTTTAGTTTTTGATAGAATTCTTCATTGGCAGTGTGCTGTAACTGGAGGAGTTGGTAAATTTTCCTCACTCATCGTCTCTGGCAGACTCGTTTAGTGGTTGGCTTGTAATTTTATTAGGCCTACCATTCGAAATACTTTTAATTCCAGTAGAGTCGTTATTATCCGCAGTGTTTTAATCCAGCAGAGGTGTTCCGGTAGGCCTGTTTTAGTTTTTGATAGAATTCTTCATTGGCAGTGTGCTGTAACTGGAGGAGTTGGTAAATTTTCCTCACTCATCGTCTCTGGCAGACTCGTTTAGTGGTTGGCTTGTAATTTTATTAGGCCTACCATTCGAAATACTTTTAATTCCAGTAGAGTCGTTATTATCCGCAGTGTTTTAATCCAGCAGAGGTGTTCCGGTAGGCCTGTTTTAGTTTTTGATAGAATTCTTCATTGGCAGTGTGCTGTAACTGGAGGAGTTGGTAAATTTTCCTCACTCATCGTCTCTGGCAGACTCGTTTAGTGGTTGGCTTGTAATTTTATTAGGCCTACCATTCGAAATACTTTTAATTCCAGTAGAGTCGTTATTATCCGCAGTGTTTTAATCCAGCAGAGGTGTTCCGATAGGCCTGTTTTAGTTTTTGATAGAATTCTTCATTGGCAGTGTGCTGTAACTGGAGGAGTTGGTAAATTTTCCTCACTCATCGTCTCTGGCAGACTCGTTTAGTGGTTGGCTTGTAATTTTATTAGGCCTACCATTCGAAATACTTTTAATTCCAGTAGAGTCGTTATTATCCGCAGTGTTTTAATCCAGCAGAGGTGTTCCGGTAGGCCTGTTTTAGTTTTTGATAGAATTCTTCATTGGCAGTGTGCTGTAACTGGAGGAGTTGGTAAATTTTCCTCACTCATCGTCTCTGGCAGACTCGTTTAGTGGTTGGCTTGTAATTTTATTAGGCCTACCATTCGAAATACTTTTAATTCCAGTAGAGTCGTTATTATCCGCAGTGTTTTAATCCAGCAGAGGTGTTCCGGTAGGCCTGTTTTAGTTTTTGATAGAATTCTTCATTGGCAGTGTGCTGTAACTGGAGGAGTTGGTAAATTTTCCTCACTCATCGTCTCTGGCAGACTCGTTTAGTGGTTGGCTTGTAATTTTATTAGGCCTACCATTCGAAATACTTTTAATTCCAGTAGAGTCGTTATTATCCGCAGTGTTTTAATCCAGCAGAGGTGTTCCGGTAGGCCTGTTTCAGTTTTTTATAGAATTCTTCATTGGCAGTGTGCTGTAACTGGAGGAGTTGGTAAATTTTCCTCACTCATCGTCTCTGGCAGACTCGTTTAGTGGTTGGCTTGTAATTTTATTAGGCCTACCATTCGAAATACTTTTAATTCCAGTAGAGTCGTTATTATCCGCAGTGTTTTAATCCAGCAGAGGTGTTCCGGTAGGCCTGTTTTAGTTTTTGATAGAATTCTTCATTGGCAGTGTGCTGTAACTGGAGGAGTTGGTAAATTTTCCTCACTCATCGTCTCTGGCAGACTCGTTTAGTGGTTGGCTTGTAATTTTATTAGGCCTACCATTCGAAATACTTTTAATTCCAGTAGAGTCGTTATTATCCGCAGTGTTTTAATCCAGCAGAGGTGTTCCGATAGGCCTGTTTTAGTTTTTGATAGAATTCTTCATTGGCAGTGTGCTGTAACTGGAGGAGTTGGTAAATTTTCCTCACTCATCGTCTCTGGCAGACTCGTTTAGTGGTTGGCTTGTAATTTTATTAGGCCTACCATTCGAAATACTTTTAATTCCAGTAGAGTCGTTATTATCCGCAGTGTTTTAATCCAGCAGAGGTGTTCTGGTAGGCCTGTTTTAGTTTTTAATAAAATTATTCATTGACAGTGCTGTAACTGTGGTTGAGTTGGTAAATTTTTCTCACTCGTCGACAAAATTGCAAGGTGAATTGACCGCACCCCTTTGGCAATTAGCACCTGTAAGCGGGCACGCGTGTCCATCAACGATACATAGCGGCGTTGAGATACATTTATAGATCCGAGAACAGCTGCCGGAAATTTGGCCAGTCGTTCTCTATATCTACTACGAGTGAGCTTGTAAACGTATATATGCATTGCGATGTAGCACACATATAGTAATATATACTCGGTGCGGAAGCTAAAACATCAACAGGCGTGTGTATACATTCGAATTCTTGTACCAAGCGCGTGCTATATTCGTGTGTGTGTGTGTGTGTGTGTGCAAACATCGTCTAGCGGAATAATATTAAGTCTGACGTGATGTTACATTGATGTGGAGCAGCAAATACATTATCGTAGGCGTTTATAATGCGCATACATATACATAAAATATTAGCGATAGCGGGTTACAGTCACTTAATACCTCTGGCCTGCCGTCATAATTCCGTATCACCCGTGGCCATATATCGCGCAAAGTATATAAGTGTCAGAGGCAGTTATTCGGCTTCGTTTGAAGCGATTAAGTGCTCCAAATATTCATGAATTTGTAAACGAGCGTATAGGATCACAGTTTGCAGGATCATATAACGATCAATAAGGAGAAATAGACGCGCAGAAACAGATTATATTGCCACTCGAAAGTAGAGAGAGATAGGGTGACTGAACCAGTGAATGAACGCATAAGCCTTTTTTCTATTTCGATAAAGTCGTATAATTTAACTTATTACGAATTTCTTTATGAGCTAATTAGATCTTATAGAACAATATGTTCACAGAATATTAAAAAAAATATTCGAAGTGCCCTGTTCGCAAGGATTTTGTAAAAAAAAAATTATAATGAACGAAATTACCAATTTCCCAGTGAATGAACAAAAATTCCAATGAATGAACTCTTATCTTTCCGGTGAATGAACGTACAATGGAACCAGAGATGCGTACGCATACTCGTGCGTTTTGAGGTTATGAAAAGCCTTTTCAACGCTCGTTCAATCACTGGAAATAGGTTAAAAAGCTGGACCAGTGAATAAACGGCCATATATCGCAAACAATATTGGGTTTTTGACCAAAAATCCATTAATATAATTGAAGCTTGGCAATGTATAACGTTGAAAAAATTATTGCATATCTTTTTAAAAGATTTATCGAGGTGATATGGAATATTCTGGTATTCGATGCACAGTCAGATGGTTATAACAACATGGCTGTTCTCTTCTGAATATGCGCCCCAAGTACGAAAAAAAATCCATAGCATCGCAAATCTTTCACAGCTTCAAATAATATCACTGCTAGATGTTTTCTCAGAATTTTCACTTCATTATGAATACAAAATTCTTCATAATAATAGAATCATATCTCTGCCGTTTAATTAAAATACTAAGCCTGTTCATTCACTGGTAGGTGTTCATTCATTGGTTCAGTCACCCTAGAGTACTCTTATGATCTTCAGTCTTTTGGGCCTCGGTATAATGTTTAGAAAATTATGGTTCTTCATGTCTTGTGTCGTGGTGTCTCTTGGTACGAAGCTGAAACGTGAACGATTTACGGACAATAACATGAAGCGAGGACAACGCGTTATTACTCCCGGGCATGGGTGTATATATATATATATATATATGTGTGCGTAAGCCGTTTGTGGCTTACCCTGACAGGAAGCGAAGCATCGAGCGCATCAGCGCTTCCGGGCGAGCGGACCGTCGTGCCGGTTTCCGGCCCCCCCCCCCCCCCCCCCCCATATACACTACGACCTCGATTTAACGGCCAGTGGCGGGACCGGCTCCGCATCGCACCTTGTTAAATCGAGGTAGCGTATGCCCGCCCATGCTGTATCTGCGCATCGGCACTCCGTGCTACGGGCCTGATCGGGGAGACTTTAAGCGTCCCCCACCATCTCCCACCATGCGAAAAACCGATCGATAAGTGCGACATGGTGGGGACTGTCTATTAAATCGAGGACCATTAAATCGAGGTCCTAGTGTACCCGGACTCTGGTGTGTCCCCCTCCCAGGCCGGATCTGCTCTGAAACGTTGCTCGCAGCGGAAAGATAACTTTTCGCTCAATGTTTTCAAAGTCCGCACAAGGCCTTTTTTTTTCTTCATACCGTTACATTGCCTGGATATGGAATAAATCTTTTTATCTCTGGCGTTAAACGCAAAGACATTTTCGGGACCCAGTGACAAAGAGACGACATTATATAGGAATCGAAGACCTTTTTGAGAATTGGGCTTGGGCAATTTATCTACAGAGCAAAACTTGTTTCAAAGTTTATGCTTGCTTGTGAATAATCGTTTGTGAATAAAAAAACGTTTGCAACAATAATATAGTTGCCTTCAATAGATATTTATTTGAGTCGAATGCATTTTTACTAAATTCAAATTTAAAAAATTGTTGATTTAAATAAACATTTCGTACGTTCGCAATAAAAAAAAGTATAGTTGAATTCAATAAACAGTTATTTGGTCCAAATAACTGGACTATTTTGGCCAACAAGGCAAAAATAGTCGAATCGATTTTTAAAAAATTATTTACAATAAATAGAGTCCTATTGGGCCGTGAGACAAAGAAAAAAATTTAGTTAGAACAAAAATAGACTCTATTCGAATCAACTGGATCTTTTTTCTGGGTGAAAATACGCACGCTTCTAGTCGTTAATCCATGAGGCTTCATGGAAAAAATCACCCATATCTCGTGTTTCCCCGGATAAACGTATCCTGTACGACAGTAAAGTTACACGTTAATAAAATATTTGTCAAAAAAAAAAAATTCCGCAGCTTATCCTAACCGCGATTCGAAGGCTTGTCGATGTGAAAGAGAATTCGCGCATTTCTATTTATAGCTTATACGTTACATCTCTGTGCATTACACGTTCCTTTCAGTCGATATACATATCGAACAGCCTTTGCCGATTTACTATAACCCCGTGTGCGGACAGTGGTAAACGCGATGCGATATCCTGGGACTCTCGCCATACGCGGATTCACACATGATAGAGCTTGGGATATCAGTGCGAGCATTGCATTGTTTGCATCATTCGAGCATTCGTGATAAAAAAAAAAAAAAAAAAAAAATTGGGAATGAGACAGCAAAAGTGGGAGGGTTAAAAAAAGAGAAAACACCCTGAGAATAAGCAAAACAAAGCAGGGAGCTTGCTTGCATTTCTGGTGCAACGAGTACAGAAAAAAAAAGAACAAACAAACCAATGCTCGAACAGTTTTTTTATTCAAAGGCAAAAGAAATCGATGCAAACGAGCCTCCGCGGTGGCACGGAATGATTCTTTTTTTTCACTATATAGGACAGTCAAGTCAATGAATCGTGTGCCTCGTAAGAGAATTCACAATTTCATCAAAATGCAACGAGAGGAAGGCGATAATTTTTTATGGGTAAATAAGTTTGTATAATTACACGAGTACAGATCGATCGTAAAAGAAAATTCCGGACATGTAAAAATTGGCCCACTTTAGTCCCTCACTTTTTAGTCGATTGTACACCCATTTTTATAGTGAAATGAAATATTCAATCGAGATAAGAGCGCAGTTCGTCAGTGTCCCTCGTTTGTTTTCAATTTATCTGACCCACGCGTAATTGTTTTAAACTTTTTTAAATTACAATTTTTCAATTTTAAAGATTTTGTCAATTTACCTAGACAAAATCTTTGGAATTTTTCGGTAATAATATTTTTCAACGAGAGTATACATTCTCGCAGTATATATTCATGGCGGCGCAGCATTTGAATATATACCCGGCTATTAATCGATCAATTTCTATGGAGCGTTAGCGCGTAAAACAGAGGAAAACGACCGTGTGTCGTATATATATATATATATATATGTATATGCATAATAAATACATAGATAGAGGGAGACTGATAGGACGCCGGTTTTACTCGCGTGACTAAATTCACTATTCCCGGTTGAATATCGCGTGCCAACGAGCCACCGACCTCCGCGATAATAACAATCGCCATTTGCAAATTCGAGGATCGAGATCCTTATCGCGTCTAGAACGAATTTATATTCCTCGCTGTTATAAATAAAATACGGAAGAGTTAACGTGAAGAACGAGACAGTATCATTTATGTGGATATTACTGTTGCATGTACAGATATATATGTTGGCTCGTTTGAGTTTAAAAAACAAAAACAAGTATGGAATACGAAACAATGTTTCGCGTATGCTCGAAATATGTGGGAGTTTTTTTTTAAATCATAAATCAAAGAGTGTATTAAGTTGATGAAGTCGATCTCTCTCGCTCTCTCTCTCTCTCTCTCTCTCTCTCTAACTCTCTCATTGCGGATTTAATCGGCGAAAACTTTCCGCGTTTGCTGTTATCTGCCGTACCTGTATAATATGCTGCCTCTGCTATTACTATACGCGTGAGTTCCGTAACCCTGCCAACGACGAAGCCAATAACAAAGCCTATATACTCTGTTGGGGCTTCGTGCATCAATGCCCTTTAAGGTAGTCTTGGAAGTTACAGACGATCCAATAACAGGTCAAATGAATTCTCTTGTAAAACAAGATGCACGAATAATTGAGCATTTTCAATGCATAATTATAAGGTCCCAATTTTTTCTACGAACAATTATAATTTTCAATGTCGACTTGATGACTCTGTTCACGTTGCGATTATCATTGGATCGAAAAATTAGTCAGAAACATATGGGAGAGCTTTGTAAAGCACGTCCGTGCTCCTGCGTGAACCGCAGCTGGGTTACTACACTGAAAAAAATGGTTCGGGATTTACAATAATACTGTTATTGTTGGCCAGTTATAGGTATACTGGTGAAAAAATATTGCCCACACAGAAAATGCAGTAGCCCTTTTAGAAAATCCCGATTGCCGTAAAGTTCATACAAATATGACTAGTGAAGTATTTCTAATTCAACAATAATATCGCTGGTGAAGGCAAAGCAGTTTTGTCTACGGCGCCTATACTGCGCCTTTGTGGACGACACTCAATCGTCTGGCTAGCTTAGTCATTATAAATAGCTGGAAATTTATCGTTTTTGTAAATCAGCCATACTAACATAGCTCGCGAAACTACACTGTATTGTTCAAACAGCTGTTGTAGCTGATTTTTACATGCCTAGCTATTTCAACCATATAGCATGGCTGCGAGAATAACGTTGTGACACATAGCTATACTAATATGGCTCGCGCAACTATACTACATTTTTGGAACACCTACAGTAATCTGTTAACGCGTGGTGTCTATGCCTCTGCCTCGCGCGAAAACGAGACCTCGCTACGCAAAATTTGATAATGAACGAGTTTGTGAAGAAGAAACTGAACGAACGGAATCTTGATGAGCTCATACCAACATTTGAAGGTAAGTCTGTTCTCACTTATCTACGGAATATGTAAAAAAGGACTATTTTTCCTGTTATATAAACGCCAATCGTATAACAAGCGAATTTTTGTAGGTTAGGTCAACTGTCATTTTCCTGCAAGGAGAGTATCATATGTCTCCGGGCCATGGATTCTCTCAAACTTCCAGGTGTGTTTCATTAGCTCTAAAAATCAAGTCTCTTTTGCAAAATATTTATGTATGAATATCATTATCGATAACAGATGATTAAAATAAATATTCATGATTATGAAACATATTGGCTGAATTTTTACTGTGACCCGAATATCCCCTACTATATATACTTACCTATACGAGTATAGGTAGGTACAATATTCTGTAAGTGTAAAATGAATTTATAATTCAGCCATATTCTTTTGGTAGTATAGCTGGTACGTCTACCTCGTATTCTAGCGTTTATAAAACAGCTCTACTAGTATTGTTGGTATACAAAGAATTCTGCCTACACTGACAAAACTGCTATCCACGAAACAACATTGAATATGTTTGCTTCGGCTATAGTATGGCTGGTGTTCGTCTACCTCGTATGCTAGCGTTTATAAGACAGCTATACTAGTATGGTTGGCATACGCATAACTCGTGATGGTGAACTCAACCATACTATGGTATTGCTGAAATAGAGATACTTGTCAGATTCGCGGAGCTATTGGGTATATGTCTGTCATGACATAGTGGTATGCTTACGCCAACGATATTGTGTCAGTCATATTTGTATGGCTTTATTACCTAGATGGTATGGCAGTATCGTATTTTCCCATATAATATGGCTGAAGCAATAATAATTATGGCTCGAATCGGGAAACTTTTTTTTCAGTGTATTAGCCGCATCTTTATTCGGTCACGATACAGATTACGTGCAAATGTGCTGAGGTTATGTTTCTGTTTTTATACGAAATAAATATGAATGCAGAAGTTTTTATCAGTATTAACCTCTAGGCCACCGGGATTCGGGCACTCGATTTCTCTTAAAAAGTCCTCGTAACTTAGTCCCGTTTTTTTACATTCGACCTCGATGCAGTTCCGACCTCAGATAGCGTCTTATATAAGACTTTCCGGCAGCCTAACGATCGGGAAAATTTTTGATTTTTTTGATATTCCAAGTAAAAGCTTCAATAGGGGTTTTGGAGGATGAGGAATGCAATGATGTTGGTAGTTTTTGCGTTGCACTTCAAAAATCACCCTTCTCTGCTTAGAAACTACACCTTTTTCATTTTAGAAGCCCTGAAAACGGCAACGAAAATTTTCGATGCAATTTGAGGATGATTGCATAGCCTTCCGGAGAGCGTCTTACATAAGATTTTCCGGCGCTCTAGAGGTTAAAGAGAACTGCAATGTGATAGCTGGTATATGAAAAGCAAGAATGGTAAATTTGTTACTCGCAAGCGCGAAAGGAGTTTCCCTTTCTGATTTTCATGACAAAGGTTACAATCACACCATCTCTCATAGTGAGATTCATCTGATGGGCTTCAATTGGAAAGTCATTAATTCACGATTTATCAATTATTCAAAATTATTAATTTTTATAATCAGCAATAATTCTTCAAGCCCGTTTTAATAATGATAATAATTTACAGTACTTTATTATAGCAATCATTCCATAATGTATTTAATGCTTTGCACATCCTTCAAAAGTATATATGCCACGATACCTATTTGCTACAATAATGCGCTATCACCAAACTTAGGTGCCATCTTCCTAGCGTGAAATTTGCATTTGGTTCGGTTCAGTATCGTCTCCGTTAACCTGATATTACTTCCTCAAATGTCCTGATTATCAATGTATGATTGAAATCAAGTGTCCTGATTATTGACCTGAATTCCGTGATTCGATGCTGCTTTCATAAGTGACCATGTAACAAGCCCACGCATCAATGTCGATTTTCAACATTTAATTTCTCTTTGCAATAATCGGTAACCAAGCTTGAGATTTCGCTAATATGACAGTCTGTACCAAAGGTTCAGTATATTGAAAGTTGAAGCACCGCACTTTAAAACGCTTTCACGACAAGATTACGTTAACGCCGCGAGGGTTTCCCCTATTCAATATATATATACACGTATAGTCATGAAGTATTTCACATTGAAGCTTCGAGTCCTCATCAGTCGAGGCCTTCACAGTAGAGAACATTTCACGGAACATTTCAGTACAAACGGTGTACTGACGAGGGAATTGTCCGCCTGTGCACAGTACAATCTATCCTCAATCTATTATCAGATTCTGCAATCATTGCAGATTCCGTATAACGGATAAGTTCCGAGAGGGAGATGTCTCTGATGAATTGCTCAGTGTTAAGCTTTGAAACGATTTATTGATTTGAGGTAGTGCTACCTCAAAACTTATTACATGTGTCGCAGATTTTTTAAATTAGTAAGCGAACGGATTTTTTTTTGTGTACGAATACACAATACGAAATTAACACTTGACCCAAAACTGAGTTGAAGACTTCAGCACGAAACAACTGTACAGGAAAATAGGACTCAATAACAACAATTCTACCAGAATGAGACTCTCGTGAACATGTTTATCGAATTGCAAGTCTATTGGATAACAATTCTTTGGCGTGGCTGATGACAAATATACTTGTGAATGAAATCGTTTCGAAAGTCCATACTTACCGTCAGCCACGGTGCAGAACTTTCATTTGGTAGACTTGTAATTGGGTAGAGTTATTCCCAGAAGCCTTATTCCTATGCTAGATATATTCCGCAGGTGCTTATTTCTGATAGAGTTGTTTTCTGATTACCAAATTACCGATCCATGGAGTTGTAATTATATTGAATATCTTGGACCATCGATAGTAATTATATTGAATATCTTGGACCATCGATAGCGGCAAAGGTAGTCATGAATTAGGATCGATTAAATCGTAAATTATAAAAACAGTTCCTTAAAATTAGCAGCATCGAGAAATGATGGACCACGATTGAGTGTTCCAAGTAAATGGACGATCGGAGAATCTGTGACACGACGCAATATTGCCTCAAGACTTTATATCAAGTTGCGAAAGAGCCATGTGTACTTTAGCTAGGAGAAGAGAGATATATAAGAGAAATGGACGTTCTCTGATCGTCGTCAGTCTCGTCGTATTATATACGGTATTACGAATGCGTACGAACAGTAGTAGTTTGCCCAGGGGCTAGGCCGTTTCTCGACCTTGCCAAGTGAGATTCCACCATCTCGGTCGACGTAAAAGACTCTCGGGGATCGAGCGTGTGCTTCGTCGCGACTCTCCGCGCAACGTTTTTTTCCCCCATTTTTTTTCTTTCCTTCCATATGCATTTTCATTTGGTCCAACTCGAGCTTAATACTGTTCGTGTACTTTTCCTTCGTGCAGCTAGCTATCCGCAACAGCATCGCGTTTCCTCTCTGCTCTTCGTTCTCGTATATAAATATATACACACACACACACACACATTTGTATCTTGCCACTGCAAAGTTCTCTCCTTACAGAGATCTCATCCTGTAAAAAGAGATATTCCTCGCTCTTTCTCGCAATGCAAACACCAAAGATCCAACTGTTTGCCTCTAATTTCCGCTTCTCTCTGTTCCTCCTCCTCCTCCTCTTTTCACCGGCGTTGTCGTCGTTTCGTCTTCAATTCCGCCACGTCAGCAATAATATCATCGGAATAAGTACAGCGGAAAGAGGTCTAAGAGGTCGAATTTGTTGCTCTTGTACCAGCCGCTCGGGGAATTTAATGATATTGCTGGAGAATGAGGAAATAAGATGAGGACAGAGAGGTATATAATGGAGCTTTTATGCAGTGGGACAGATGGCAGAAATATACCTCCGTGAATAATCTTCTTCTTTTCCCCCAAAGGATATCTCTGTATAAGCGGTGTTACGAAAATGAAACTCGCTGGAGCTTAGCATACAGCGCGGAAGTGAAATGTTATTATTGTCTTCTGTGCGGAAAACGCCAACAGAAAAAAACTCCGGAAGGACTTTTAACTATTGCACAGTGCTGTAGACTTTTGGGATTACGGAAAAGTGAAAGGTTTACGACTTCTGCGATCTTAGAACGCATTAATCTCAGAGATGGTTGTGATATTTGAGGCAAACGCCAGACATCGAAGCCATGCAGACTGCAAAACCGATGCGGGGATTTGCTTTTGTCCAGAATTTTAACCCTAGCTTAATCAATACCCTGGGATCCCTGGAACCCCAGTGTCCATTTTAGGGGTGCTTATACGTTGAAAAATCAGAGTGGGATCCCCGGCACTCCGGTATACGAAGAACCCGTGCAAAAAATAAGGATGTCAAAGCCATTCTCCATCACGGGGAATGACTTTGTCCGAAAGTTCGTGAGGTTGTGTTTCAACTTTCATCCCTGGCTTGAAAACCCTTTGCGGTGGGATAGCAGTATTCGATGCAAAAGTGGGGCTGAAAGGTTAGTTTGAAATTTGGTATGAAATCTCGTCTTCGGATAATGTATGTATACTTCGTCGAGCCCACGTTAGCCAGACCGGAAGGCGTCGCTATATAATGCCGGGAAAATAGTAGTGTACAAGACACATGACTCGAATAACCGTTGCGCATGCATAAGATGAGTTGCAGCGTGGCACTGCATCAGCAGCAGCAGCAGCAGCAGCAGCAGATAGAAAGTAAGTTTCTCGTGGTACTTTATGTCTCGTGGAATCTTCGTTGCAACGATGATGTATGCATGTATTTGTATACATGTAACAAAACACAAATGGGCATACGTGTGTTAGGTATATGTTACAGCATTACAGAGGAGGTGAATATAGGCAAGTAATTTTATATAGTGACTACGTATGTACGACAATTGTTCATTATAGTATCGTACATATAGGTGCATATACATGGGACCGGGGAGGGGTTCGAAGGGAAAGATTTATGAGTCCTTTATTCAGTGGAATATATGCTTCTCATAGGAACTCGAATTGTAAAGCACAGTACAAGTATGCATACCGGTTTATAGATACACAGATGTATGGGGTACTCCAGACAAAAATTTTAGGTCCTGTAAGTTACCGTAAGATTGCCTGGCAGGGTAATTTACCGGTGCCTAACCATCAGCCGCGTCGGTGAGTTTTTAAAACGGTAGTCGCGTTAGAGAAAACCTGATTTTCGGTGGAGATTTTATTGGTTAGAGATATCTCGTATAGTTTTTTTTTTCGGTAGAGTTATAACTTGATAGGATTGTTCAGAGAGCCTATAGTCTGACAAAAGTGTTAGTGGGTAGCAAAGTTTCGACTAGAGTTGTAAATATGTCGATACACGTATAACTGCAATTAATCTGGATAGCTGTAGCCAGCAAAAGGCCAAATCTATGAAAATATAGTACAGGCAAATGTTTATTTAGAAATATCAACAATTTTATTGTTACCAGGACTAAGTAAACTGGTTCGTGGTGACCTTTTTGATGTAGACCATTTCCTTTGGTAATTACAGCTATAAGAAAATATTGAACGCTTTGTCGTTATCAGAACACTATGGGTAGTGATTGAGTTAGTTGCGGCAGTCGCCGCTATGTTGCGCATCCGCTCGAGATCGTTCTCGCAAGCAAACTCGGCGCCCCGGATAGTATATTATAAGCGAGCGAGCCAACCGAGATTGTATTACACTGGCTTCGATCAAAAATAATATTTTGACGCAAGTTTTTAACACTGATCGATTGGTTATAGTCATCTTAATCTACTATATCGAATTGCAAATCAAAAAATAAAGTTGAGGTCTTTTTGAACCATAAATTCATGGTTCCTATCGTTTCTTTCGTATGTAGGATTCGGATTTTGCTTTCGCCAGAATACGAAACTTTCTTAGAATGAATCAACGAAACTTGAAGACTATAGCCGAGAATCAACTTAGCAATTGCTGGGCATGATTGTGATTGAGAAGTTTTGAAACTTCTCGATTCACGTATCGCGAATGCCACGAATAGTTACGAGGTTGAAGATTCCTCTGAGGCACTCGAATCATGATATATAGAGCCGATCATTATACCTGTATTGTTTGGCCTTGAAACTTGCAAATTGACAATCGAGATAACGTCTCGATGTAGACACGAGGAATTTCAATTGATCCAGACGCATACCATTATATATACTTCCTATCGAATAGATCTCCTCGTGGGGATGATCCGTTGAGAATATACCGAGCTTCGAGTATCTGCCACAAAACCTCGAAGGGATGAACTCGAGTGTGCCCCAGGCGGTTGATCCCGAATACGGTCCTGTATCTATAGCTCTAGCAATTATATCCGTTGCCCTCTGCGCTCTGCGGGCACATTTATATGTGGCGAATCTAACGAGCCTCGCGGCGTGTTCACCGTCTTTAGAGACTATAGCGGTAACAGACACGGTTAATTGAAATTGTGTCCACCAAAAGCTGAACGATTAAAATTTTCTGAGCCAAAAGTCAAGTGTCGCTTTTAAAAGGAATCTCAGCGATTTTCCAATAAAGAGTATAGCGCATACACACACACACGCTCACACGTTACAAACTCCTTCAGTGACAACATCTGGCTTCCGATGTTTGGTTCGAAGTTGTAACCGCACCATATGCCACCTTTTCCTATCGTCCATTCGCCGGGCTCCTTATCCTCCGTATGGCTGCTCGTTGATAACGGATTTTAATGATTTTTATTCCCCTACCAAGTCTAATCACGCGATGGCCATCACGCAGATTAGATGGGACGACCCGATCAGGAGCGCGATAGATATAGAATGGGAATGCAAATGCAAACACAGCTTTGATCATCGGAGAGAAATATAAGAGAGACGGGGCGAGAGCATATAGAGCAGAGAACGACGAAAGTCGAGAGATCGCTAAAAGGGAAATCGAGCGTACAATAATCTATCCAGCCCGCGAGCAAGCTCTTTTACGACAAGCTGCCCCGCGGTCTCTCATAAAGCCCAACAGACTTTCCAGATCAGATCTTCATCGACGCGAAACGCTATGAGGCCTGCCAATTCAATTGAAAATTCAAAGTGATAAACGGAGATCTTTCCCGAAAAAAAAAAAAAACGTTTTTTTTTCGTTCATTCTTCTTCCCTTGTCGATTCGCAATTTGGATCAATGTTAATTAATTCTCTGCACGCTTCGCACCGCTTTCTGTTCGGTCAAATGCAATAGACCGGAAAGAGCCAAGCGAGCGACGTAAGAATTCTATAGTGCTGCAAATGCGTGTCCGAGTGGCAATAAATATTGAGATAGGTCAGTCGACGAGCAGGAGTAATTAATACGCGAAGATAAAAAAAGGAAGAAGCCCGTCCCCCCGGCAGGTTGGATGCAAACATTTGACGCTCTCCGCACTTTTTTTTTCCTCAAATGAAAATCGATTGAGGGAGAAATGTATATTGAGCGAAAGAAGTACAAAATCTTCAATGTCTAGACTTTCAGAGAGAGAGAGAGAGAGAGAAGAAGAGAGAGGAGAAAATTTTATCATCATAAATATTCAACGATAATTCTACCGGAGAATAATAATGTTTACGAGACCGAGACAAAGAGATTGAGACTCGTGGCTTATCCTCCGATTCTTCCCACGCCATACAGCAATATTATATACTCTAATCCTCATGTATAGATACCGCGTGTAAGTAGTATTCCATCCTCAAAGCCGCGAGACGAGAATTTAAGCATCTATAGGAGAAACTTCATTCCTCTATGTATACATCTCTGACATAGCATCTCTTTGGCTCATACATCGGTGATGTATATTTACGGTTTAAAGCTCGACAATGAAGCGCAATTGTATGTTTGCGCGTGTGAGCGTGTGTGTGTGTGTGTGTGTGAGAGAAACAAGAAGCTGCTCATCAGGACCTCAAGGACGCTGCGATCAGTCCTTTATCCGCTTGTATTCTCACGTGATTTTCTTATTCCTCTCATCTCTTCTTTCACATATATCATCTCTCCAATTCCTAAATCTCCCCTATCTGTACTTCGTTCCATTCCTTTCTTTACGCGCTTGCCTCGTTCCTTTCTCCATTCACACACTTTTTTTTTTTAATTTCTTTGTCCTTCAGCTTGTTTATTCTTTCTTAATGCTTTCGCCCGAAGGCAAGAATCTCTCGCCATTAATGGGAGGAGATTGTTATTATTGTTATTATTATCGTTGTAAAGTTGCATCGAGAGGGATACCCCATACACGCTACGTATGTCTACACAATGACAAAAGTTACTGTCAGGCCTCAACGACACGGTCCAATGATTTTGATTCGAAAGACGCGCTAAAGACTGCCATTAAAGATTTGTTTATTCCATCGCATGACGTTTGGATCTTTTAAAACCTACGCGTTTAGATAACGACACTATAAACAACAGCAGCTCTCCAACTATTGCAACTATATAGCTAACTAAATGCATCTCTTTCTTGATTCAAACGTGATATTTCCCCATGATTTCCTTCGTCTCAACGTCTTATTAATCCAAGCAGCCATCGCTGCTTGGATCAATTCTCAATTGTCTCCTTTGATTCGATGCAACCCTGATCAGCCATATTTCTAAACTATTTGACCTCCGAAATTTACTCCATTTTGTAAATATATCTACTCATTCTACTTCTGGTACTTCTACCTATTTTCTTTCCTCAAACTTCCTCTCCGAGGCACCTATGTCGCGCTTCATGTCAACTCGGCCACCCCCGTTTTTTTTTGGCCTCGAAAAAATTATTCAGTTTCGGCATTTCGAAGGACAATATATCCATGAAATTTCACCAAAATTTTATGCCCCCACTATTGTTTGTTTTCGAGATAATGATTAATGAATTCTCAATTTTGTAAAAATTATAACATTGTAACTGCTGATCGGATTTAAACGATTAAAAAAAAGAATATTTATGTTTTTTGCCCTTTAAAAAAAAAGTATGCCGTCATCAGAGAAAAGCTCATTAGACACTTTTCGGGGTAATTTTTCGATTTTTTTTTTTTTCTACGAAAGGGCCACCCGGAATTCCACTCACTATTTATTTCCCAATCGAGTGGTGCAATACGTGACTCCACAGGATTTTTTTTAAGATGGAAGAGGGCATCGGTGAAGAGGGAAAAATTATTTTTTGTCAATTTACCCCGAAAACTGTCTAATGAGCTTGATGGCGTATTTTTTTCGAAAAGGGTAAAAAAAAAAATATTTTTTGTTCAATCGTTTAAATCCGATCAGCAGTTACGAGGTTATGATTTTTACAAAACTGAGAATTCATTGATCATTATCTCGAGAACCAACAATAGTGGAGGGAATGACATTTCACCAAAATTTCATCCCCCACACTAATTTTTTCGAGACAAAAAAAATTATTCAGCATGGGCATTTCGAAGGACAGTATATCCATGACATTTCACCAAAATTTCATCCCCCCACTATTGTTGGTTCTCGAGATAATGATTAATGAATTCTCAATTTCGTAAAAATCATTACATTGTAACTGCTGATCGGATTTAAACGATTAAAGAAAGAACATTTTTTATTTTTTATTGCCCTTTTCGAAAAAAAAAAATATATATTTCGTCATCGGATAAAAGCTCAAAAGACATTTTTCGGGGTAAACTGACAAAAAACAATTTTTCCCTCTTCACTGATGCCCTCTTCCATCTTAAAAAAAATCCTGTAGGGTTGCGTATTGCCCCAATCTATCAGGAAAAAAAATACTGAGTGGAATTCCGGGTGGCCCTTTTGTAGAAAAAAAAAAATCGAAAAATTACCCCGAAAACTATCTAATGGGCTTTTCTACGATGACGGCATATATTTTTTTTTTTTTTCAAAAAGGGCATAAAAAATAGAAAATATACTTTTTTAATCGTTTAAATCGGATCAGCAGAGTTACAGAGCTATGATTTTTACAAAATTGAAAATTCATTGATCATTATCTCGAGAACCAACAATACTGAGGGGATGAAATTTTGGTGAAATTTCATGGATATATTATACTTTGAAATGCCCATACTGAATAATTTTTTCGAGACCAAAAAAAAGAAAAACGGGGTGGCTGAGTTGAAATGGAACGCGACTTATACATATATATATATATAAATATCTATATATTTTTTTCTCAAGGAACTGATCCAACAGCTGCGATCCATCTCAACGGTCAGCATGCATAAATATTTTTACTCATTGTCAGAATTCATGGCTCTCTTCAATTATCCTCCAGCTATAAAGTATATAACGAATCCCTTGAACAGTCGCAGTCTCAAGTCAGTGATAGCAAGAGTTCATTATCGTTAATTTTATCGAGACTGTTGTTTTTTTATCGACAGTTAGGCTGGATAATGCCCTTTTATGTAAATTTTCGTTATTGTATATATATATATATATAAACGTGCGGGCATAATACGTGAACGCACGCGCATGGTGACGGCGTGTGTGCTCGCGGGTGACCCGACGCGATGCTGGCTATTTATATAAAACCAGATCCAGCACAATAGCGACTTTCTACTCCTACACGCGCTCGCGGACCCAAGAGAACGGGGCCTCACGATCTCGCGCGATCTCTCGCGCGGGGACCGTGAGCCTCGAGGGTGGGGAAGGGTACCATAAGCGAAGCGAATGGATCCGGAGACCTCTCGGTACGCAGTAGAACTTATCGTGATAACTAATAACACATATATAAATATATATATATATATATATATATATATATATATATATATATATATTTATATTTATATTTATATTTATATATATATATATATATATATATGTGTGGGAGTAAAGAAATATAATATATTTGACAATAATAATAATTTATAAACAATAACAATAACAATATATTTATATGATATACTATGTATATCATGGTGACCGTTCGAAGCTGCGAGCTAAAGGAATTACGTTGCTTATTCGCTTCGCTATTTTATTAATTATAATTATAGATATTACAAGACTAATGACGAGCAATCAGTTTTACATCCCGTCATACCTACACAGTTTATGGGATCCACGGATATTTTCTTGCCACGATTACGTACTCCAAGGAACGTTCAATCACGAGTATTATAATCTGTTCGGTCAGAAGCGTGAAAAAATATAGTAATTCGAGTCTTGCAAGATGGGGAGGTTCCCTATATCGTAATCCCCAGGTTTCTCGTATTTCAGCGATTAAAGTATAACTTGTGAGGAAAATTTGCAATGGTATTTATAGTGTCATATCGATCTTTCGTTTTTTTTTTTAAATTATTTTTTCATTCGACCG